>JAEAOA010000933.1:297500-805000 GCA_016746295.1 Potamilus streckersoni | reverse complement strand
TGAGAATATAAATTAATTAAATTCTACTTCAGCATCATTCTGAATGGGAACTGATTCAATGAACATAATTGATTTCTTCTTTCTACGTTTTGATTTAAATGCTCAACACAAATGAGCAAAGGTAACTTTTCCATGTTTCTAATATCTAGTCATGTTTATATAATCAAATTGTTTAAACAATTTGTTTACTCACGATCTGCATTTATGCACCGCGTGCTTGTATATTTTAAGCTGCTTGTAAATTAAATAATCGGGTTTACTAAATTAGTACAACAATAGAAGCTTGATCAGAACTCTAATTATTCTCGAAAAACACATATTCAAAAAAGGGTCATAAGGTGAGAAATATTATTATTTACTATATCTGAAATACTTAAGGGCCTCATGTACAAATCTTACTAGCATCATTTTTATACATTCGAATTATCTAAATTCAATAGTGATCTTCCTTGAAACCAAATGCTGATTTACGAAACCAATTTGCAAGACGTGTAGTAATAGTAACGGCAGTCCCGTTTGACTCTTTTTTAGCATGACTTTTTAATTTGTTTAAAAGAAATTGATGTATGATATTTGGAGATGTTATTAAAATTTATTATCATAATTTTATTATCAGTCATATTTAAGAGATTCGACACTGCGTCAGAAAACCTAAAATACCGTTATACGCAGGTAGTCTCAGTCGAAAAAAGCAAAACTGAGAGATTTGGTTTTCTCCATTCAGAGCCATTTTGTGTTCTTCTACAAGCCTATCATTGCAACTACCATGTTAGATTCCAAATGAGCATTATATGCATATGCTTAAAAAGCTTCACTCCTAGGTGATATCTGTTGCATTTCAACAACTGAATTGGAGCGATTTTGGAGAGGACGTTCTTGAAACGTTTGAATGTAATAATTGTTTTGCTATGGGAGTATTTCATGAGGATTTGATATCGTTTATACAAAACTGAATTTGCTTTATTCAGGGTGCACGCTGTCTCATTCCGCTGAAAATGAGTAATACTGTTTGGGACTAAAATTAAAAACGGTAAATGATGAGTGATAAATGCTAGACATAACACAAGTAGTAAAATAGCATCAGATGATGAATTCATTTTCTCACGTTATGTGAGCTAATTCAACAACATATGATACATGCTGGACAGACGATCCTTATTTTGTTAAATTTCGGAGTACGAAAAAGAATGAAATTGTTACAATCCATTCAGGAATTACATTATGCAATATGGTCTTAAGACATTACAAACAAATTTCCTTGTTATGGCCATTTTGCTACTTTGGCAGGAAAGAAATTTTTATATGTGAAAAAAATAAATATCATTTTTTAATGATAGGCAATGAATTATTGGAGTGAACTGCGAAAATAATTTCACTGCCGTGTCGATAACAAGATAAGCGTGAAATCTGAAGATTTTCTTAGATGCTTACGTGACCATGTAGTGAAATGGCTGCCTTCCAAAAGGTCGCCTCCAGTTCAAATACAAGAGGCGAATAATTATTTTTGTCTTCTTATTTTGCTTTTTGTTTTACTTTGTATTCGGCAGTAGATTTATTTGTCTATATTTTATTTGTGAATAACTCACTAACCAAGCACTGCATAAAACCGCGGACATAAAGCGCGATTTAGTATCGCTACTACAATTCATTGCGACTTCAATTCATTACTACTTCAATTCATTATACTGATTACAGACACAATACGCTGCTAGATAATATGTCTGAGCATAAAATAAAAAGAATATTTGCTTGCAAAGAGTGAATAAAGATATTTATTTCATCTCGTGAGTGAGAAACAAATATTTTCATACGCGGCTTCGTCTTTATTGAACATAATGAGTTAGTCACCCAATCCATTAAATATGTTCTTTATTCACTCGTTTCAGGCATATATCTTCTACCTCATTTTGTATATTGCTTAATTAAACACGTGTGTTTTTACCAGAATATGTATATAATATTATGCGATATATTTGCAATTTATCAAAGGTTTGGGTGATATTCATTCTTGTGATGGTACAGAATTAGCAGGAAACTGTTCGTGTAACTAACTGAAATTTCTTCAGTATAGAATTTCAACTAGCCCAAAATTTAAAATAAAGCAATCACAAATAAAAATGGGAACTATTTGCTCGAATCCGAATTATACAATATCATCAAGTTTAGTTTTATAAAAATGTTTATGTACCTGAATTGTACACTTTTTATTGTGTATCATCTGCGTGGAGGTAGGCGACTTGGGTATTACTGATAAAGTTTTGCATTATCAAGACGTACGTTCAACTTCATTGTCATTATAATCCCATTATCATCAGCGTTTTTATTTTCATTAATTTAAACATTGCAAAGTGCATCTACTTTATTCACTGGTGGAAACAGTATTCGCATTCATTCAACTGATTTTCGTTTAATCTTATTGCATTTTTCTGTATCTGAATGTTTTATTGCTGCACTGAAATTGTACAGAAAAAGCATTTTGTAAGGTCATACGCGCAATGTATAGTGTGGTTTGAATATCCCATTAATGAATTAGGTTTGATGTGATATACTACTTAGTTGGTTCATAATCTCAAGGACCATCTTAGCAGTATTTTATAGTGTATTTTTGTTTAAGCTGTTTTTATGAGGTTGGAATAAATTTCACAGTTGTAATGGGATTACCTTCTCAGTTTTGAAATGAAAGTTCTTTGTTACCCACCTAAGACATTGTGTAGGTTGGAGTCATCTTATAACGCTTCTCGTGTGTCCTTTTATTAGTATTCACTGCCAGTGCTTTTATATGCATTCATTTTAACCTTCAGATCATGCGATGGATATATATATATATATATATATATATATATATATATATATATATATATATATATATATATATATATATATATATATATATATATATATATATATTCTTGTTTGGGTTTCTTCGTCCGCTAATGTATCATTCGTTTTACATATGTAAGGTTCTAAAACGCGGTATCTCTTTGAACTAGAAGCCGTCTTGCTTCTTGTTGCTTCTGTATATTGACTCTTTCAAAGTCATCAATTGCAATATGAGGCGTTGGGATCATATGACATGTTAAATGTTTCCATACCTTCAAATGCGAAAAGAGTTGGGGTTAAATATTTGTTGGGTTGGGGGTCACAAGTGTTTTTGTGGTTAAAAGTTTTAAGTGTGAAAAGGGTTTATGGGTCAATAGAGAAAGGTAATGAGTAAGGGTTTTAACAAAAACGGTCATTATAAAGAGACAAAATTGGCAATATTGGATTTGTATCTTTTCTATGCATTTGAGTGGCCCCGAAGTGCAGCCACTTCCCGATGAATAAGGTTTAGAGTGTACCACCGAACCTATATCTGCTGTGGCAGTTGATCTAAGTGAAATATGACATCCACTTTCTGCAACTTTTAAATTTTGTAAGGATGAAAAGCTGTAATTGATCTCTAATTGACGACTGTCACGTTTGCTAAGACCAGTTATTAAGTCGTGTGTAAACTAGAGTATTATTACAGCGGCCATGTGTTTGCTGTCTTAAGATTGCCGAAGGCTAGTGTTAATCCATTACACCAACAGGACAAAGGCCTTGTAATCATCACACCTAAATGTTAAGAGGTTTGGTTACAATAAAAAAAGACAACGTTGTACAAAGTAAAGTTTCGATTGTTGACGAGTCAAAGATGATAGATAGACTGACTCTGTACGGATTAACTTTGAATATGATTTATACAAAGAACAGATTTATACATTGGCCAATCCAAAATAAAATACAAATCAACCGTGATCATTAAATTTTTTTCTTACTCAAAACCTAAAACCTTAGAATTCGAAATTTTCTTCAAAATGAAATTGCCTTCATCAGTGCTGATGATCACATGATTTTTAATGGTCACTCAATACTAGGAGACTTGTTCAGATGGATGGCAATTCAAGCGCCTTATCCCTGTTTAGCGTTGACCTCCGTGGTAGTATTTCAACTGTCTCCTTCACCTTAATTTTCCACGTGTTATTTTCAGATGTAATGACCTTGATCGCATTGGGAATGATATAATTCCCAGTTTCACTACAATCTTCATGTATTATAGAATACTATACTCTTTACTCTCATTTCAAACAGGAACATGTTTACAATGTTAAAAAGTTTGTTGAGTTAAACAAGACCTCCAATGTTCTGTATATTTTGGCTATCGATACACATTACGTTTCTTAGCTAATGATAAATGATAACCATAATGTTCACTAAACCATCTTTATACTTTAGCATCGTTTTCAGATTACTCACGATCAAAACAAGTCACTAAATGTTCTATGGGATATTTAAGATTGGGCTGATGAAGAAAATTCACACAATCGATACACCATTGAATCTATTTATTGAATTCTCACATTAGCGAATCAAGTCGATGCAACATTTATTCCCATAAAGTCAATGCAGTCGTATTCCAAAGGCAGAAATCCATAAGAATCAAAAAAGTCTACACTGTGATCGTAGGAAAATAGATGACGACCTAGTGAGTTCCTGCTTGTTGTTTGCATTGATGATATAAGCTTTATTATCTTTAGGTGTGCATGAGGAAGATCAAGAAAGCTTTCCAAAAGGCTGTCAAGGAACTGTGGCAGAAGGTAGTGATGTTCGCAGATGTCCATTTGGTTCCTTGTTCACAAGTATTGAAAAGTCATCAGTTCACACCCGACAGTTCCCTTGAACATTTCTGTCAAGTAATGTGCTCTACAGTTCATCTCGTACTCTTTTTGCAAGAAAGCTTCGATGTATTGTATCTATTGTATCTCCATGAACATCTATGGATGGAGGATGGTCACTCAAATCTTCATACCACTTATTCAACACATTGGCTAGATAAGATTCCAAGCGTCATACAAATTCTTTTCTAACTTTTATTTTAGGCTATCATCATCATTTAGCATGCTGAATCTGATTGGGATGATCATTTAGCATCCAAACTAATGTTCATGGGTAATAGCGTTAATACTTCCAGCACAATCCTTACCAAAACAGGAGTTAGAATAGAGCTCAAAGGAGAAGAAGATCCTGGTTCCGTTCGTAAGATATCCAAATGTACCAAAGATATACAAAAAGCCACAATTCATGGCATCATGACTGGCCATCACTCATGAATCAGTCAATGCTGAAAACACCGATATAAAACTTTTAATGAAAATGATTGTCCGTGGATCTTTAAAAATCTTGTCCGAAAAGTTTATCTGTATATCCCTACAGGCAAAATCTAGTGATCAAAACACCATCCCAGAACATAAATAGGTATATATAGGGAATTAATATGAATTAAACACGCATCTTGTGAGCTGCGTAAGTAGTATACTACAATTCTTAAATTGACTAACGATTGGAACATGTTTTGAGGCAAAGCAAGAGATGAACTTCCAGAAGGAAAACAGAACAATTTCGATCTGATGCTGAGATAGAAGAATATTTGGTTCAAGCAGCCTTATTTCAGCCAAAATATTTGTCATTACCACCAAAATAAATTATACCAAAAAAAGGAAATTAAAAGAACCTGCACCTGTACCTACTTTTCCTAAATTGTAGTATCAGAACGTTTAGGCTAAAAGTATAAATATTGTCACAGCAACCATCACCAAATAAAGAAGAAGACTTTGTTGGACTGTGTGATCATAACGACTTTTCAGATCGATTAAAATACTCATGGGATAACTTCGTGCAGGAAACAGTGCCCCGAAGTTATCAATGAGGCTAATTGTTCACCGTATGCTCACCTGTCATATAATGGACAGAGACACGTATCGTGCGCTGATGCACGAACTTATTGAAGATACTCATGATGTATGATTTACTACTGGTGCGGAATTCTGAAAAGATTGAGACGGTACGTGTTTATATGTGGTTGTAAATACTGCCGAGAGCGTGACCTTACTATTTCATGCACAAAACCAGAACAAAGTGTGACTTTTTCTAAACCTGGGATAAAACTCTAAACTCTCAACATTATGGTAATTTACGGAATTATCCGACAGTTATCGAATAGGATGAACTACGTCACTGCTGTCTAAGGAGATAGTCATAGCGTACGCAAGATGACGTCGTGTTAGTATGGAAAGTCCGTTAGGCATGAAAGACGCAGAGGATACCAGTGTTAGGGACAGTGGTTTCAGTTACGATATAAATTGTAAATTAATGAATCAATTGACTACGTTCTATGCACTTGTATCACAGTAAACGTTTTCGTTATTGAAATCGGTGGGGATGAGGATACGAACAAACGGGAGGTATATAAGGACTATAGTGACAAAGACGAATAATTCAATAATTTGTTTGAGAACCACACTAATCAAGTAGGGTAATATCAATAGACAACATATAATTATGTGTCATAATTGATTGTCCAGATATATTGATAAAGTGTTTTAGGACTAACAAGCATAAGTGAACCTGGATTTGCATTAGTATCACTTCTTAATTAATACACACACACACACACACACACACACACACACACACACTATATTGGAACTACAGGGTTGAAAATCTTTTAAATGATTGAAACGTACACAAACTTTATTGGTACTGGAGGCTTAAAAACTTATTTAAAGATTGATACGCAATCAAAATATTTTGGCAATATAAGGATTTAAGCCCATTGAAAGACTAGCGTATGTTGCTAGTTATTCTTGCGAAAAAAAACAACATATTTCATGCATTCCACGAACGGACTTTTTTGTATCAGGACGAAAGATAAATATCAAAAGTACTGGAATATCAATATATGGACTCAACTTTCAATCAGACGATATCATAATTAGCAGAAACAATGATATAAAAGCTGCTCTACTTGGCGGCCGAACTTAGAATTTGTTTTGAATTAATCCTGTGAGTTAGAGAGTGATGTAATTGAAGTATGTAACTTTAAAATAGAGAATACTTTTTATCGGGTTAAAATTTTATAAAACGAAACAAAGGTTTATATGGTGGGAAAATTTTTTATTGAAGTTCAATGAATATGAATAAGAACGCGAGTGTACTGATGTTTTGAGTAAGTTAGTATAAATTAATTCTTTGTAGGTATGGGATTCAAGATTTGCTGTAATACATATAAAATTATTTCTGATACGATTCCAAATCCAAGTTCAGCTACAGGTCCCTACCACACGCACCCCATCCAAGGTATTATAAATGATCATGTTATCGTCTGCTGCAATAGATGAATTGTTATTGGAAAGCACGTATCACATAAATGCTTGTTGTTGTACATAAAATATGTTAGTAGTGGTAGGGGATACTTGACGGACAATGAGAGTTACCATTACAAGACCCCCTGGGACCGTTTACGAACAAGATTTATACGGACAAAAGGTTGGGACTGTATACGGACAAGGTAAAGTTAACATAGGTTGGGTTCGTATAGGGACAATATGACCGGAACAAGGAAACGTCACGGACACTGGCAACAACTTTGCAAGTGGCTGACTTCGATCGGGCGGAACAGTGTGGCAAGCGGGACTGAGTTGAATACGAGCTGCTCTAGGTAGGAAAAAATACAAAATAGAGTCAACATAGACATAGAGACAAAAACATGGAGATAAAAAACCAAAGGCAGGCAAATGTGGCAAGAGAGAGAGAGAGAGAGAGAGAGAGAGAGAGAGAGAGAGAGAGAGAGAGAGAGAGAGAGAGAGAGAGAGAGAGAGAGAGAGAGAGAGAGAGAGAAACATTTCGAGGCAATTGAGTGGCCCTGAAAAGACCCTTTGATTTTTTTTGTCAACAGCATACAATTAGTATAGAAGAAAACCACACGGATCTTCTTCTCTTATTCAAACTTCGTCTGATCTCTGGGCCGTAGATTAAGACTCTCTACAGACAGCCTTGTCTCTCCACAATTATCTTTTTTTCCAAAGGGCTTTATAATTCATTTGGGTGATAGTCCATGATGATTTTACATACATATGATAGTTTGGGTTGAACATCATCGACGATAGGAGGGTAGACGATTCTACGTTAGTTCAAATCTTGTGAACAAAACAGGTGAACCGCTGTTATTTTTTGTGGAAGAGCAGATTAAAACGGATTGAATTCTTTCACCAATCTTTACACGGGTAACAAAATTCAGTCAAAGTGTGGAGTCTGTCTTCCAGTCCGATGAGAGCCCCCTTTAACGTCACATTCAATATAGGGATGCGTTATGATCTATGCGCAGAGAATCAATGCGACAAATTTAGAACATAACCGAAACTGAGAAGACGATGACTTGGAGTGTATCGGCCGTGGCGACGAGAAGTGATTTCAACTCAAACATAGTCCTGCTTCCAGAAGAGAAAGATATTAAATGGGATTTAGTGGATTTTATCTCTTTTTTACGAAAATTTGTTCCGGTACAACTACATTTGCCACCTTGTTTTATTTGCCGTAGGTTGAGGATTTTAAACAGAGACATAAAGAAGAATTAGAGAAAGCAGAACAAGCTTTTCTCCTTCAACAGCAACAGCGAGAGAAAGAAAATGCAAAAAGAAAATGACAGGAGGAAGAAGTAGAGAAAAAACAAGGTTTGGGATAGAAGGTGGACGATGAAAGGCAAGCGGTGACGGTATTACTAGACATTTAAAGAGTCTGAAACAACTGTATCAGATTTCTTTAATACGTCGCAAGAGAAAAAGATTTTCATGAGCCAAACACTCCAACCCCGTTCACACACCTACTACTAATGAGATACCATCCCTAGGAATTTTCTACCAAATCATCGACAGGAGACAGTCCAGAAGTAATCCTTTGTTGTCGCAAACGGATATGGCAGTTAAAGCTCGATACTTTCCATTTCTGAGTTTACTTTATATAAAAAAGAAAAAGAAACACTCCCAACGGTTCATTTCAGGGCAACTCACTTCTTTCGAAAAGAGACATTATTTATTTGCCTAAATCAATTAAAACTCAAAATCCCTATTTTTACCCTATCATGGACGTGCAAAAATCAAATCCAAAAGACACTTACGTTTTCTTTCTGTTATATTATCTGGTCCAAATTTACAATCCAATTTCACATCAATTTGAAAAATTCATATAAGTTTTCTTTGTCTTTTTCACTCTCATCATTTTTTGAATTTCTTCACTTACAGTTTTTATTTACCTCTTTTAACTCTTTGACTGAAAATGTTTTAAAGCTACGTTAAAAAATAAAAATCCTTCTTTCTCACTTTCTCATTAACTTCTTTTCTTTTCTTTCTTCTCTTTCTGAACTTGTCTGGGTCTTCCTTTTGGGAAGGTACCTCTTCTTGATGTTTTGAACCCTATCTTCCTCCAGCTCCTATTGTTTCATATGGCAGTCTGAAGACCAATGTCTTTTCTCATGACAATGATAACAGGTGTCTTGATTTTTGTCTCTTTTGACACCTGTCTTGTTTTGACTTTGTGGACATTTAGAAGACCAAATGCCCTTTCTTCTGTTAGATATATCACGTATCCTGACTTTTATCCCGATGGGAGAGGGAGATGTCTGTCGGCTTTCTCAGAAGGAAACACCTCCAAAGCTCTGATCAGAAGTTAGATCTATGTTGGCTCTTCCATCTTTCTGATCGGATTGCGAGTGAAATAAATGGAGGGAAGACTGGCCATTTACATAGGGAAGGCACTGGCCATACACCATTAATATATTTGTGACCATGGCGTTTAAAATGTGGTCATTGGAGGTTTTTCACTGAGGATGAAATGATTCGCATCATTTTCGTGGAGAAAGGAGAAGAAACTAAGAGGCAGAAACGTGCCTATCGCCTCGAACAGTAGCTGAAGTCTTCTCTCAGATTCATGCCAGCTATTTTGAAGATAACATGACTAAACCAGAAGCCTGGTCCAGAGAGTCTTCCTCAAACCAGATTCAACCACCTGTAAACCCTAAAAATTACAACTACATTCGGGAGAGGGAAAGGCGCTCCTCTAAAAATTCAGAACTACAGCCTACATGTACAGTGATGATTAAATATTTCAAGTCCGACTTACCGTTGGAGAAAGCAGAAGAGTTTATCACCGATATGTAGGATTCTTTGTTAACCACACTGAAGCAACAATGTGAAGGTAAAGAAGATAGCTTGACAATTTCTATTTATCATTAAAGTCCGAATTCACCTGTTTGATTCAAGTTTAGCAGGCCAACAGATCTGAAAGCTTTCAAAGTTATCGACAAGATTCAACACGTACAAAAATCCAACGACAAATTTAACATCATCTTTGGAAAATCAACACTGTACATGGCCCACGTTTCCCTTCCCAAAGAGACCGAAAAAAGAAAGGTGTAATTGGTGGACAACCGTTGCAGCACCATTAAGAGCCTCGTCCGAATTAATAACCCTCAAGACCAGATGTGTTTAGGCAAGGAAATCGTGACGAATGTATGTAGACAATAATGACACAGTAGAATGGAAAAGATCCTAGAAAACTATTAAAACATCGAATCGATCCAGACAACGAAGAGAAGCAGAACTCCTGTGACAGCAGGCTGGCCTATCTAACGACACCCCTGTGACATTCCTAAAATGCAAAAATTGAAAAATGTCTTTGCTCCACGCTATGCATTAAAAGTGCATCCTAAAAGGCTATTTCCGTTCATTTTCAATACTGAAGTCATTTAATACACCGTTCTATCCAATTTATCTGATGCTCATCACTACAACCCCTACAAAATCTATACCGAACAACAATAAACATTATATGCTTGGACATACACTCACGCCTCGGACGCCTTAGACTTTCAGGAAGAACTGATAAAGTATTGTCCTTCTGACGTGGACATTTTACGCCGTTCCTATAGAAAATTTCGAAAACTGTTCATGGAACACGGAGGTATTGATCCTTTAAAACAAGCCTGCACTTTGCCAATGCGTGTTCCTTGGTGCACTGCAAATGATTCATGCCCGAAAACGCCCTGGCTGACATCCGTTATCAAACGACGAAATTTGTCAAACGTCTTTACTCGTTCAATGCTCTACACTGGCTACATTATTTGTGCGAAAAGGAAGACAAATGAATCCAACTAGCCCGAATTGCAGGAGGCTAAAAGACCATCGGAATCTAGTCCGTGGATATCTGAGACTTAGAAAACCAAAAGATCATGTACGAGTTTAACGGTTGCTTATTTCATGGATGCTCCGTCTGTTAGCCTCAACGCGACACCAAAAATAAGATTTTACAACTTACCATTAAAGCCTTGTTCGAAGATACTTGTCGATGGCGCTGGAAGTTAGAACAGCAAAGAAAGCAAGTGGGAACACGACTACGATCACCGTTTGAAAATTGATGACGAGTTTGAACTTATCGTGGAAAGTTACAAACTGGTTGATCCGCAGAGCAGTTGTACCACACCGACGAGGAAAATGGACTAGACATCCAATACCTAGACGTGTGTTCGCTGTATCTTTACGTGTGAAAATATTGTCACTTTTTCGCACGCCACCCACATTTGCTGACTGAACACATCAACCTGTACAACATTCGACAATACGAAGGACTGACTAAACGCAAAGTCTTACCTCCCGGGGACTTTGACCATACCATGTTACCCCATTAAATACAAAGAAAACTGATGTTTCCCATGTGTCGTACTTGTGCCCAAACGCGCAACCAAGATTGACTTTGCCAGCAAACACATGAAGAACGCTCATTGACGCGAACGTGGGTCAGTGTGGAGATGTTTAACGCTTTGGACGTGGGATACCAAATGTTAGAAGTGTACGAAATTTATTACTGAAAAGTACCAAACGGGCGACGAGACTCTTAAAGGATGCCTTAATGAAACTGAAACACGAAGCCCGCGGCTATCCCTCCTGGTGCCATTCTCCCAAACATCAAAATAAATTCAAAGAGAAATTCTTGGAACAAGAAGGCATAACTTTAGACCAGATCGATAAAAAAGAAGGAATGCGATCGTTTGACAGAGTGATGTTGAATTACTTGTGGGGAAAAAAATGGCACGATGACGGTGTTTACCCAAGACTGAAAATTTGTCCAATCGTTCCGGCTACTTTCAGATGATTCACATCAAAATCAAATGCATGAAACAAGTGGACATCCTTCACGAAGACTTGATCCTGGTCAATTGCGAAAAAGAACTGGACATAGTAGAGGCCGACGAATTTCGAAATATCATCATTGCGGACTAAGTGACATCCGATGCTCGCTTATTGTACGAAGCTGTAAAACTGTTAGAAGATCGTGTGCTGTATTGTGACACAGACATTTGCATCTACATCGACCTCTTGGGTCAATTTCTCCCAGTCATCGAGGGAGGCCGTTGAGGATCTTGGGATTTTTCCATTTGTGGCAAATCGCTGCGATCCATTAACAATTGCATTTCGAGTTCTTCTTCTTGTTTTGACACTGTGGCTAACAGGGTTTAAAGGTCATATGTGTCAGTGGACGTTTGAACTCATGATCAAAATTCTTTGGCATAGTGAGCCACTTCTTTCGTCCCATTATTGAAAACAAGACTTTTCTAATTACGTACACCTTACCAGTGAGACCAGTGAGGGTGTAAGTCACAAATTATGCACACTTCTTCGTAAACATCCCAAATAACTAAATATTGACGAATCTTTCCTTCCCATAGAGGTATAGAAGTATCCAGATGAAAACAAAAGACTTTCAACAGAATGAGTCTCTCGTGTATATCTAAAGGAAGCACTATCATGCTTAAGTGGTAGGTACTGTTTGTAAATGGTCCACAGGGAATCTGCTGGTAAGCAAAATCGCAGAAACGAAGTCACTAAGATGCACACCACACGATGTCTCCAATGAAACAACTTTTGCAATCCTCCACAGTCTGAATAGTGTTTGAAAGTTTTTCAGGTGATTTTGTATGTATTGATCCCATTGTCTTGATACTCGATTTTCTATCTTTACCTAGATAGTCGAGATCTCAGATTACAATGTTTGCTAGACTGTAATGTCTTACATATTCATTTATTTTCCTAACGTTTTTCCGGTGGGTTGGCCGGTGCATGGATACCTAATATGTGAATGTCATTTAGTATTATGTGTATAAGCCATTCTTTCAGGTGTCAAGTATCTTAGTTTTGTGAGATGATCTGTAACCGAGTTATATCTTAATCTTTGCTTAATTCTGTTATTATTTTTTTTTTGCTTTGTTAATGTCTATTCCATTAGTGTTTAAAGAAATAATTTTTATCACCTCCATTTTCATTTCTATCTGCTCTGTGTGTATGTGTGTGTGCGTGTGTGTGTGCGTGTGTGTGTGATTTCTTGTTTGTAAGTATTAGTTAAACTGCCTGTTTTATACTTTAGTTTTCTGGGTGTTTGAGTGTGGTGTTGGTGATGTTGTCATGGTGTTCTATAGCTGTCTGTTGTTTTATTTGTGGTGTGTTTAGTTTTTATTTTCGGTTGTTTGTTTGACTTTTTACTTGTTATAGTTGTGCGTTTTTTGTGGATTGTTTCAGTATTTATTCTATTTCTGTATGTGTTTGTTTCGTGCGGGGGTAATGTTTTTCTACTTTCTGTTCTTGTTCTTAAAATTATTCTGAATTTGTTCTGATGCTATGCCATTTTTACTTTCTTCCTGTGATGTATTTCTGTGTACGTTGTATTTCTTTCTCATTTAACGTTTCTTCTTCCTTTTTCTAACTTCTTGTTGTTGTTGGTGGTGGTGGTGGTGGTGGTGGTGGTTTCTTCAATTATCAGCAGGGATTCCTCTTTTGTAAATAATATCAAACTGAGTTCAATTCAAGAATTGAATTATTCCCATCAGGTGTCAGTTGTCACATATAAATACCCATTTAGTGAGATCAAGGGTATCTGACTCCAGGCTTCACCCCCTCACCACGCCCACACTGCAAGTCAATAAGCCCTTCATCCTACAACATACTATTTAACTGCAACAAGTGACACCTGATTGGGATGATTTGTTTATCTCCAAACATGCATATATACATTTTCTAACATAAGATTAGTTATGAAGGTTTCCTAATGTATAATAGTGCATCTAGCACATTATTTCCCCAAAGGAGCCCCAGCGCTTTAACTAAAAGTAGCCAATCATAATTGTTTAAGTTAGCGCGTGGTTTCAAAGTTGGAAATGCAACGATACAAACAAATACAGTCTAACATTACACAAAACCACCTTTATTTCATTATGTAGTTGTTTTGTGAATCAATTGTAAAATACTTAAGTGAAAAAAGTGCACCGAATGGGTTTTAGCAGCATGTATGCCCTAGTACACTGAGAATCAGGGTATCCCAGCATGCTTTTGTTCTATTTTTAGCAATTTGCATTTGGTTTAGACAAGTGACAAGCGTCTGTAGAAGTTGAGGGTATGTGTACTAATTCTACGCCTTAAACGCCTTTAGAAAGAGCGGTATTCGTGAAAGTAAGTACTCCTTTTCACATTTAAAATACTTCTTACAAAACTTACCTTGCTGACATCCAATTTTGTGGAGGAATTTGCTTACAATACTCAACAGGGTAGTCACCGTTAACAATTCGTAAGCTGCACGATGCGCATTGCATGGGAAACATGACCATCAAAATTGCCAGCCACCGAGAACTGATATCGATATCATACAGTGGGAATATTAACAGAAATTGTAGCAAATGGGTATATAATGAAGAAATTGTAGTTTGAGCTGTGTGCCTGGATTTATTCTCACTGATGCAGTAGCGTGGCTTTTCAGTGGCTGTACATGTCATTTTTTTTAATTATAAAAGTACTGATTATTTTGATTGTTTGGATGAACAAACTGTCTTTCAAAATGTGTGGAAATCTTACAGTCGATACTGATCGATAGTGGAATCCCATGGATTACTTCATTTCCACCGGTCACAAACTGACATGTCTTCTACAGATTTCTTCTGTCCTTCCGTTCTCAGTTTGACATACAGTTACTTATCCTTATCTCAAAAAAAAAGTATATATCATAATTGTACATCACGTTTCGTTTAAAAATATTATTTATAGTAATGCATGCTTGAGAATCATTGCCAGTTCATGGTCAAGTCCATTTTCAGCAAAGAGTTGTATGCGCGACTAAAGATGTACATAAAAAAATATGTCGTCTGCTTCCGATATTTAGTTTCGAATCAAGGGAAAGAATGACAACAAAAATTTGCCTTTCACGTGGATTTAACAAGAGATTTCATTAATATGTTCATGCATGCAAAGGAATATAATTCCAAACTCAATGTTATTGTAATTTACGGAATTACCTGGCAGTTACCGAATAGGATGAATTACGTCTTTTTTTTTGTTTGTATTTTTTTTTTTTTTTTTTTTTTGTCGGATGGAAATAAACTACCCCATCGTGTACGGAATATGGCACTGTGTTAGTATGGAAAGTCCGTTAAGCATGAAAGGAGCAAGGGGATGCCAGTATAGTGCCATTCTGGTCACAGCCAGGTTAAAAATTATAAATCAATGATTAAATGGACTTAGTTCTGTGCACTTTTTATCACATTAAACTTTTTAGTTATTGAAATCTGTAAGAGGGTACAAACAAACAAACAGGGATAGCACAGGTCTCTACTAAAACACCGATAAACAGTTTCAAAGTGCGCATGCGTACACCTTAGAGTTAGGCAAGAGTTTATGTTCTTGAATTGCGAAGTGAAAACTGGCGTAATGTGTGCTGTAAATCTTTAACTATATGTCAAGTCATATTTTTGATTGGGCAAATAAAAAAAAAATATAATAAAAAATCTTTTTTTTCCATTTGATAGAATGCCTCTGTTTCTCTCTGCCCACCCTCGACTTGCCCCCAATGGTATATATATATATATATATATATATATATATATATATATATATATATATATATATATATGTTTGGCCGAAATTGATTTGTGTATCTGAGCTGGTTTTATGCAGTACTTTGAAGTGCTGGAAATATTTGATTTATATATAATGTTCCTGATTTTTTTTACATAAAACGCCTAACCTAATTTTAAAGCCAGTGAAATAGAAAACACACATGTAAAGGAAGTAAACATTTATCATAAAGTATAACTTTTATGTCATCACCTTAAACGTATATATATATATATATATATAATATATATATAATATTTATATATATAATATATATATATATATATATATATATATATATATATATATATATATATATATATATATATAAAGAATACAAATCATATGGTGAATAACAACCCTTTCAAGGCACTGGATCCACAAAAGGAATCATGTTTGTCAGCACTGGCTCCACAAAAGGAATCATGTTTGTCAGGGATTGATTAAGATAGATGCAATAAACTGAAGACCAACAGTGCGAAACTAGTAACTAACTAGCCTGAGCGCTTTCAACTCTTAATGAGTCTTTTTCAAAGGCAAATACAAAACATATGCAAATCAAACAAATAAACACAAAAAGTTGTGTCTGTAAACCTCTACATGGTTGTCTCCACAAGAGTTATTTAGATTGATGAACTTTTTTGTACATGTTCACATTGTCTACCATTACTGTTTTTAGAAGGACTGGATTCATCAATATTCACATGTGGATGACAGACGATACTACAACTACTACATTTTCTCTCACCTGTCCAACATGCAAATTTGTGTTTACGCTATCAAGTCAGTCGGCCCCGGTCCATATTTATCCCTTTGCATCAGTTCAAGTTAGTCACCCTGCCTCCACTATATTCATGCTCGCAGCCAGCAGATTTGAATTTTGAAAACAGGTACTTGTGAGCTGGATGTGCAATGGTGTGAGATCCTGAGGCTGACTGCCACAATTGTCAATTTCAAATGTAGCTTACATGACATCAATTAGCTATTCAGGCATGGCACACAGAGCTGTTCCTCAACTACAGATTACATAAACGCAGACATTTCTAACTAATCTTGTTTTTTTATGAAGCGTAGATTCAATTTTAAATAATTTATTTCTGCTAAATATAAATAATGCCAAAATGAAATTTTTACACAACTGATTTCAAGCTAACTTCCCTTATGTATGCTGAATTGCATGGCAAGAGAGCCACAGGAAGAAAATTTGATATTGATCAGAGTGTAATCCGAGGTTGAAGAAAAGGAAAAGGAGCGTTGGAGAAGATGAATCCACGAAAACGAGCTTGTCACGGACCTAAAGCAAAATGGCCCCACCTTGAAGCTGACCTGAAGCAGTGGAATCCATAGCCCATCGAGAAAACAACTGACCAATCTCAATAGTTGACATCAAACTGAAGGCCAAACTCATTGCGGCAGAGAAGTACATTGGTGATTTTAAAGGAGGAGTGCTTTGGGTAAATAAATTTATGAAGAGGAACCTATTGTCAATCAGAACATGAATGACCGTCAGCTAACGTTTACCTGAGAATTAGGAGAGGATGGATGATTTTCGTGAATTTGTCGCCAGGGAAATTCAGAAGCTTGACCTTCCCCATTCTGCCATTATTAATATGGACGAAGTACCTATGTGTTTTGAAATTCCAGCAACATGTTCAGTGGATGAAATGTTATTATGTGTAAAACATTTGTGATATAGCTTGCACCCTTATATGACCCGCACCCACCATGCTGGGTTTGTAAATCTGGTATAACCCACCGGATATATGCGGGAAAATATGGTACATGTAAAAACATTTCAAATACCCTCCAGGCAATACTAAAAATTTGGCCTTTTTTTTGTCTTGATCATTACCACAAGGATTTGGGATCATCAAGAGGTGCTGATGTTTCCTCCCCAGCCAAACAGACTTAGATTGATAAACAGTTTAAAAAGCCAGCGGAGAGGATGTCAGCTTCAAAGCAGAATGAAATTGATGATGAACTCTTGAAACTCGTTGTTGGCAAAGTTCTTTCGCTGAGCATCGTTGACCATAAATATTTTAGAAACTTTGTAATGCTTTTTAATCCAAAGTAAATTTTAAATGATAACACTATACATTATTAATATTTATTTAAATTTACAGTGAGAAAAGAAAAAAGTGTTACTCTGTTTAAGTGGTGGAAACAGAACTGCCAGTTTTATCCCATTCTTAGCTTACTAGCTCAGAAGTACCTAAGTATTCCATCATCATCTTTATCCAGTGACAGGGTATTTAGTCTGGTTGGACATTTTGTCAGCAAGATATGGGCTCATTTATGCTGTGACAATGTGAACTTGATAATAATTATTAAACAAAAACATTGACTATTGGTAGTGTTGGTGTAACAAACAAAAGAATAAGCAGTATTCTGCAAAATTATTTATGTGTTCAGTATTACTTAAACGTTTGATTTGTATTTTATTGTACCTTCTGTTTAATTTGTAACATGGATTACATTTTGATCTATTCTTAGGAATTTTAGTCTTGGATATTTTAAATCATTGTATGATTTTGCTCTTAAACTGTTAAGTTAATAAATGTAAACATTTTTTCATATTTTGTTTCAGTTTAAACATATGTAAAATCTGAATTATTGGTTCGTTGTTAGTGCAATAAACAGTATTCAGAAAAATTATGATTTGTACTAGTCAAACCTTTAATTTCGGCAGCATATCCTCCAAACCTTTGTCAACTGATGTTTAGTTTCATTTTTGCCCACGTGTCATCATCATTAATTTATGACGGAAAGCCAAATTGCAAAAGTGTCACTTCCAATTTACTAGAGTACTTCTAGACACCAGATGCTTATATTTGCTACTGCTTTGTGAGAAATAGGAACTTGAACATTTGCCTTGTCTATATCATGTTGCATATGAGAAGGATGCTGAGCTATTGTATGAAAGCTGGTGTTAATTGAGAATCTCTTTGATGTTTTCTTGACTGATTAAGGTTTGCCATATGTGTGAATTTGCAGTGATTAGGCAATGTTCCAAGTACATATACCAGAGATCCATTTGTTTTTTGAGTTTTTTTTGTGCACAATCATGCTTGTGACTCATGGTTCACTTGATGTTCCTGTTGGCAGTTGCTGAAAAGCCAAATGCTTTTTCAGGTAAACACGTGTATCAGATTCACACACGAGTGTTGCCTCACTCAATGTTTGTGCAAACATCATTGGTGGTTTGTGCATTAGCTATGAATCCATGTCTGTGTGCTGCATTTTATTATTATTGCCATACTGTGGCTTGATCTTTTCATATTAAAACTCATACTTGAATAAGTCCAGGACCGATATGTCAGTGTATATTATGCATCATCAATTTCTATTTCTTGTTTTCTTTGTTTCTTTTCTTGTTGACATTTAAGGGTCCCCTGTTGAATACCTTTTGTGGCTCATTGCTGAACCTGCAACCAGTCAACATAGTTTGCCCAGACCAGATCAGTGTCACAGACATAATCAGTGAGCATTCTCTTTAGTATGTTCTCTGTCATATAGCCGAATAACACATTATTATAACAAATAATTTTATAATGAATATGCGCTACATTCCCCCAACCCCAATAATTCTTCCTGCACATAACTTTCAGTTGCACATTTCAGTTATATGACATCATATTTCATTTTCAGACCAGAAACCTTTAGCTGAAAAATTTGGATAAACATCAATCATGGCTTTGAGTTGTGGAGGAAAGTGTTCCATGTTTTTCCTAATCTTGATCAATACGACTTTTATGGTAAGTAGATTTATTATTTTCATGTACCATTGGTACTATGTCTCTCATATCTGACAATATACTCAAAGTGTTGAGTACTGTCTCTGTGTTTATCACCTGTGAGGATTGTCAGGCTGGATTATAGTTAGCAAAGATTTTTAATACAAGTATGTGAATGCCATGTTGATTTATAATGCAAATTAATAATAAACAAATGACAGACACCTTCCACCCCTCAATAATAAACAGTAACTGAAAACAAAATGGTATTTCCTCAATGGGTATGACCAAAACATTTCTTTAAATATACTTAATATATGATGTTGTTTATCAAAGGATATGATATATTAGCAGATGTGATTTGTATTTCTGAGTTAATCTGAAGATATGATTGATATTTGGATTTATCAACAAATTCAATATGTGGAATTATCAACAAATATGATCAGTGTATTATTTATTGACACGTTTGATTGTACATCAGATTGTCACATATAAAGACACCTGCTGGTCCATAATCTTCGTTCTTACACAGTGTCAGTTAACCAGTGTCATCTGAAGATCTATTGTTACCACTGACTACAGTAACCATGTTATACAAACCCAAAACAACTAGAAAAATTTTCACAGTGAATTTGATGACATTTCGTCACATTTTCAACTAGGACATTAAGTATCAGCATATAATTGTTAGTTTATTAAGTGCATATGAATTTATACTACCAGATATTAATTTTCTGATCACGTTTACATTTTTTCTACTTTTTTGGTCATGTCTGCCTGTTTTTAAACATCTGTGGAAAAAATTAAAGAAACTGAATTAACCCAAAACTGTGCAATCACAAAATCATAAAAATAATGGATCTTTCAAAATGAAACCCTATTTGTATGATGGAGCAGAAGACTTAGATGAATACTTATCTCAGTTTGAGATTGGATCAGAGCTGAATGGTTGGGATTACAACTTAAAGTCCTTGTATTTGGCGAGCCATACTGGTGGTGCACATGCCTTACTAAATGAACTGACATCAGCTCAAAGGTGAGACTAGAACAGTCTTGTCAATGTACTTGACTTGCAATATGGTTCTATGAACAGATCTGAGAGTTTTAAAGCCATACTTCAGACTAGCACAAAGTGAAAGGATGAATCCATGTCGGAATTGGCATAATCTATTAAAAAATTGACTCCTCAAGCTTATCCAGGAGCTCCTACAGCAGCAATTTCCACTTTAGCAAGGGATCATTTTATAGAATCACTCCCTGAATCTGATATGCGGTCTGAGAATTTGCCACATGCCATGTGATCGTTGGAGCACTTCGTTGACTTCTAAACCTTAAAATTCCTGTAGGACAGATATATAGCTTGATTGATTGAGACAGACTTGCTACCTATGACTTTAAGATTGAACATTGAGCATGGAGAATCCACTACAATGCTGACAAGCTCTCCAGATGACCATGTCTGGAAACTAACTGTACTTACTGCCTTTGAGCACAAAGCAAATATGAACATAAATCAGTTCAATAGTTAAGATCACTTCCTGTTGATGGAGAGGAATGTGGTTCTGACTTAGAAAATAGTTCTTCCCTTTGTAATAAAGGTGAAAAACTGCATGGTGAACCTTCTAACCTTTTAATGTTTGATGCAAAAGATGATCAGCAGGATGTGGTTCCTACATGGAATTTATTTCTGTGGTCACTAGATCACAGTCAAAGAAAGGTGAGACTGAGTGTCCTCCTGATGGTTCTAATCCCATTATCCCTAAAAGGGAAATGCCTTCAGAAGAGTGGTGTTTCAGTAAAGCTTCCCTAATTTATGCTCAAAGGAAAGACACAATCATTAAAAGACTGAATGGAAAGAAGATAACTCATTCAGCATGGTCTGAGGTGGCCTGAGAGAGTGTTGAGTTGAAGTTTTATTGAGCCAGGTGGGAGTCTCTAGAAAAGAAAAACGATATGTTGTATTATAAGTGGAATGGCGCAGTTGTAAACCACATAGCCTGGCTTATAGTGATACCAGAGATCCTACGTCGCTTTGCACGATGCCCCGAAAGTATCAGGACATCTCCCCTTTGGACATTCCCTCCCACTTTTATCCTCTGGACCCCCCCAGTCATTTTCCCCCATTATCTTTATACTTCTTTATACACTGTATTTATATAGTAACATTTAGCTTTGATGTATACTCACTTCCCACATCACCATTAGTGCACAGGTATGACTGTTGTCACCTGAAATAAATGCATTATCAAATGTAAAAAATATCTACTTTCCTGAGATCTCTATCTCTTTTTTCTCTCTCTCATGCATACACACACACACACACACACAAACACATGCACAATCATGAATCTTAAGAATAGCCTAACACCACATTTGAACTGTGAACATAAATTCACACCCATTTTTAAGCATTGTTAGTTTTTAACAAAAATTGGCATTTTCTGTTTGTCAGTCAGTTGCTAGTGCTTTTACTGAATGTAGAATAGGAGGTTTCTTTGAAGTATGTTGAAGAGGCTTGAGTGTAACCATTATTTATTGTGCATATTTGGTATATTTAAGAGAAACAACAGTTGGATAAGCCATCATTGAGTTAATTGTTTCAATACAGTATTCAGGTCATAATGTCGACATAAGCAGATTATGATGTAACAAAGAACAAAAACTGTTCTTGCAAACAGTCAATGACTAGGACAATCATGATATAGAATACCGTACTTAAGAGCAGTTGCTTACAACATTAACTTTTAAACAATACATTTTTTTAATATATGAAAATGTTAACTTTGTTTAACACTTACTACTGAAATTTATTTCAATTAACCTTTTTCTTTTGACATAACTTAATATACTTTTATTTATTTTATTGGCAAAATGTCATATTAAATGAATTAAGTTTTAAGATCATGGAGGGTGAGTCCTATTTGATGGGTGATTAGATGTCCTAGACTCTGACCCCACTGCTGGACATTTAGGTAAGAAGAAAACCCTTCAAAAAGTAAGGGCTAGATTTTTCTGGTATGGCTTAAGGAGGGATGGCGAACAATGGATAACAAGGAGTGACATTTGGGCATCTCAGAAGAGACAAATTAAATGACCTAAGACACCACTTATAGGTTGTACCACTAGAAAATTCTGTAATAAAGTATCGGGTAATTCAAATGATAAAAACTTAGCAAAGCTGGCACATCTCCAAAAAAAGCTTTTGAGCTAATATCAATCCAGAAAGAAGGCAAGGAAAATTTAGCTGATAAGTTAAAAATATTACCTATTAAAGACCGAATCTGTTTAAGAAAAGCCAAATTAAAGTACAGGATAGCCAATAATAGTGCTCCTGATTATTTACAATCACTATTCAAGTATAGGCAATTCCCAAACCAAATAAGGAATTATTTTTAAAAAGTTTCCAAAACTCTGGAACTTTGCTCTGGAATAGTATTCCAGTTGAGATTAGAAATGCCCACTCTATTTCCTTTTTCCAAACCCATTATATACAGTGGCTTCAGAGATGCAGCAAAAAAAAAAAGTCAATTCCTTTAAATGAGGGCTTCAAGGTAGATTAGTTCTTAGCTAATTGAGTTACCCTCTTTAAATAAAGTCATAATAATAATAAAAACAAAAAAAAATCAAAGTTGATGTAATGGGTCCTTTGCTTCGCACTGCAAAAGGGAGTAAGTTCACCAGAGGGACAGATGCTTTTGTCATACAAAACCAAGAAGCAACAACTGTTGTTAGTGTGCTGGTGGAGAGAGTAATAGCAGTATTTGGAGTACCCCACTTTATGCACAGTGATAAAGGTTCCAATTTTGAATCTCTGGTTTTTGCAGAGATGTGCAAGTTGTTTGGTATTGAGAAAACAAGGACAACAACTAACAGACCAGTCAGATGGAATGGTGGAGGGAACCAATCAAACTATAAAAGGTATGTTGGTGGCCTTTGTTGATCAAAACCAATGAAGCTGGAATCATTACTTACCTATGTTGATGATGGCGTATCGTTCTTCAGTCCATGAGTCAACTGGAGAGTCACCCAATGCCATGATGCTTAGAAAAGAAGTTATCTTGCCTGTTGATTTGTTGTTTGGACATCCTGTGGAAGAAGATGGAAACAGTAATAAGATAATATCAAATTATGTGTATGAGCTGCAGAAGCATATCAAGCAAGTTCAAGAATATGCTAGGGAAAAACTTAAATTGACAGGTCAAACCATGAAAAAATACTCTGATCATAAGATAGCATTTACCATGTATAAACCTGGAACACCAGTTTGGATTCATAATCCAAAATTTGAGAGGTCTGAACAAAGAGTTGCAAAGAGATTGGTGTAGTCCATATATTGCAACAAACAAACTGAATGATGTGATTTATTGGGTCCAAGAGACACCCAGATCTAAACCAAAGATAGTTCATCATGATAAAATAACACTGTATGAAGGGAGGAATGCACCTATTTGGTTCAGATGCTAAAATATAAATAAATACACACACTTTTCTGAAACTGTTATGGATTAATGCAGTATTAGAGATTTCTTTAAAATTTCTGTCCTATTACTATGCGTAACAGAGGCCTACTTTGTTATTTACCTGTCCAGGTCACAGGGAGTGGGAGTGTGGAGTATGCCACAATTTCCACTTTGTCAGGAGGTCTGTTGTGAGGAGACTTTTGATTGAGCAACACTGTGGATTGGGATGGAAATGTAAATGGTGCAAAATCATGGTGTTTGGCACCAAAACTATATTTCTGGATGGGAACCAGGTTGTCATGGTGAACATGTTGATGGGTGTTACCAGACCAGAGACTGAGCACCAGCTGCATTAGTTTCAGGCTGGAGTGGACCAGAAAGTGGTCCCAGAGATTGTTCCGATAACAGAAATGGTACCATTGAAGACGGCAGGAACAAAGAGGCCAAAAAACTAGTGAAAATTAGTTATGTCTACGCCAAGAGGGACACTCATGAAATTGATCCAGTGACCTCCCCTGTTGGATGAGTACAGCCAACACCACCACATATATATGTGACCAGTAAGGTCGACTCCACATCTACAGCATTACATTCTCCAGTTTATGGGGCTACAGCACTAATAGAAGCATACCGTGATGATGAGAGTGATGTGAAACTTTCCCTCCATGTTGGCCCAATGGAGACATTAGATGATAAATTATTTACTGGAGACCCTGCATTAGAAACCATGCCTAAGGAATACTTGGGCAAGGCCTGTGCCCCTGGCTTAACAAAATCTGTAGCTAGACAAGCTGAAAATACATCGCCAATGGTACCAAAGGGAGCCTGTCTAACGGGTGTCATCAGTGAACTTCTGGAGGAAGGTGACTTGGTAAAAACCAAGCTGCGGAGTTTACAAGAAGCACAGGATGGGTGGATGATACTGGATATAGGAGGAAATGCAGATCAACATTAATGGCAGATCCAACCTCCTTATTGGCAGCCATTACTTGCCAAAATTCAACCTTTAAGCCATACAAATTCAAGGTTGTTCCTTCTTCTTCTTTGATAGAGACCCAGCCCATTTTAGGCATATCCTGAATTGTCTCCATAATGGAGCATTATGTAAATTGCCCATTTTACCTCTTGAGCTGAGGTTCCTCATGGACTCAAGGCAAAACAGCTTTCTACTGGATGACTGAGTCAATATTGAAAAAACGTATAGCCCAGAGAAGAGATGATGACCTGTAAAACTCAAAGTTCTGATTCATACCTTGTGCTATGTGTAGCTGAACTTTACAACCTATAAATGGGGTGCAGCAGTATATTCACACCTGTTTGTGCTTTGCTTGCATGAAATACATGAATATATTGATAATATCTGTTTGTGGTACATTCCATTTTGTTTGTTCCAATACCAGTATGTGGTTTATCATATGGATGTTGCCCAGTGTATGCCCTACATGACGAGTCTTCTGCTGCATAAGAACACTCACAAGATGGAACACCTTCGTTTGGGTATTGGAAGGAAGAGGATTTTCAACTATTTTGTGTTCATGGACATTTTCTAATTTGCATGAATGGAAATTATTCTGACCTGGACCACACTTCAGACTTCATTAATTTTGGAAGACTAAGAACTCTCGATTTTGGATTAAACTTTGTGCATTAGAACTGAAGGATAAAAGTGTTAGACTAACACAAGCTACTATTTTATTAGAGTAATCACTGAAAATTATTGTGAATAATTTATGACTTAATTAGTCAAGATAATTTTCACATTTCTGTCAATAAATATGACATGATGCCTCAAGGATGTATATGTACTTGGTATGTATCATCTAGGAATGATTTGTGAAACTAAGTTTTGATGTGCATATAATAAAGTATTTGGAGGTGTGTATGTTTTGTTAAAGAATATTAATAGTTTGTTACTATAGGTATTTTACTTCAAATTTTTCCCATCCCCATCTAGATTATATGCACTCGACACTGAATATGTGATTACAGTTAATTATTTTCAAATTTATTTTAATCTCTTACCACAGGTGAAAAATATGTCAAGGTTCACAAATTGTATATTACAACTTCATGTGCATATATATATATATATATATATATATATATATATATATATATATACATATATATATATTCAGAGAGAAAGGTAAATTTAAAAAAGTATGCTACATTAAAGTAAATGAAAATGTGATGGTTCTGTTCTATTTATGGAATAGGATATGGACATTTATTGTTTGGTAATATTTATTAATTTGTGTTGTTTCTAATTAAAGTTAGATAGGAAAGAATACTTAGTGTTACTTCCTGGTATATTCAAGTATCACACATTGATTAGTTGGCATAATTCTATTTTTACATGTAAAACAAAAAACAGTACTTGACATGTGTATTAAAATTCATGTTTACTGTTAAAACTTTACTTTGTTCATATTCCCATTCAATGTCATAGAAACATGAAGGGTTACGTTTTTGAAAATGCTAGAGTTAGGAAAGGTGGAGTCAAGCATAATACATTATATTTATTTTTTAAGAATAATACTTGCCTACTATTTATGATCTTGACTTAGGACTTCATTTTGAATATTCTGATTAGACTTGTATTTTGTATCATCAATATGTAAATGGAAAAAATGCTTTCATTAAAAATGGAGGGGTTAATTAAAAAAAATGCATTGTAAATGATACATTCAGTATAAATGATATGGATGAATCTTATGATATAAACATTCATGTGATTTCTTATATGATTCATTATATGCATGAAATATTGTAAAGAGTTCTTAAAACAAGCCTCAGGATTTTTTCACAATCAAGTACATTCAATGTATACTTTGTGAACATCAGTAAGATTCTTACTTTGAAAAGGAGATCTAGTATGCTCAATCATTATTTTAATTGTAGTATTGACTATAGTAATACACTGTATTGACAAAATGTATTATATATTATTTTCAGTATAATAGTTATGTATTACATAAAGATGAACATTATTTGTCTTAATTATGAATTTCAATAATCTTACTTGATTATTGTCATAAATAGGTTGTGCAAATACTCATTTATATAATATGCATTAGATTTAATATTATCTCACCATCTTTGTTGGCTGAGTGTTCTAAATCGATGTCTGTTACGGATCACTGCCATCTCACAGTGTCTTTTTGGGTTCAAGTCTATGATTTGGCAAATGTGGATATGTGAGAAAGCTTTCCAGTAGCTTCTCGTGGGTCAATGGTTCTTTCCTGGTTTCTTCTTCCACCATTAATACTGGCCGACATGTATAGCCTATCGTGTGCTGAAAAATGGTGTTAAGCCCAACATCAACAACCATCTTTGTTTGGAGACCAAACATTGACTAAGATGGGGCCAGCGTTATGCCAGTATATCTGGCTTAAGTCAACAGTGTCATCTTTAACATGTTTACAGCATTGAATTTCTTGTTCACTGTACCATTGTAGCAGGGATCATGTTCATAAAGTGAGCTATTTCATGCAACTAGGAATGACCCTATTAATTATAGTAATTGCTAGGCTTTAAATGTCCTAGTTTTAATTCACAGATAGTAGACTTATTTCAGCAGATGTGAGTTTGCAGTTCATTCATGTGGAGCTAATGTATTGCTGACTAATGTTGTAAGAAATGTATTTGGAACTGATTGGACATTTTGATCACATGACTTGTCTACTTACATCTTAAATATAAGATGCCTTGTGTAGTTGCATTTTATTTGTAAATATTCATTCGTATATGATTACTTCACTTTCAGCATAGAATGTTTGATACATGATTTTGATTGGTCAGTAATTCTTTCTTGCAAGTGCTAAATTATGATTAGACAATATTAAATAATATAAAAGGAGGTTGTCATGTTACCTTTTTCACTTTCCAGTCTTAGTTGAAGGCGCAAAGTACAATATGGCTAAACCAACTTTAAAATCAGATGTGGCTATGGTAAAAAGAAATGTTAAAGTTGCCTAATTCCATTGCATAAAATAGCACTAGCAAAATTACATGTTTTGAACTTATTTCTTTTGGAATTTGAATAGAAGGTGCATAACCTACTTCTGCATCAAAGCAACTCAGATTCAGAGTGCCTAATAATTTATTCTAAATTCACAAATGTTATATTTATACTATTTCTTTCATAGAATTTACACTTTTTGTGTGAAATTCAATTAACCGAACTTTGTCTTCTGCTTGTCTGCAAACCATTACACCAAGATGGGTAATAAATCAGAAGCAGTGAACCAGATATGCTTGGTGCACTCTTGCACCCTAACCTGGAATTGTGCCTCTGCATCCAAACCATAAGAACACCATGCATCAATGACCATGCACCAACAATAGCAAACCCTGAACCCAGACTAGGTTCTTTTGTTTCTGTTATTCCCATTTCCATTATGAATGAATAAAGAATAAATGAGAACATATTGAACATCAATAGCTTGCATGGCTCAATACTATATATAACTGTACTAACACTGTATATAAGAAATAACAAGATACACATGGGTATTTTAGCCTTTATTGCTAGTTAGTTGCTTGACACACTGCATTCTCATACTCTTGCATGCTTCAGCTCTGCACATCTGTATTTAAAAGTAATTTCAGTTAGAAAAGCAAATGAAATTCCTAGCTGCTTCCTGTTAACATATGTTAACAATCTTTATGGACAAATGTGTGCTCTACTAACAGATTAAGCTTATGCTAACAACACTAAAACACTAAATAAATTGCATTTCATAATGTTAGTCATGCTATAATTCACTAATATTTCATGTGAGTCACTAAATTTGCTTGGTTTATCTTTTGTTGTCAATAAATGATGTTACCTTTATTTGATGCCTTTGCTCATTAATTGCACTCTTAGAATAAGATTGTTCCCTTAGAATATGATAGAACTGTATATCCTCAAGTGAGCAAAACCTAGTAATAAGACAGACCCTTTCTGAATCGTCACCGTCAACGAAAGGTAATACAGGTATGCACTCATCGAGCAGCATGCAATAATACTTGTTTTTAAGTGCTGCATGATCCAGGTGTTTAGCAACTCAAATATGTGTTGCTGTTAGTGAAAAGAAAGATATCTGCAAGGTATTTTGAAAAATGAATTTTCAAGGTGTAATAATAACTTCTTTGGATTTATCATTGTCTCAATATTACATATTTATCTTTTTTCCCTATAAACCCTTAGTCCTACAATACAAGACCTCAACCTGATTTTTATTTTGGGAGATGTTGAGGTCTTATTGCCCAATGACAGCACTGTGTAGCATGCTCCAACATTGATTAACCTCAGAATGATAATTCAAATTTTCAGGAATATCTCAGATACTTTTAATCCCATATCTGTGCTTTTGTACATGTTTTAAAGTTCTGTTGGCTAACATTTCATTTGGTTGAAATGAAATGGATGTTGGAAATACTGAAATCAGTTAAAAGGATCCTAAGACTCTTGAATGAAACAAAGTTTAGTCTGTATTAATGTGTTTATATTCATTTAATTATAAAAGGATACTGCTTAAACCGATTTCAGCATTTCCGGCTTTCCAAAGCATATTATAGTTATCCCTATGTTGCTTGCACATAGCTAAAGAAGATTCTTGATTGCACTCAATTTTTTTATAAAAAATTACATTACAAAAGTTTTATTTTAAACAATGTTAATTTTTATAGGAAAAAATGTACAAAACAGTTGTACATCCAATTACATTGACAAAAATGGGAAAAAATGTACAAATTATGGATAACCTATATAGGTTGACAGGTATGCTTCTGGTAAACATCAAACTATCATAAAAATTGTGCTACATTGTTATTCACATTTGGCCAGTAAAATTTGACCAAGACTTTGATCGTTTTTCTTTTTCATTCATTCTATACACATGTAGCCCACCATTTTGAACTCATGCACCACTCAAAATATATGGGACCTAAATTTTTTGGGAACAGCGACTTAAATTGTTAAAATTTGCTCCGTCAAACATGGAAAATTTTATGTACATTAATCATGTCATAAGTAATGCATGTAGTTTTGAGTTCCTTCTGTCTTTACACAGATTCACTGTACCAGAAACAGCACCCTGCCCAGGCTACCACATAAATTCATTGCGCGAGTGATTGTTCATAGTTTTAGAAACCTTAATTTGTGCAGCAGCTGTTTCATTGTTCACACTTGTGATCTGGTTTCAAAAGTTATAAGATTGGGAAATACAAAATGACATATTCAGAATCTGGAACCCTCAACATCTTCAGTTGATAAGATGTATATTAGATTGTCTATACACAGAGCTTTGACAGTTCCAGTCAAGAAAGGTATCTTGACTTCTATTCTCAGAAAGGTAGAGCAGTCAGTCATTGATCTAATAACATGGATGGTGATTTTAACCAAACAATTAGTTATCCCTAATGAGACTTCACTTGAACATGATGCCCATCATGTTCAATACATCTGGTGTTGCATAAATCTGTCACTTGTTGACCATTGAATGTTTACAAACTATCAGTACACTCTTCTCAGGAAAAAGACATGTGATGAGTGCCTGAATAATATCCTGACAGATATGCACATGTTCTGCAGACTTACATACCATACTTGCATTATTCCATCCCAAATTAACACACAGAAAGCCATAACATGTGTAGTCTCCTGATCATTACTGGCTTTCATTTGCAATCATTATATTTTTTACAACTCTTTTACAGAATTTAATGAGATGTGTCCTTATTCCTTACAAGTATAACACTGCATGTCACTATGACCAATACCCTTCCCAAACTTATATTTTCCATTGTTATGAGCACCATTTATGTTGGGTTCTCTTGGTTCCTGATCTTTAGACTGATAATTCGACTTATTGTCTTTGGAACATATTCTGGGTGCTCAACGAGATTCAGTGAAATAGTCTGCTTGTGTAGACCTGTGAAAGATGTTCTTAGCAATTTTTTCACCCTTTGAAACAGGAAAAACTAACTGCTATGAATAAGAACCAATGTATTTTCCAACTTACCAAACCCAACCCATTGTTGTTAAAAAATATTCCAAGCCTTACAATTCTGAAGTAAAACCTCAACATATGACAAAAATATTTTAGATATGCAGCTGCCATTTTATTGAACAAGTTACCTAATTGTTTTATAGAGACCAAACCAAATTTTAAATTTATTTAGATTATTCATTTTATCATTTTAAGACTGCAATTGTAACATCTGCAAATATTGAGGGAAAAACTCCTTTACTCTCTTGCAACAATGATAACTAATACTGTTTTGTTCACTGTCCATATTGTATGTATCATCATTAGTGCCCTTACCATTCAAGCTCCCTTCTTTTCAAGTAAGGCATAGTTCTGTATCTCTGTGCTTTTAGTGTTAAATTTTAGTTTGTTCTTTTCATTTAGATTTGAACCTTAATATAATAAATAAAAAACTTAACCTTTTGTCATCTTTCCAACCTTACTAACCAGTTATTTTTAGTTACCTAAATATTAAATTCGCTTAAAATGAATACCTTTATTTTATAATATTTCTTTACTTGCCTACATTTTAAGCTATGCATTGAGCATTGCCTAGTTGTATCTATCAATTAAGCAGTGGTTATATATTTTGCCAATCATTTTATTTTGTCTCGTTTTTTATGTCAAGTCAGTAAAATGCTCAGTAGAGTTTATATTGAGTCTTGTCTTGTATTATCTTCATTTGACAAAGTGAATGAATGATTTCGCTCTCTAAGATTTACTGTATTTAAACTTCTAGAACCTATGCTTACTTACTTCAAATCTATGTTTTTTATGTCAAGTCAGTAAAATGCTCAGTAGAGTTTATATTGAGTCTTGTCTTGTATTATCTTCATTTGACAAAGTGAATGAATGATTTCACTCTCTAAGATTTACTGTATTTAAACTTCTAGAACCTATGCTTGCTTACTTCAAATCTTTTCAGGAGTCCAAGTGCCATTCTCTGCGACATAATTTAATGTGATATTTATGAGGAGACAGTAATACACCTCCGGTGATTTACCCTTTAGTATTACATTGAGATGAAGCAACCAGCCCTCTTTTATCCACTTCTCCAGAGCAGATCAGAGTCTAAATCTTTGTCCATATTTTCTTTATCATCATCAGACAGAGGTAATTTAGGTATCTTAACCTGCCTGTGATAGGGTCATGTTCTCGATCTTTCTTACCTTGTAATAATTTAATTTTCCTTTCTCCATTAACTCTGTCTTCTAACTCTAAGATTATAAATTTGCTTGTTTCTTCCTCTCTTAACCTTCTTTTCTCTATAATTTCTCTTATATGCTCTATTATTTTGTTTTTTGCTTTCTTTTCACACACTTACATTCTTTCTCTGTCAGCTTTTCTAACTCTTATGTTCTCATTTTCTAATTTTATTTTCTCCTTTTCAAATGCTTTCTTCTGAAATTCACTTATTTCCCTCTTTTATCTGTTTTTATAATTGTATATTTTCCTTTTTTTAGCTCACTCTCATTAAAATCTGATGATTCTTCCGGGTATGTTCCTCCTGAACCATTTTCTCAGGATCTCCCTCTCATCACCAAACAACTTTCCCATCTCTACAACATCTTTTAAGTGACAACATGATTAATACTGATGATAAATTCCACAATTTCAAGTACACAACTCATGTGAAATAACATGCATGTTATCCATATCTTACTACTTAGCAAAGAAATAAAAACAACAAATGTGTATAATTATATGACTATATTACAAACTAAGGGACAAAAAAAAAACTACGCAAAATATTCATTCACCCACCATTATCATCACTTGTCAGAGGGACAGTCTGAAACAGACTACTCCACTGGTCTAGAGGTTAGAGCAGGGGGTTGTGGGTTCGAAAATGAATCTAGTTGTACCAAAGACTTATAAAAAAAAGGTACTTGCAGCTGCATCACTTTCCGCTCAGCATTAAGAAGCTAGTGTTAGGACTGGTCTGCCTGGTGTCAAGTTAATCTTACTGGATGAGACATGATGCCCCAGTGGTAGACATCACTATAAACTGTCAAACTGCAGACATCATAGTGATCTGACTAAAAAAAATTGTTAAAGCTATGTAAAAAATACAAAAATGCACACATTGAAACTGACAAGTAAAAATCGGTGCAAAATTCAAGACCTGTATAACCCAATGTCAGTGCCTAAACTGGTCACAACATAATGCAACTTGAAAGTGCTAGTTGTTAAAGCAAGAATGGTAAAATCATCAGTTACAATTATTTAGTTCTCAACTTGAACTCAGGTCACAATTACCATTTTCTAAACAATTCATACATTACCTGATGGAAAATAACCTTCTAGAATGATCTAATGAGCCTTGTTTCTTAAAACACAATAACCTGTACAATTTACTTAGGAGATTCCAAAACCTCAACCAAAATAAACATTTACTTCTTGTTTACCTAGATAAAAATTCATACACATAGAGATTAATGAAGCCATTATTAGTTGCTTGCATAAAATGAAAAAAAAAAAGAAAAAAAATCAGGTCAAGCAGAAATGAACTCAGTTTTGGATAAGGTCAAGTCCAGCATAAATTGTTATATTACAGTGCCATGTAATGAGATAATAAATGTTAAAACTAACAAGCAATTAAATGAAATATACATAGCACAAAATAATCACAAAAGATATTGTTTGAAAATGGATATGATCAGTTAATGGAATTAACAACAGTAACAATATGGATTTGTGGATTTATTAATAGATATGACTGATGTATGGGTTTATCAACACATATGATCATTGTATAGAATATCAAGCAAATATGATCATTGTATTGTTTATCAACAAGTATAATGGCACATTAGATTGTCACACAAATACATACAAAACTTGATACATGTATTTCGTAAGAATGTTTGAAAAAACATAAAGGAAATGATCATGGGATAGGTCTGATTCACAATTTTAGTTACGGAACATTCTTATGTAATCTTCTCTGCCCAGCCTCTACCAAAAGATTCCTAGAAACCTACTTATCCTGCAGACCCATAGGTGCAGAACATTTGATCTGTCACACAGTTAACCAGATGTCTATTGAACCAACATCACCACTAACTGCAGTACCCGTGGATTGTGCACCCCACAAAGTTTAATGACTTTCAATAGCTGAGCCTTGTGACATGTTTTAGTTCTAATATAATGGTACACATTATGCATAAAGTGAACTGCAGTACCCGTGGATTGTGCACCCCACAAAGTTTAATGACTTTCAATAGCTGAGCCTTGTGACATGTTTTAGTTCTAATATAATGGTACACATTATGCATAAAGTGAACTGCAGTACCCGTGGATTGTGCACCCCACAAAGTTTAATGACTTTCAATAGCTGAGCCTTGTGACATGTTTTAGTTCTAATATAATGGTACACATTATGCATAAAGTGACTTCATTATACATAAAGTTATTCAAAAACATGACTGTGCTTGATTATTATTATTATAATAATATTTCTGATAAGAATACTTACTGTGGATTATGAAAGCTTGAAGGTTTCTCATCGTTCAGTGGGTACAGTGTATAATTCAGTTTGATTTGTCAGTGTTAGCTATAGAAGGACTAGCCTGAAACAAACCTATAATTCTACCTAATAACATTTGCATAGGTCTGATTTCTATATGGTTTTGTGGGTTTGATGCCATTTTTCAGCACATGATAGGCTATACATAGCAGCCAGTATTTCAGATGGAAGAAGAACCCCCCAAAATCCTGTCAGAACCACCAACACATGTCAGAAGCTACTGAAATTCTATAAAATTTAGGATTTCTCAAACATTCAAAATATTAATATCACATGGACTGGGCAGGAAAAAAGATTTTTTCATTCATCTTTACAGCTGAATATTGCTTCCATAAAGCTAAGACAGCTTTCTGACAAGACTCATCTGTAGTGTGATGATATTTAGAAATTTAGCACTATAAGTACTCTGATAATGATCAGATCTATAGACAAATGTAAAAGTGCAGTTACCTACCCTGTCTGCTAGAGTATGTTGCTTCATACTTAGAACTTCAGGTAAGTACATAAAAGGAGCAATTGACTAAAGCTGTCATTGCTAGTGATGGTACATGCATATTAAGTGCATATGTTCTCATGCCTGTGTGTTGGAATAATGTTATTAGTTACTTAGATGCACCTTGTTTTAAACAGAATTTTATGTTTCATAATTGGAATGCTGGTGTATTTTGTATCAAATTATGAAAATGGATTAGTAGCCCTCTAGCTTGTCACTGAATGTATAAATGATAAGTTGAACTAGTTTTACATGAATAGATGAGAACATTTTATTTAATCAAAGAAGTGAGAAAATTCAGCAACCCACTCAGTGTTTGCATCAGATATCAGATAAATGTTGGCAACTGTATGTTTATTAACCAGTTTATTTTCTTTCATTTATTATGTAATTCAGTCCAGGATATGAAATTCTTTTTATGTCATTGACAAGCACAAGAGTATCAGCAACAGATACATTAATCTTTTAGGTATCCACTTGGTGATTGGGTAATATATTTTCACTTTATTAGTGCAAGTAATGTTTGAGGTGTATGCTAAATGTTAAAAATTGTGAATTAAATATAACAAAATCATGTAATACTGAACATAATTTGATTTATGTTATTAGCATATTTATGAATACAAATATACATTATGCATATTGTTACTTTGTCAGATATTTGTAAAAAGAATATATAGTGTTGACCGCTGTGTACCACTGAATCAACTGTTCAAGAAAAAGGCACCCATAGTAATATTTTAGTGTACATGCAACATGCATTACCTAGGATAATATAATCATTCCAATTAAAAAAGTCACAGAACTTGTTTTACCTAAAGGTTAGAAGCTCTCTAGTATGTGAATGCACACATATTTCTAAACTTGACACATCCCTGAGACAGAAAGAAAATACAGACAAAATATCTTTATGATTATAATAAAGACACAACTGGAATGCTATATATTTTATAACATTTGACTATTCTTTAAGCACCAGTAGGTCTCGCTCAAATGTTGTATTTTTTATTACTGATTTGCCAAGGATATTGGCATCACACTCTGCATCATTCTAAAGAGTTCTATCATCTTGTGCTTTTTCAAAGTTTACCTGTAGATTAATACTGTTTGTAATCTGTTGTAAATTGCACTTGGATAGCTTATTAATTTTAAAAGGTGAAATAATGAGATCAATACTTTTTGGGGTGGTTAGGTATGATATAAACAAATGCCCTTATGGCAGCATCACCTTTATATCATAGGTATAAAATGCCACAAGGTAGTAATTAGCTGGTCTAACTATTTTTCACCACTTCTTTTAAATTTTTCCTATTTCTGGGAATGATCTGAACCTGTGCAAGGTCACTTTTTGCCCATCTATCCACTTATTATATTACTAAGATTGGAACAAATACAACAATATATTTCTTTTGTTGGCATTTTAATAGTCAACAGATCATCTCACATGCTATATTCCATGAAATCAATACTTACTTGAAGTTGGTTTCACACTTCCCTCCTCCAATGCAAGAGTGCTGCCCTAAGGGCAGATAAATCTAATTTTTACATTGGTCTGTTAGCCAGAGAACTAAAGGTAAATGGGTCATCAACTGCCAGTGGTTTGTACATATCTGCACTTCAGAATCTATTGTCAAACTCTTCAGTTTCAAAGGTAAATAGTTCTTGCATGTTACAGCCTGTAATTGAATAAAGCTAAACAATAACAACCTGTATTGTTTTCCTAACAATGCAAAGGAATAGTGAAGCCCCACAAATGATAAAGACTGTCCCTTATTTCCATTCCCTGCATATTGGTCAGGTAAAGTATAATATTTCTGAGCATGTTTCTTTAGAAATTCCATGCTTGTCAGGAATCAAGCTAGACTTGAATTTTAGTGAAAAATCACTTCTCTTTTTGGAAAGAACTGAGAAAAGTTGGAGCTAAACAAAGAGAAGTGGAAGCAAAGCAAGAATATATATATATATATATATATATATATATATATATATATATATATATATATATAGATGCAATAAACAAGTTAGGCTAGTTAGTTACTAGTTTCGTACTGTTCGTGGTCAGTTTATTTCATCTATTTTAATTAATCCCTGACACACATGATCCCTTGGTGGATCCAGTACGCTTGAAAAGGTTGTGTTATTCGCCATATGATTCGTATTCTTTATATATATATATATATATATATATATATATATATAGTGTCTTTATTTGTTGTGGAATATCAATATTCCAGTGTTCCCTGAAAATATATATATGTACTGTATGTCCATATTGCTCTAAACCTTTTTCAGGGCCTTAAATCTGTTAATGCTGTGGATATGGCTCAAGCACATTAATTTTTTTTTATTATTATATATTATTATTATTATTGTGGTTGTTCTTGTCGTATTCTGTGGAGGGTTGAGCAATCAAAGGCGGACTTGTTGCATGGGGAGCTATTAAGTATTAGACCATCTGAAGATTCTGAGGCCATTAAGACAAAAAACCCAAATAATTCACCTATATCAAATAGTTTCTTTACTTGCATGAAGCAGTTTCTATTGAAGACTGGGAATGCAAATTAGCACTAAAATGTAAACTCCCTGTTTCCTATCACATTCTGATTGACTCAAAAACCAAATCTTTATTTTCAGTTTTAATTATTTCACTGAATTTCTAACTCGAACATAATTCTGAAACTAAATCAATTTCAACCATTCATTGTTCATTCATTTCAAAATTTCAGCTGTTTGGAATCGGGCTTCTTGTGATTGGGATCATAATGCGTGTAAATGCCGGAGTGCTTGTTGGCACAGAGATCATGAAGCTTCTGAATAATGTGAGTTTTAATGGGGTTACTTTGGCAACCCTAGTGTCTTCCCTGTCTACCTTCTCCATCTGTCTAGGATGTTTCATCATTGTTGAGGCAGGTTTAGGGGCATTTGGTGCTTGCTGCAAAGTAAGGTTCATGCTGATTGTGGTAAGTAAACATTTCAAAATTTACAAATTATTTAAAAACTTTTTTATCTTAATTTTATGTTGGACAATTTTAAATTTATTTTCCTTCTTTCCTCAATTTCTTTATTTTTTTATTTTGTATTTCTTTTATCTATAATTTTTTGTTTGATTGGTTTGTCAGATGGTGGGTATGCTTGATTGTTGTCATATGTGGTGTCAGATGTTAATAATGAAGTTCATAATTGTTAGAAACTTTATTTACATAAATGTTCATCAAACAGTGTAGCTACAGATGAATGCACATTTTGTATAGCTAAACTGTTTATATACCTTGCTTAACTTATACAGTATAGATAATATTATACAGCTTGTTTTGCAAGTTTATTTTAAACAAATAAGACAAATACATGTATCGTTTGTTTGCTTATGACAATATGACACCTAGATGTGAGGAACTTAAACAGTAAAATTTTTGCTTAAGCTACAATACATTGATAATCAAAATTTATCAAATTTTAGTTTATGCAAAACTTGATGATCTTGAGTTTTGAAGGTAAACATTCCCAGTGTTGCAATGGGGTTTGTCTGATGTCCCAGTGCTTGACATCACTATAAACTGTCACACTGCAGACATTGTAGTGATATGACTGAAAATTTTTTAAAAGCTATGTTAAAAATCTAAATCAAGCACACACACACACACACAATTTTAAATAAGAAAAATATAAAAATATTTCTTTCATGCTGAGATCAGCCTAAGCGCTATTTCATGAATCTGGGATCAACCCAGAGTACACTGTTATGTGGGGATCAGCCTAACATAGATTTTGTTAAGATGGAAGCAAACCAGAAAACATTACCGTGCTGGGATCAGCCCAGCACATAGTCTATTTAAGCTGAAATCAGCCCAGAATACACTTAACTGCTGGGATCACTCCTAGCATAGATTTACTTGAAGATGGCCCAGAATACACTGTAATGCTGGAATCAGCCTAGTACTGATTGGGAATCAGTCTTTTACATTCAGGTTCTAGCTCATGAGTACCCCCCACAGAGAGAACCAAATATTTTTAAAATATTTAAATTAAGTATTGATGTTATTTTAGTTATGGTTTCATGTTGTAGAATATTGGGAATAAGGAATAGTGGCATGATTTTGAGAAAGGGATAGAGAGAGTGAGAGAGATGAAAACAAAAATGTATAAATTCATTTGTATGTCTCTTATATTTCTTAGGATCTATGCATCATTTCTCGTACAATTCAGTATTGTTTTGTTGTGCATAAATGGTACATTTTGTTCATTAATAATGCATTATGTTTATTTTAGATAAAGATAATAGACATAAGACAAATTAAATAAGCAATCTTTTTTATGTTATTTTATGGGCCATTCTTTCATTTGGTCGCTCATTTATTTCATAAGTAAACAAAGCATATCTTATCTAAATGAATCATTTAGCATGTATTCCATAATCTAAGATAATGACATACTTGAGAGCTTGACAAAGATAGATTATGTGCTGTTGCTTCTATTTTTTATAGTATGCAGTCATTATTGGCCTTTTGCTTCTGGCTGAAATTGCAGTTGTCGCTCTATGGGCTGCAATGAAAGAAAAGGTAACCCTCTAACCACCCCTGAAATTATGCTACTTCCTCCATCAAGTACATGTTTTCATATAATATCTCTACATTTGCTTTTTGATATTAAAGTTGGTTATGAAAGCAGATCACATGTATTATAAATAATATTACTTTCTCATGTTATTGCTCTGATAGAAATAGCAAATGCCAAGTTGCAGTAAGTTTTCATGCTTTTTTAGGTCAGCCTAAATATTGACAATCAGTAACAAACCAGGAACTATCAGGAAGGCTGACAAAGCTTTTTTTTTCAAATGAAATCTCAGTGCCATACTTTCTCTCCTACTTTTGTTTTTTCACTGAGCCTACATCAAAGATAACTGAACATCATTTTTTGAAAAATGACTACCAGTAGGTTCAAGAGTGAAAAATCATGTTTTAGCATGACATGCCACCTTATTAAAGGTATTTATCCAAGTGAATGTTGCATGAAAATTTATTATCATTGCATATTAGTTCTGATCGTAAGCATACCAATATAAATTGTTTACTATGTGTCCAATGTCATTGAAATGGGCATAAACATTTTTTAAACAAATGATGAAGTTGATTATAGTATTCCTCAGGTAATATATTCTAAAATTCTCAGTCACCTGCTAAACATTGTAAACGATCTTTACTATGTGTGAATGATGAAAAGCTTTTAAGATATATAAATGATATCTGCTCCATGAGCTTCCTGTAACGCAAGAAAATGAAAGCAAAAAATAAACACGAAATATTACAACCATACTTAAAAAATCCCTACTTTTTTGCTATTCTTTTACTGCAAAAGTTTATACATTAAAAACAATGCAAATGTGAAATTTGTATTTTTTCAACTTTATTTTCATCTGAGATTTTTTTATAGATGTCCCTATTTTCATAAAAATCTTTCATGTTGACAGAATAGAAAAGACATTTAAAATGGCTGTCTAAAAATAAATGTGTCTTGCTTTGCAGACAAGAGTGATAACTACAAATGTATCATTGTCCCACCTAACAAAAGTATTGCTCTTCATAATGGAGAAGGCTTAAAAAAATTGACCAGGTGGCATTTTTGCAGGTCAAACATTGCATTCTTCTTCAACTTGTTCTGCTAAAGAGTATTTCTATATAAACATATTCATTAAGATTTAGGGGCACACTAAAATTGGACATTCAAATTAGTTCTCTTATTATTATTCATTATCTTAATCTTGTTAAAATGCTAGGTATTAGTTGACCTATACTGACTTCTGAGGGATTTTACCCAGGTAATTGATTGATTATATTAGACAGTAGTAAGCACACAGTTGTATTTGCACAGTTGATTTATGTTGATAAGGCTTTAACACCTGTGCTGAACAGAGACATTAATACCTATAAAGACCCCAGTACAATTGAAAATATTGTGCCCCCTTTTCCCCAGTGAAATTGTCAGTCCCAAATGTGATGTACATTCATATTTCTATAAACAAAAGCATATCTATAAACAAAAGCAGATGCAGTTTTGACTATGCTAACATTATGGTCTTCAAGAAAAACTTGATTTTTACCATGCTTCACTCAGACAATCCAGCAGAGATATTTGAACACCAGTACCATCAAGTCTCTAGTGAGTATAGTGATGAACACTAATGACACATGCATAACCTTAAATCCCCCTATTGAGCCGTTAAGGGTAGCAAAGACCACCTAATTACTGTATTTTCTCGTATATAAAATGCATCTTATACAAAGTTTTACATACTCCACACCCAGAGTGCATCTTATATACGGGTGCGTCTTATGTAAAATATTTTTACAAAAATCGTCAAACCCTGCGTTTGATAATGTGTGTCTTATAATTAGGTGTGTCTTATATGCACAAAAATACTGTAAGTATTTTTAATATAAACTAACAGTACAGTGTGTGATATTGAAGGTTGATATTCAGGTTTCACGATTTTCATTCCTAGTTGTAAAAACAATTGGGTAAGTGTTCAGTAAATACGTGTACCAATCCAATGCTGGCCGCTTCAGATTTAAAATCCTTTCTTTTTAATGTTTTGTATACCGTAATTATTGCAGATCTAAGTTTAGTCTGAGTAAATGTTTTAAATTTATATAATCTAGTATTGTTTAAATAGTTTTGTTTATTGTTACTAATTATCACAGCAAAAACTATGGTGGCTATATTACCTGTACATCTAGTTGGGTTCAAAGATACTTTAATTTTTAGTATCTTTGGTGGGTGTGTTCAGAAACAACACAAGACTAAATAGTTCGAAAATAAGACAAGAATTTGATCAATATTGGACTTAAATATGAAAATCAGTTATACCATATATTTATATTTTCATTAAACACAATATGCTACTAGACAGTTGTTAACTTAATTAAAAATCAATGTGCCGTATTGTTCTATTCATCTTCATTTTCATTGTCTTGAGTTTCATCTTCAAATCCTCTGAAACTTGAATCAAATTCACTATCACTATTCACATGGATTAAAAGATGCTAATCGATCCTCATCCATATTGATGATATCATGTGCCAACTTCAGTTCACTTATTTCCTTCTGAACAAAGGTATGGAAACATCCAATTTATTCTTCTGATCATCCGGAAGCTTCTGTTCAACAGTTGTACTTGACTGGACTGCAAGATTGTTTCGTTTCACAAACTTGAAAACCCAGTTGACACTGCCACCAGTCTGATCTTCATTTCAGTAGCAATAATTCCAACCTTTATTTTGATCGATACCATTGAAACGACACGGCTACTGTCACAGTAGCCACGTAACAATCATGTACATTTTTCTCGATGCAGCTAAATTCATTTCCAGCAGCTCTGTTGCCACGCCCCTTGACAAACTTGCTAAAGTCTAATATAAAGTCAGCCATATATGATTTTTGCATCGTGACAATTTTAAAAATGCTAAGCAAATTGATCTCTCATTTATATATACTGGTAACAAGATTGTTCTCATGTTTATATATACTAACCACATACATCGGTTATTTATTGGTCTGTGTATGGTACTAATCCTGAAGACTTAGCCTAGCAGGTCAATGAAGCTGCCTTTACATCTGGCATTTATTGTTTTAGAATCTTGATACCAGGTACTCAACCCATCCACTATTGGCTTTGTGGCAGATAATAAACAATCGTTGTGGTCCTGCCTCATACAATTCTTTCATCTAAACTAAAAATGGTAATGAAGTCTTGTTTACATCCGATGGGTGATGAAACATTTGACAAATTTTCATTTATGATAAAGGAAAGGAAACCACTGGATATAAATTGATTAGTGGGGAGATGGCTAGGCCATGTGCTTATGTAATTTTTGTTTACACAAATGTCAAAACCCGAATCTTATATATGGGTGCATCTTATGTAACAATTTTTTACACAAATCATGAAACCCCGAGTCTTATATATGGGTGCATCTTATAATTGGGTGCATCTTATATGCACAAAACTATGGTAAGCCTATATTTTGCCATGTGATGGATTTTAAAGATAAATTTGGTTCATGTTTTTATTTTATGTCACTGTGGTTGTGATTCTGAGTGTTTGGATATTTATGTCAGTGTGGTTGTGATTCTGTGAGTGTTTGCACATATATGTACATTTATGGTGCACAGGAGCTCCTATAGTTTCTTTCAGTTTATATAAGTCACACATACATGTACCAGTATACTATAAACAAATTTTTTGTATAATAAATATATGATTGACAGATCAGTTGTAAGTATGATACAAACCCCTGTGATATGGAGATTGATATTTAACATTACTGAGTCTACCAACTGTTCTTGCCTTTGGAAATGTAAATTAAATGCCTTGAACAAGACAGACAAGTTATTTTCAGATATGAATTTCCAATCATTTTTATATAGGTTTGGGGATATGAAAAATTAGCTTCTTCTCAATTGGACAACATCTTTTTATATGGCCACACACACACACTGACATACTTGAGACTCAAACACACTTTTGGGATCTCAAAAAAATCCTGGCAGGTATTAAATGTGTTATTATAACAAACAGAAAGACCACCAAAAATAAATTAAACAAGTAATTGTCACATTAATGTACCAGCTGATGAAACATTACTGTAATAAAATAATGTATTCATTAACTTGCTTGATAGCAAATACTAATTTCACAAGCAGTATCTTCATGGTACAAGAGATTTACATTTCAAGTATTGGTAACAGAGGTGTGATGATATCACTATCACTGGTAATGACATCTGTTTACTGATTGAAGTCAACCTTACCAAAAACAGTTTGCAACACATCTGTGGAAACATCATGCCAAGACCCTACATTGTACTAATTGCAAGAAGTACATTTATTATTTGGTTATTTTTTATTTTATTTCTGGTATTTTTTTTATATCTAGACTGAAGATGTATCTTTGGATTTGAGCACATTGGTAGTTTGACTCCTAATTTTCATACATGTAATTTTTATTGATAATTTGTATCTGAAGATACATTGGTTCTTCTGACCAGTAGATTTTCAGCCATTTCCATAAATCAGAATTCATAATGAAGATGAGATATTTGCTTCAAGCTATAATAAGTTAGTCAGCAAACAGGTATATAATTATATCACTTTTCTAAATTGGTTATTTAAAAAAGTACCCCTAAAATTCTTTTCAACTTTAATTTCATTGAATAAGTGACCCATAATTTTAAAACACCAATTATGAATGAGGTATGCTTGACATACCTTTAATACATGGTGTCTTTGTTAGGCCTGTGTTATTTTTACTGATTTTGATTGATGAAGAATAATCATACTTTATTACTCTGTGGCTTTTTTGTTCCACTTCTGTCAGTGTCTGTCTGATTTTGGCATGTCAGATTATAAAACATCATAACTGAGCTAATTTTCTCAGGCCAGCCATAAAAATCAAATGCTTTAATCAGTTAAACATTATTTTTTTTTAAAAAAAAAAAAACATTATAGTAAAGCCTTTAGAATACATAGTAATTAGGAAATTGCCAGGAAAGTTAGTTACACATCCTAACAGAGAAAACATTTTATCCTTGAAAATAATGAACAAGCTCTTATTCTACTAGTATTACTTTTCCTACCAAGGCCACATAATTGAAGTCATTATGCTTTCAGATGTATTTAGCTATAGATTTGTATTAGGATGATTATTTGCATATAATAATGCCTTTTACTGGTGTATCTCTATTTTTTCAATGCTCAGTTAATTGATACAATTTATTTTTTTTTAGGTGGATAGTGCAGTAAAAACAGCAATGATCAGTGTTTTGAATCTGTATGCTGGACCAAGTGCTACAGATGAAATTTCTATTGGTTGGAATTTACTTTTCATTGGAGTAAGTTTGTAAATAAATTATTATGATGATATTCTTTAATAAACATCAATGTCTTAATGACAATGCCATAAGTCATTTTATTAGAGCAATTATTAAAATTATTATGCTATGATCTGTTCTTGTCTCTTTCAAGAACATTTCCTATACATGTAAAATTGTACATGTATGTTTAAAAATTGTAACAAATTTTATTGAGACATCGACAATCAGTTGTTCAATAAACAAAAATGCCCTCAGCCATAATTGATATGTCAAGGTAAAATCATAAGTCATTCTAGTGATGGGATGTAATGTGATTATGATTTTTAATGTAGCTTTAAAAAAATTTTCAGTTATATCGCTACAATATCTGCAGTGTGGCAGTTTATTGTGATGTCCCACCTAGTCACATTATTCTGACACCAGGCCGCCCAGTCCTAACTCTAACCTCTTAAAGCTGATCGTCAAGCGAGGCAGCTGTTAGTACCATTTTTGTAAGTCTTTGGTATGACTCAACTGGAGATCAAACCCACTACCTCCCACATCTAAACGGGACGCTCTAACCACTAGGCCACCAGAGCTGTTAAGTCATTTTAGTTTAATTTCATATAAATTAGTTAAAAACAGTATTGTCTCGTAGTTATTTAAAACAAAGAATTTACTTCAGATAATCATGTACAATACTTGTATTTACATACAAAGAAGGCATGTGTATATTTAGCAAATGTACAAAGACATGCACACACACTATATATATATATATATATATATATATATATATATATATATATATATATATATATATATATATAGAGAGAGAGAGAGAGAGAGAGAGAGAGAGAGAGAGAGAGAGAGAGAGAGAGAGAGAGAGAGAGAGAGAGAGAAATATAGTCAGCTGCCTGGAAGTGGGGTTGTGGGGGGCACCCATGTTGTGGAGTTTGCAGTGTTTCTTTCAGAGAGTGCTGGGTGCCCAAAAAACACAACTTGTCCAGGGCACCATCTCATCCAACACATGTGTGTAAAATTTTACTTTTTACAGTCAAGTATTGTTTTTCATTGGCCACTGACACCATTAAAGCCAATCTAATTCTTTATTCACTGCAAGCAACATTTATTAAAATTATGTTTTGACACATTAAAAGGCAAGAAATCTAAGATGTATACTTCCTTGTTAGTTCATGTCGGTTAAAGTGGATAAAAGTAAACTAGTATCGGATGATTATTTAAATGTATATTTATTTTATATAAATTTTATATAATTTAGATGGAATGCTGTGGAGTATTGGGACCTGCAGTCAGCTATAGTGAATTTAAAAATACGAAGTGGTCTCAAGGTACTAGTACAATCCCATATTCTTGCTGTAATGAAGCCACTGTGAATAACTTTGCTAATGGTACGAATAAACAGTGTGAAGAAATGTCTTCAAATGAATACAGAACAACTGTAAGTATCTGTCACCACAAATAACAATTTGCTTAGAAGTTTTTAGTAGTACTAAACTGCGTTGATCTTCATCCACCTCACCTCTTGATACTATAACTGTAACAATAATAGCGTAGTTACTACTGCTTCCCAAAACTACAACTTGACTGCAATTGCTGCAGTTATATTTGATTCCAATGCTACAATTTTACTGCAGTTGCTACTGTTGTTACTGAATCCAAAGCTACAACATTACTGCATCAATGGACTGCATTAATATAATAATACCAATATCAGTTTTACCACAATTGCCACTACTGTTATTGCTTCTAATACAGCTTTACTGCTACTACTATTACTGTTGCATCTACTGTGCTGAACTTGCTGCTATTACTGACACTATTTCTGCTAATCTTACTACAGTAAAACTTTTTTTAGTAACCTCTGTTATGAGTAACCACCTATCATTTCCAACCACAATCTTAATGCACAGACTGATTTTGTTATTTAAACACTTTGTTGTGAGCAACCAGTGACCATGATGTCTTGGCAAAGAACCCACTTCTATGAATGACTGCATAGCAAATACAGGGATAAACTCATGAACCCGTTTCTAATCTCTGTAATTATGACTACTTACACTGTTCTAAAAAGCAAAGGGGAGGGGGGCTGGTTACCATTATCTGAAATATTTTAAGTATGCTTATAGTTTTATATATTTTCCATTGTAAACTAGACTGAAATACATGTAGATTGTTCCAGCATTTAGCATGGTTCCCAGCTTTATCATTGCTACTGCCAGTATGTATGTACCTGTAGAATCCAGTTTCCCTATGATGGATAGTTTCATGAGAATAGAAACAGACACACTAACCTTTATGTGATCATTTGCAACAAAGACCCCTTGAATTGTAAAGATTGTTCTGAAGAAAAAAAAACAAAAAGAAGAAGAAAAAAAACTACACCAAAGAGAAATGCTGTTGTAGTGCTGAAATTGGTTGCGTATATTTGTCTTTATAGAGTTAATCTGTATTGCATGGGGGCTTTGTCTATTAAACCAGCAAGCAAGAATCCTTTGCATGATCAGATTGATAGTGTTAAAAACTTTTGTGATGTTTGGTGTGCTTTTTCCCCTGATGATACAACAATTATATCCCAGTCACCAAGCTGAAATCAATTAAAGTTGGTGTGACTGTATTACACACTTTGTTTATTAAGTTAATTCTTTGAATTAAGCTGTTAAGTTTTATCTCTGAGTAAATAATTCTCTTTCTGGATAAGATAACTGTAACAGTTCCTTTTTATTTCATTAATTGTTATATATGTAATTTACATATATAGATTTTTTAAAAATATTTCCCCCAAATCCTAGTCAAAACCATGTTTATAGTTGATATCTAATTGAACAATAATTATAACTCATTATAACCCTGCTGTACATTATCCAGAGTATATGCTGGAAAAGGATGGAATACAATGGAAAACTATGGAAAGTTAAAATATTCTGCACAATTTAGCATGGAAACCCTGGACATTGTGCGTGGAAAATGCTGGACATTTTGATTTTTTTTTAGCATGGAAAACCCTAGAAAATGCTGGACATTTTGGACTTAGAATTTTTTGGGTAAATTTCAGCATGGGAAACTCTGGAAAAGAACTTAGGTCAATTTTCAAGAATGGTACTTAAAATTAGTTTTAATTCTTTCTTGTCAACTGCTTAGAGTTTGTCCTATCCTTCAACTATCAAGATCCAAGTACCTAAAGAATGAGCACTCATAACTAAACTTAGATATAACACAGATTTTTCAACTTGAAACTATACAGTTATTTCAAACCTATGATACATATATACTCTGAAAGAGGACACATTTTAAACAACTGAATGAAATCATATGCTCACACACATTTGACCCTGGCTTTAACAAGACAAACCACAAGTGTTGAAGTAACAAACCATTTGTTGAATGCACAAACATATGTAATTAAATGTTCATGATCAAAAAACATCAAAATATATAAATGTTGGTGTAATACAAACTTTATATGTATAAAAATATCCTGAAATATAGTTAAATCCTGACCATAACATATCCCAAACCAAAATGCATGCTTACAGCAAGCTAGGTGAGCTTATGCAAGCAAGTAAGGGTGCAAAAGGAATTTTTCAAAGTCTGCAAGCTTGCAAAATCTAAAGTACTTAATGCAGCTTGCACAAGTAAATTGAAATAATCAGTTGTGAAAGGGCAGTTCTGTATGAGATCAGTACTTCTTGAAATTTTGAATGCATGTTGTGACCAGATCATATACTCATTATTATAAACTACACTATCAAATTGAAAGATGTTACTTGTAATCTAGTTTTTTTTATAGCATCTGATAATACACTTGAGTTAAATAATATACATTTTCAGGGTTGCAAAATGCTAAGAACTTGAATTATTAGTACTTTAAGCTAGTACATAAATAAAATATATTATTACAACATTTCTCTATGTTTAAATTAACTATGAACATTTATTAATATATGTCAAAATAAACTGAATTATTGCTTGAGCAAGGCAAAATATGAAATATTACTTTTTCTACAAATGTCTTTATCATTTTCAATTTTTACAAATATTATATGTTAGAGAAAAATTTACCTTTTTTGCAAAAAGGAAATTTTTTAAGTGTTTGAACACTCAATTATCTATGTAGTCAATTTTGTCAGGTCTGATAGAAAGAATGTGTAAAGATTCCATTTAAAAAAATCCTGTTAAAAATTAAGTGCTTTTTGCAAAGTTAATTACATTGTAGACTAACTTAATGCACCAATATATTTGATGGCAAGTACTTTTAAATCTATTTACCAATAATGTATGCACCATCAAATATAGTCTCAGTAAATAATGTAATATTAACTTCTGGCATTAAGTTAATGAAAGAACTGACTTATATTTGTTTCAATGACAATCTGCTGCCAGGAGAAAAAAATAATTGTCAGTTAAATACTAAATAAAATTTTCAAATATATAGTTTTTTGTTTTCTTTTTGAGGTAGAGAAGCATCCCATTCTGCCAGCATTCTATAAATAATTGAGCTTTGTGAATTTTTCTACTTTAAAAAGAAATCAAATAAAAGCACTCAGGTGTAGTGGGGCTTTTCGCGACAGGTACTTAATTCCGTATCAAGTCATTAAAAGTGGTTACATCCCCTGTTTACGGTTAGCAGACTGGTTTATGAAATGTAAATGTACATGCAATAAATTTGAGTAAAAAGAACACATTACAACCATTGTAGCATTGCGTTAAGTCGCAATTTTCAAGGTTGAATGTCACAATTTACATCACTATTTTGGTACATTTCAATGCTATCTGAACTAGTATATGTGCAGTAACTAATCCTATAATCTGAAGAGATAATCAGCAATCATGGAATTATAATACCTGTGAGAAAACTCTAGATTGTGTCATATTTTGCCAGTTTTCGTGACTTTAGTTTTTCGCTTGCGTTGTTTCACGATTACAGATCATTATTATTTATTGTTACACTTGCAAAATCGATGCATATGCTATCAGCTATCGACAAAAGGGTTAAATGCACGCTTGGAAATCCCATTTCCAATATTCTTAGGGTATTTTTCCTCTTGCATATCAAATCAACAGTTGTTAAGAAGTTATTACATTTAATTCTTTACATCTTCACAGAAGATGGCCATTATTTTATTTCAAAATGTCTTATGGTACATAATCAGTTTCATAGGATTTTTGTTCAAAACTCTCAGGTATCCTTCATTTGACATGTGTCATAGACCTATCATAATGAATAATAAAACTGAAATTTAGAGCTAATTAAAGGATGATCTTGAACAACACTTATAATTCCTGGACTTGATAAGTGATTTTGGAATAATAAACTAAAAATGAAATGCTTTTGACAATGAGGTAAATACTCGGGTTTTTTTTCCTGATTACATAGTACATGTTGCTGAAATCCATTTCAGTAGATAATACCTGGATCACACCAGAAGCAGAGGAGGATGCAGAATTTTATTCTGAGGATTTTGTTTAGCAGAAGTGATTCAGAGTAATTCTAATGTTTTCACCTAATTGTTTATCATTGTGACAGATGAGAGGGAACCTAACTATTTGACACCATCCTCACCCAAATGGATTTCTACAAGGAAGTAAATTAGTGTAACATTTTCAAGGCAATACATAGCAAAAGTATAGTTTGCTCACACAGATCCCATTCATAGGCTCTTATTTTTATCTGATTAAATATTATTAAATGATTTGATGACTTCATTCTTTTTTTACTGTGACAGTAAGATATTCTAATTGATGTTCACCATATATTAACATTTTCATTTTAATATTTGATAATACTTTTTGCACATCAAAAGCTAGAAAAATGGAGGCATGTACTTTTGCATAGAATTACAAAACAAGCTTGCCGCAACCTTGCATTGCTGTTGAAATCTCTTGTTTTCATGAATTTCTGGGGTTTTCAACTAAATCTTATTGTTGTTCAGGGTTTTACAGCATACCCTGGACAGAGGCTGGAAGATTAGACCAAATATTCCAGCATTTTCCATGCTTGAAATTGTCCAGCGTTTTCCAGCCTATCCTGGACAAAGCCTGGAATATTAGTCCAAATACTCCAGTTTTTCCATGCTAGAATTTTCCAGTGTTTTCCATCGTTTTTCATGGAATATGATGGAAAATCTACAGCCGGGCACCTCAAGGTTCAGTGTTTGGTCCTCTCCTCTTCCTTATTTATATCAGTCACTAATCTACCATTAAATAATGAATCCACAAATACAAATTTGTTTGTAGATGATTCAACCTTGTATACATCTAGTTATGATACTGAGGTTATCCAAATGAGATTAAACTCAGACCTTTTTAGAGTCCAAAACTGCACAACAAAATTGAATGGTAATTAATAATGGTAAAACAAAATTTGTTATTTTGGGGACATCACAAAGCTGCACAAGTCAGGGAATACAGAACTATTTCTAGCAATAAATAATCATCCTTTAGAAATGTCAAACATGAAAAGCTTGTAGGTGTGTCTGTTAAGATAATAATTTATTATGGAATGACCATATTGATAAGCTTTGTAAAACAGTGTCATCCAAACTTGCCCTACTAAGCTGAATCAAGAAGTATTTACCTACTGAAAGATACAATCTGTATTATATTCTTCCAGCAATGGATTATTGTTCAAATGTATGGGGAAACTGCTGAATTTGAGCTTCAAAGGATTTCCAACTTCAGCAATGAGCAGCACATATAATTTTTAATGCATCTATTGAACATCCTTCATAAGCATTATTTACAGGACTTAAGTGGTTCACAATATGTGACAGGATAGATTTTCACAAGACTGAGTTCTACATACACTCATGAAATGATAAGAAAATACAAAAATATGATTCATTGACTTTTAACCTAACAAATATACCACATATTATGAAAGAATTAAAAGTGAAAAATGATATTCACTTATCTCTTTTGCGCATTAAACTGAGAATCACGAAATCTCTTGAGATGGAAGAAAAATGAGCAATACTCATAATAGTATTTCTGTTACTTCGACTAATCCTGTGTTCAACACAAATGAAGACAAATAAACATATATCACTAAACTGGAATTCACTTGCTAAACTGTGTACAGTTTATACAATATATGAACTCGAATCTGCAGTTTCACTGGATCCCTTTCTTATCGATCCACATTGATATACATCATGAATCCCTTGTGTATATTCATTTACATACATACATACATATCATGCTGTGATTCAGATAGCTACATCCAATCCAACCACGAGTAGATATAAGTCAGCGTTCATTGGACAACGAATCTCCCATGAGACCTTGTCAGTTCCATTGAGACTCTGTCAGCACAATAATGTCCACTAATCTCCTTTAATGTCCATTATCCAATGGGTTACAACAATAGGATCCAACAGGCTACAATAGTTCCCATAATCAAAATAGGCATCCATAGACTACAATAATATCCAGTCTACAACAGTATCCAATAGTATCCAACAGTCTACAATAGTATCCAACAGGCTAAAACAAAATAAAACTCTTTGTTACTAAAATGGTAATAACAAAGAAAGCATTGTGTGTGTATATATATATATATATATATATATATATATATATATATATATATATATATATATATATATATATATAAACAAAACTATCACCAGACATAACACAGAACAGAACCGAGAAAAGGTTTCACAAATCAAATAAAACGAAACTTTGACACTTACCCCTATGGCCTGAGTCGTTGGTGGAAAGTTTGCCCACCACTGACAAAATCCAAATGACTTGTGTCTCAGTTAACAATGTATCAAGCTTAAATCTGTAAGAGTGAATAATAGTTATGGTCAAATGTTCATGTAATCCATGCTTTTCTATGGCTTTCTGCCTGCATGTAATTTCATCATCACTTTACCTGGTGGCCAGTGATTCACCCCAGGTAATGTTGTATGCTGTACCATGAATAAGGTGAAAAATAGATTAAAGGCAAAACCAAGTTATTGGTAGCATTATTCTATGACAGTGGTCTCTCACAACAGGTTTTACTGTAATACTAATGCCATTACTGATGCACCTAGCAATGCTATTACTTTTTATACCACTAAAACTGCTGCTGTTACTACTACTTCACTATTTTCACAGAGCATAGTGGCTGTTGGTAAAATGTTAACATTTTCAATATGAATCTGTGTGCTGGAGTTTCTCAGCTCTGTGTGTGTCAACATTTTTAAACATTGTTACTTAGAACTTTAACATTTACATACAATATCAAAAGCACACATTCAATTCATGTAAGGTGACAAAAGGATATGTTGCAAAGAAAACTTTTGGGTGAGGGGATCAGAGCATAGCCAGTTTTAACAGGAAAGTAAATTTCATCTAACTGATTATCAGACTTTTAGGTAATCCAGTTAGAAACAAATTGTGAGTTACTTGTATAAAATACTGTCACTTCATTTTGCTGTGCTTCATGCTATACAAGATGACTAAAGAATGGTTTTGGTTACTTGTTTTACCACATCCACATAAAGTGTTTAACGTGATAATATATTGGTACCTTGTTTTTGTGAAGAAAGGTATTATTCTATCTATGAGCACATAAATGTTTTAAATTTCGGGCTATGGTAGTATTTCTAGGCATCTGTTTTTTATGTGCAACTCTTTCTTATCATAAATAAGTTTCATATGGAAGACTTGAAGGCATCTCACATCATGTTGTTCAAAGATGGTACCGTGTGACCCTGCTATAGTGTGATCCATTATAACATGCATTTGGATATAACACTGTCATGGTGTGGCTCCCAAAATTTCATGTACATGTATTTTTTCATACACAAAAAAAAATTATTTCTTAAAAGTACAAAAAAATTTAAAATATTTATCATTTTAGGGAAGATATCGCATATGAATAATGCAAGATGATCGTGGTGTGGCTCCTGAAATTTATATGCATTTTTCTCATATAAAAAAATAGTGTTTTCTTAAAAGCACAGAAATTACAAGGAAAACGTTTTTTTTTACTCTCACAGGGCTTCACCAATGCCACAAATAGTGATTTTTTTCCCCCTAATTGGTGGCAAAATATAACATCTGGCAATTAATTTTTTATTGGCAACATTTTTGGCTGTTCAGACTTGTATATACAACCATTGGCTTGGGAGTGGAGAAATTCAGAGGCAACATGAAAGGAAGCTGCAGAAATGATATAAAATGCTCATATTTATCTATTGTTGCATAAACAAATTCTTTGTTCATATTCACAAACCATCTTAACAGTGCATTGTTATATCATTATCTGCTTATGTTCACATCTAGCATGAGTGCTGTATGTTTTGAGATAACCACTTTTATTTTCAATTTTACATTTCTGGTAGCAGAGATCAACCAGATAAGGCATTATCTCATAATCTATCTTTCATTGTATTTTTTGCTGCTAGCTAGTAATTAATAAAATTATATAGACTGACATTTGTATGTGGATGGTAAGTAATATTCCTCTTCTTTTCACTCAGAATTAAATCGTTCAGAACATTCACATTTTCTGAAGTAATCCCTGTCATCAGACCAGAACACCTGCATCTGTATCATCTACTGACCCTTTCTTTAAATTTCTGATGCATGGAAGGATCACTCTGCTACCACAAATGTTAAAAAAAAAATAAAACAAAATGCAAAATATGAAACCAAGATCTCACTTGTCCATTCAGTTACAGGCCCCCAGGAAAAGAAACTACAATTAATTGACCATACAATGGCCAATTCATTTTTTAAAAATTTACCCAGATATTAGGTGGGGGTTTTTTTTCATTTTTTTATGCATCAATTTAAGATGATAACTATGCCAATAAAGCACATATTTTTGCACATGCATTTATTACCGACCATACCCTCCGCCCCCCACATATTTTTGGTACATGCATTTATTACCGACCATACCCTCTGCCCCCCACATATTTTTGCACATGCATTTATTACCGACCATACCCTCTGCCCCCCCACATATTTTTGGTACATGCATTTATTACCGACCATACCCTCCGCCCCCCACATATTTTTGCACATGCATTTATTACCGACCATACCCTCCGCCCCCCACATACTTTTGGTACATGCATCATTTTCTTCTGCAAACTGACCTGCTTGCTTTTAACATGGCTCAGTCAATAAATAACACATTTGGGTTCTATGGCTCTCAGCTACTATGCAATAGTGGGGTTGCACTGTAATTGATATTGGCATACTTTCATTTCACTTAACAATTTTGTCTTGACCACTGTTTAGAAACAATGAAATTGCACTTTCTAATGAAAGTTCTTTTTTTTTTAACTTAATAAAATTTCTTCAGATGTTTGAATTAATTGTGCAAATGATAAAATACACAAAATTTGTTAAGTTCAGTCATGTACAGTGGTCCCTCTCTTATACAGCCTGTGACCCCTCCTGCACTAGGAAAGTTGCTTTATAACATGGGTGGCCTTTCCAGAGAAGGTGATATATTTTTTGTAAGAAGTATATGTAATGCACTTTGTAAGAAAACTACATACTTCAAAGCATTTAATAATATCTTCGTTTAAAATTAACATTAACTATTAAAAGGTTCTTCTTGTTATATAATAGACTTAATCTCAACTGAATATGCATTAATAGTTATTATTCTTGGTGCAAGTGTGATATGCAAGCAGGTGTAGTTATGCACATTGCAAAACCATTCAAAAACATCATTTAAATCTTGGTATATATATATATATATATATATATATATATATATATATATATATATATATATATATATAATTAACTTTTCATTTGCTCCATTTTCCCACTGCTGCTAAATAACCGCCTTATCAGTTTCGACATTGTTTATTTGAGTCTTTTCAACATAAAATTGTTTTACTCAAATCTTTCCTACATAAAATTGTTCAGCAGGTCCTCTCTCCCATCTCCACCTAATGTTGTTGAGTAGAATAACCAACTTTATTCTAAAATAATATGTCTCCATTTATGTGATGACATGTTAATGTTTGGTAATGATTTATTCAGATGTTGCTTAAACTGTATGCAGTTTAATTATGCAGACCAAACTTTTGTAGAGTGGATGAAATGCCTTCTTCGCCAAGGAAGTGATAAATGTGTTATGTGATATTTTGGTCTTTGTCTGGTACAGCTTTGTTCAAGGTTAATTTCTCTGTGTGTGTGATAATGCACATAATCTATTTTTAGCCTATGCTGACCACATTATGGTCTTGACAATTAGGTCCAGGTGTAATGATCAAAGAGAAGAACTTGATAGATGGGTCAAGCCCAAAACTCAATCATAACACTGTTGGGCCCATTTCCAGTAAACTTTGGCTTTCATAGAAAATAATATAATATTAATTTTAGTGTTACATATACTTTAGTCAACACTTCTTTCAGTAATGGAAACTTGACATTGGGAGACATGTATGGACAATAGGGATAATTTTATTACTTACCTTACATCACAATATGAATTAATTATTGGTTCTGGATAAAGTGGCTACTTGTGAGGGGCTTATTTTACATTTTTGTACTAATCCACTAGTCCTTGTTAGAGGGGTGGCCATTCTTGAAGGGTACTTTTGAATAAAAACTCATGGGTGCCAAGGGATTCTGGCCAAAAGAAGCAGGTGGCTGCTGGTGGGGGGGGGGGCCTTCAAGAGAGGGACTAGTGTACAAGATAATTTAAACCCTTGTCTTCCTCTATTGGTTTAGAATCTTCCTTCAAATTTTGGGAAAGTTTTCAGCATAGAAACATGTGTGATCTCCACTATGTACATGTGATATTACTGTATGATAATACTATACTATTAAAGAAGAGTTATTTATGATAAAAGATTATTATGATCAGATCTTGGCTTAGTAGTCTGATAATGCTAACATGGTGTCTCATAATATGAATCATCCCAGCATATTTACATTAATTTAAATAGGAAACATTCATTGGTGCATTATGGCTACCTGACAAAATCAAAATTAGATTTTTGTGATTATATAAAAGATAAAATAATCTTTTACAGGGCTGTTTTGATGCCATCTACAGTTGGTTCAGTCAGTACACTACTCCAGCCATCGTTATTGCTGTCTTTATACTGGTCATTGAGGTAAGATAAATATCAGTAAAAAATGTTATCAAATTATATCCAGGGAGAAACTGGGATATGAGAAAATCTTTGATTCTAGTTTTGCCAGTAGATCTTATGTTTACATGCAAGAGATATGGTTCCAAATTTTATTATGTAATTGTAATCACCTATAATATTGGAGTTAAGCATTGTGTCTTTCTTAGCTAAAAGGATACATTATTTGAATGCCAGGCATCCAGAATCAGCTCTCATATTTAATAATTATGAATAAAGAGGCCATCTAATTCATCTTGCCACATTCACCCTATTTTGGAAGAACTGGTCTTATTTAATGGAGCACTTCTCTTCACTATAGAAAAAAAGAAATCTGGGAAATTGTTATCCTTGTAAAATTTACATTCTTAATTCTGACATATAAAGTGCATGAAAAACATACGGGATTATACAAATAATTGAAGTCAAACTTTTAGATTTGAAAAGTGATGACATGTTTTTTTTTGTTTCATGAATATCACACATAGAATCTTTGTAAATATTCAAACAGCTGCACAAATCCACTATTAATACAGAAATGAAACTTGTATTCATGTATCATGAGATAAGGTCATGTTACATAACTCACCTTTGTAATCCAATTATAATGGTTAAGGTTGTTGCTCAAAACTTTTTCAGGTAAATATGAAATATTATGGATGTTGTATCTTCCACAACTATTACGATCTCATGTACAAAGTTAAAAAAAATGCCAGCATCTCAACATTACTTAGGCAATAAAAATATTATGTGTGGTTCAGGTTAACCGACCAACCCTAGTGTTTATCTTCAGACCATAAAGGGGGGGGTTGCTTTTAAAAGAAATAAAATTTCACTGGCTCACCAGCCCCATTTGCCACAATGACTCTGTACCGATTTAGACCATACCAAAGTAGCAATCGGAATACTCAGTTTTACTGCCTCATTTGCTTGTAAAATGGATGCACACTGTAGTGAACAATAAACATCATGGCATGTGCAAAAAGCATCCGATTCACTCTACTCTGTGAACTTTAATAACTGCCATTACAGATATGGTGGTCATTATTTATTGTCAATGAATCATGATTGGACATTCATGGACCTGTTTTAGTCAAAACACAAAGGTCATCAGCCTGAAAGAAGACTGGATGCTATGTTCGGTTTCACCAACAGCTGCAGACAGGGACGGATATGAGGTTAGAAATATCTAGTATAAATCAAGTCTGACATTAGATGGTATTAAGCGAACTAAATTCACCATGCTGAGTTTGTATAAAACACACATTTATTTCATGCATGAAACTGAAATGAAATTGCCCATTTAAAACCCTGTCAGACATATGTAAATGTCACACCCAGAATTCTGATTTAATTTTAAATACAAACAAATAAAGTATGTTGTATTCACTCGTCTAGGACTGTATGCAGTATGTCCTGATATCTGTAAACAACTTTTTTGTGTCATCTCCTTTCTCTACCAAACTTGGTTGGCATGTTAACTACAAGGTTGAGATACGCATATGGCAAAGGTAGCTCCCAGCTAATTTTGCAAGAGATATGGTTTTGTACTAAATATCAAGCATGATTTTTCTCCACTATAAAGCAGAATTCTGCTTTTCTCCTGACTTGAATCAGATTTTTAAGAAATAGTCCATTTTTTATATCGTCTCCGATCTGGTATTTTACAAACGGTCTGTTCAGTCCCGTTCTGCATCAACCCTTGTAATGTATTCGTTCCATTTATTAGTTAGTCCATGACTCAAGTAAAGAGTATTCTGATTAGTTTAAAGATTTAAATTCATCCAATGAATATTCTTGTAATGAAAACTGATGGCAATTGAAAGAAGAAAGATGCTTGCAAAAAATGGCATTCAGAGTTGTTGAGAGAGATCATGACACTAAAAATTTGGATGAAGGTTTAAAAACATATGAAAATGGGAATAGTTGGAGAGAAAAGTAGACAGAAATTTAGTTGGTCAGTTTATAAGGAAACTGAATGCTTGAGGACTTTCATTTTGTGACCTATACAAGAAAGATCTTACTTATGGCAATCGTGGTTGGAAGAGTTTGGAGCAGCACTTACAGAAGAAGCTGCATACGAAAAAATTGAAGCTCAGAAGCACAAACTACAGTATTGGTTGCAAGTATTTCTTTTACATATCTTTTCTGCAGGGAAATAGGGTCTTGTTTGTCCAAGAAATTTTGAGGCTTTTTGCTTTGGTAGTCAGATTTTATTGAACAGATGAGGAACACTGCATCATCGTGTGTGTGTGTGTGTATATATATATATATATATATATATATATATATATTCTTCAAGAAATATTTTGCAAGGGTAAAGACACCGAGTGCCTTGATTACATTTACATATTTATGAAATAAATTTGAAGCAGTCCTTATGTATTATATACATGGTTTTGAATGCGTACAGAGTTCTAACTTTAGTTTCTTGCTGAAGTTATAAAGGTTACATTATTGTTTTTTTAGTTTTTATATTCTTTGGACAATGTTCATTTTGTCCTTTAAAATACACTGACTGCCTGCTAATCGATTTTTGTTAATAGAAGTCTTTAAGATGATGATGTGCATCACACAGTGGAAAGTTTCTTGAAAAAGTTTAATGCTTACCTTTTATAGATCGTTTAAATATATGGTATCAGGCCTCCTGTACAAAGTTCAAAATAATATGCCACCAGATTATCAGAACTCCAAATATATATATATATATATATATATATATATATATATATATATATATATATATATATATATATATATATATATATATATATATATATATATATATATATATATATATATATATATATACTCTGTTTGCTTTTACTCAATGAAATTTGTACTAAACATCACTGTAGTATATTTTTTTAATTTTATACAATTTTGTCATGCAAATTCATTTTTTGTTTTAACATAATCTATACTTTATACAAGATCAGATATATTACATTTATGTTGATTTATTTTACCACATGTTATGCTTGCAGATTGAAGAAGCATATGTTGCCTGTGGACAGACGGCAAAACAAGCTGCCTATCAACAAGTTTTTGAAGTCTGTTGCTACAATTCATCCAGATACTAGAGGTCACACCTTGTCTCTAACATATCTTCAGAGATTGCTAAGTTGGACAAGTATGATTTTGAAGTTAGAAGATTCCAAACTGATTCACTTTCAAAGTTTAAGAAGGGGCAGCACATGGATCACTGGTGGGGGAGTGGTGGTATTTGTTCCAGATACCCTTGTTTGTCAAAGATGGTCATGTCTTTGCTGAGTTGTATTCATGGCCCAAAAGTTGAATCCTTATTCAATTTAATGAACGATTGATTGATTCTAAATCAGGATGGATAAACATTGAAACTGCAAACTCAATACAGAGCATAAAATATGGCCTAAAGACATCTGGAAAAAGTGCAGTTAATTACTTTAAGAAAAAAAGATTTCTTGCATGAGAGAACAGATGTAGCTCTCTGTCAGAATATGCTCTCTGCATGTCACCAATAAAAGGAATGATAGCTTCAAAGGATGAAGGCTCTTATTGAGAAGGAAAAAAAGCTATTGCTCATTGGGTCCAAAATGTCAGTGGTGACAAAATGGAAGGCTAAGGAAATCTTTGCCAAAGCTGCTAAAAGATCTGGTCTTATCAACAGGCTCTGTCCAGTGGAGAAAAAGACAAGTGAATGTAGGGGATTATTTTTGTATATAGTTGGCGTACTTTGGTCTTTATTTTATAGATTTGATGTGAAAAGAGCAGTGTAATATGTTTGCTGCAAAACTTTACAAACTATTGTGACTTAATTATGATGTGAACACAGTGACATACACATGTGACCATAATTATTGTGAAATTATTCATGTCAAGTTGAACATTTTTGGTAAATTTATTTGTTTTTCAAGGATTATTTTGTTTATATTATGATCATAAGTTGCACCAGAAGCAGTTTTTATTATGATTGTAAAATGTATTTTTGGCAGGGGCCCTGCCCCTAGAGATCCCGTTGGGGGAGGACCTCCAAACCCCCCTTTTAAAAATTTTAAGTTTTTTTTTATGGGAGACAGAAATCATGTCTGAAATATGAGTATAAATGTACCATTAAGTTTCTCCTACTCCTTCTAGACCATAATAGATGCTGTACTGATCAAACTTGGTAGACATTTGGCAAGGAGATTTAAGTCAGATTAATTTTGTAAGAGTTAGTCATTTTTATTGTATTTAGACTATATGGACATAATTTTTTTATTATCTTATTCTCCTAGATAACTAATGCTATCTCAATAGAACTTAGTATACCACAATGAATGTTCTGTATCATAATTGTTTTTTATGTTGTCTTTGTGATTCATTTTGTAAAACAAGATCTTCAAACTTGGCTATTTTATGAAGTTCAGCTTCAAAAAGTGGTATAATGCTCCACTCCAATTCCTATTCAGAAGTCAACATCACTAAGTGTATTAATTATGTCATGTATAACAGAGAAAGTATTACCCAGTTGGTAGCTCTCTTAATGTTACTCAATAAGATATATAGATTTGTTTTTCCATGTTTAATATGTACAGTGAAACAAATAGCCAGCAAATTAAAACATATTAAACAGATAATGGTGTTGTTTGTGAGTTGTCACCATAAACTCCAGAGGTCCAATTCCACTTGAACCAATCTGTGAGAAAATCGCCATTTGTTTGCAGAATATTTTTGGTTCTACACTTGAAAATGGCCTGAAGAGTACCTGGGGTCTTCTTCCATCAGCAAAACTTGCTGCCGAGGGTACATAAGTACATAAAGATGCTTCTTAAGGCTGAATGTTTACTAGCGGTGAACCTTATTTACAATATACAATTGTATTCATGAGACAAACAAGAAAAGCCTACTGACCTATCCTAGTTTTTTTGGTTATGTCAACCTGAACCACACATATATAATTTTTTTGGGCCTTATTTGTAATATTTTGGCTGTAATTTTTAATTCCAAAACGTAGTACTATCAAACATTGTACAAGTTAATATTTGACTATTTCATGACTTTTATAATTTTAGTCAAACTTATTCTTTTCACATGCCATGTATATATTTTATGCTGTCTTTGAATAAGAAAACCCATATTCAGAAAGATGAAACTGAAAATGTTTGTATCCATGATTACTTGGTATTATATAATATAACACTTTCATGCATCCATTTTAAAGGTCAGGGAAATCAATATTTGTATCCAGCCTGAAGCTTACAGTTTAAGATATTGGGAAGAATGTATGCACTGGTATACTGTTCTAGATCAGTGGCATCCAACCTATTTTGGCTCTGGCTGAAAAGAGATAAAATGCTTATGGTCATGTGCAGCATGAGCAAATTTGTTTCCTTATCTCTCATTATACAGTTTAAATTAAAACTCATATGTTCAAAAGGACTTTGCAGGCTACACAATGTATAGGACTGGGATACGTGCAGCCCATATGCTGTGGGTTGACATGCCCTTTCTGGGTCAGGTAATTGTCAAGTCAGGAACACTTTTGGTGACATATACCTCCAGTGACATGTTAAGTTATGATATGATTCTTTATGTATTTTTACTAACCCATATTAAGCTGGGCATGTTTTGATGAAACATTGCCTCTCCATATGTCTTTTGATCCATGTGTTAATATTTGTATGTCCAGCCCATAACATTGTAACAGCTAGAGAGATTTTTGTGTTTATCTTAACTAAGCAGTGTGTAACATTCCATAGCTTGACCTTCTACCTAAAAGTTTTGTTAACAACAAGTCAAGGGAAATGAAAGCATGTGACTTGTAAATTGTCAGGTATATACTTTTGAACTAATAAATACCATTGAATGAAACTTAAATCACTTATGTATCATCATTATAGTGTGCTATATTCAATAACAAGCTTACTTGTCACATTTCACTGTTCTGCTACCACATTCAAAGCTGTAGGTTTTGAGGGTGTTTTATACCGGCTTTTACTTTTTGACACATATATAGATAGTGACATGAACTACTGTGATGCTAATATGAAATATGTAATGTTTTTACCTCTCCCAGGTCAAATTTTAATCCAAGAATTGGACCATATAATTATCATGGCATGATCTTAGAAAACAACATGTATCTTGATGTTAGTGGTAAACCAGGTGAGAAGCAAGCCTTTGACAGCTCTCTAAAACCATGTCATTTGAGTTATGAGACTTTCAGGAAATGTTCCTTGTGACATGCTCTAGCCAATCTTGTTTCATATAGCCCCCTTAGAAACTGTTTTCTTATTTATCAAATAGGCCGAAAATATGTTCTGAAATTTTTGAAATTATAATGAGTTGAAATAAAACTATAATTAGAATGTAAACAGAAAACCTTTTTTTGTTGAATTTGTTTTACAATAGGTATATCTTTGGAGACCATAAAGGTTTATTTAGAATATTAATTAATAATTTGACTTTATTTAAAGAGGGTATCATAATTAGCTAAGAGCTAATCTACCTTGAGACCCTTGGCATCAATATTTTATTAATTCAACTATTCAGAAATTTTTCTTTGACATAGACGATTGTCTCACAAAGTGTTGCATTTTTTGTAATAGAAAGTAATCTAGTTTGGTAGTGCATCAAGAGTAAGTCTGATCCCTTCTTCATAGACTCCTTGTTTTGCAAAATGCTATTATACACCACTCTGGGAACCAGACTTAGCAAAACAAAAAGCTGTGACATAATGCAAGAATGTTTTTGTGTACCACATTGGTTGTTGAAACCAGTTGTAATCATGGTATTGATCTTTCAGATGTTGGACATTTTGAAAAGTAATTTGTACAGAAAAATGATGTTTTGTTTATTTTACATTTTCACTTTTGTGTTCTTGGCAAATAAACTGCTTTTTTAATCTTACAAAGCTTGTTGCTTCACACTTTTCTATTGTATTAAGACTTGTTGTAATAAAAAAAATCTTAATACATTCTGTTTCTAACATTCTAGCATACTTTATGATTTTATGGGAGGACAAATTTAATAATCTTTTGTAACTTTATACATTTTTCAATTTCTATAATGAATTTCTTGGTTGTAAGAAAATTTTAAAAAAAGGGTGGAGAGGAAAAGAGCATCTAGATTGATAAAACCTGGGGTATATTTAATTTTCCTATAAAAAAAATATTTTCCCTCGTATTACCCTTGGTAATTCAATCTGAAGAACAATTCTAACTGATCTCCCACTAATTACTTTTCTGACAAACTGATATGCCCAACAGCTATATATTTTTTATTGGAAACCTTTCTTCTAAAATTAGTCCTTCAATTAATTGAAGAAAAAAATGTAATTTTTTTTAAATTTTTAATTATTTCGCACCATCTTCAACAATACTATTGTCACAATATATATGCATATGTGTATTAAAAAAAATAAAATATATATATATGTGTGTGTGTGTGTGTGTGTGTGTGTGTGTGTGTGTGTGTGTGTGTAGACTTAAGTCCATCTTTACCATCAGATACCAGAACAGACAGGTTAATCATTTCATTACTTTTGGAGAGAGAGACTGAGAGAGAAAGTTGGTTTATGAGTTAAGGGAGAATTACCATAAGGTCATTTTCGTTATTGTGAATCCCATGTTTCTCTGTTTGTCATTTAGTCTGCTGCTTGACCAACCAGTGAAAGGAGGATGTTGGCCTTCTGACATTTTAATTTTTAAAACAGATGTATTTTAAGTTAAAAAAGAAAAATAAAAGAAACAACAACAAACAAGAAGCATTAAATAGATTATGGTATGTGTAATTTGTAACAAAGAAGTTTACTGTATAGTGTTTACAGGCTATTGCAGCTTTGTATCATTGATTTTATGAACACTAGATAATTCCCAAGGAAAGTGGACACACAGTCTGTCACTGTTAAAATGAACTGGATTCTTGCAGGTTACTGGGTGCAAGTTCAGTTTCATGGGGTTTCATAAAGTCCAAATTCTTTTTCTCTCTCAATTGCACAAATGGGCAGATCACAATTACACCAATTCTGTTGGTATATCAAATTTGTATGCCAACACTTTAAAAGTAATGTTGTTATACAAACAGTGCAAAACCAGTATCTAACTAATCTGAATGCTTTGAACTCTTAATAAGTTTTTTTTTCAAAGGCAAAAAAGACTCGTTAAGAGTCAAAAGCACTCAGATTAGTTAAGTACTAGTTTAGCACTGTTTGTTATCAGTTTATTGCATTTATCTTAATCAATCCTTGACACATGTGATCCTTTGCTGGATCCAGTGCACTTGAAAGGACTGTTATGTGCCATATGATTTGTATTATATATATATACATGTGTATGTTTGTATATATATATGTGTATATATATATATATATATATATATATATATATATATATATATATATATATATATATATAAAGGCATGCACCCATACCAGCACCTTTAATACTCTTGAACACATAAACGTGTTATTAAAGTCTACTGAAAATTGGTTTTCTTGAATATTATTCACTCTCTTGATCTAAGTAATCTCTTTCTTTTTTTGCAGATTATTGGCATTATATTTGCTGTTGTACTGTTTCGGGGTATCAAGGAAGAAGAAGAAGACAAGATTGTATAGAATACAAAGACTACCACATCTAAAGGTAGTATGCTGATAAAGTTCCTCTCTCTCTCTCTCTCTCTCTCTCTCTCTCTCTCTCTCTCTCTCTCTCTCTCTCTCTCTCTCTCTCTCTTCAGGTTATGAAGTAGAAAGTTAAAAATATTTAACTTATGCATTACCCATTTTTGTGAACATTTAATCCTTTGTTGCTGATGACATGTTATTTTACAAATTCTCATTTTTAAATAATTATAGTTCTTAGATTTCATGCAAGATAGTATTGTACATGAATTTGTTTCCTTGAAAACATTTTAAAGAGGTGAAAAATAATAATTCTTTAATTCAACTTTTCATTTCAGAGAGCATGTAATCTGTTACATTGCAGATCATCACAGATAATAATATTGGGCATTATGGTGGTATTTGGTATGCTTTAAGTATCAAGTGTATGCATTAAATGTACACATTTCATCAGTTTTATAACTCACATGAAAATTAATATCATGTTAATGTTTTATTTTTATTATAATTGAAATAACACATTGAGATAATCATTGTAAAGAAAAAAAAGGTAAGGGAAAATGGAGACAGCCTTTCATGGTGGGAACGATAGCATTACTGTAAATTCTTTCAGCAGATGATTTTGATAAAAGATGAGAAAATATTTTGAGGTAATACAAGAAAGTGGACATCATCTGGAACCTCTAGTCTATTGTTTGTTCATACCCATTTAACACCAACATGGTTTTGTTCCTACACCACATATGCTAAGACTTTGTTCATGTTAACATCCATTTTCTAGTTTGTAGCTGTATTACATCATCTGGGTGATGGATAAATGACTAATAATAAAGATGACAATTGATGCAAAAATTTGTATATAGGGTTTTAAGTTTGAGAAGGCAGTTTTGTGAAACTGGCAATCTTTCTGGGCTTTTTACTGACAAGCAATGTTGTGTTTGGAATAGGACAGTTCAGATGAACCACAATGCGAGTCAAATTATGCCACCTAGTATGTTACCTTTTACGAAAAATAATTATGTTACCTTATGTGGTGCAAAAATAATTATGTCCAGTATGAAAGAAGACAAAATAAGTTTTTTTTTTATTTCACAAGAGAGTTAGATGTATTTTCTTCTCAACTTTTGTATTTGTTACTTATTGATGACCATTTTCTGACATCGAAAGCCAATTTTTTTATATACAGAAATTCAAGTGTTTTTTGCTCAGAATAATAAATAAAATTTTGGTCTGTAACATGGGAAAAAAGTTCTCTTTACATTGAGGAGAGGCTGTCCTTCATACATTTTTGTTGATGTTATGATCTTTGTTCGTTTATCTCTCTCTTTCTTGTTATTGTTTGATATGCCTTCATGCATATTGCAATCTACTGTAATCAGCAACAAATTTGTTCATTTTCAATTAGATTGAATGCATTTTACTAGAGGATGAATTTATTGGCAGGATAAAATCATACAGTAAACTGGATTTGGAACTACTAAACTAATAATGTTGAATATGGTTTTTCTTATGAACTTGGTATATTCCAAATACTGTAATAAAAATATGATGCTGCCACATTATTCTCTTCAGAAACAATTCATAACTCTATGTCTAATGAAGCAACTTGTATAAATATTATATTACTTTTGAAATCTGTTCCATTTCATAATATTTTCAGAGAAGTTTATATTGTTCTGTATGTAAATAAACTACTGTTATGTTGTAATTGTAAAATTAAAACTAATTTACTTCAGTTGTGTTGTTTTTCTTTCAGTGTATACTTACAAAAAATATCAGGTAGGAAATACACATTTTTATTATATAGTGTATAGTGAGATATTGAAAAGTTGTGAGACAAGAATCTTCTCAGCACAATAGTAATACCACTTATATTGTCATGGTGGTCATATCGTCTTTGGAACTACTTTCCAAATATGAAGCATTTCTTCCCTTATGTGTGTTATTCAGACCTGTATTTCACTATTTAGGCCTATTTCAATTTTTTCTCTCTTGATCAGGATGTATAGATCTTAAAGTCTGTCAGCTGACCCTCTAGTGCACATTCTTCAATCACTCTGGTGCCATCAGGAAATGCATAAAAATAACTCTAAACGCAATAGTAGACTTCACATATTATCTTTTTTATAATTAGTCTTTACATGAATCATGGAAACTGTCACTGATACATGACCTATTGCTATATGTCACCAATACAGTACTATATACCTCTAATACTCTCTGATGGGCCCTGAGTGGCCAAGAGGTCTAAAGCACTTGCCTGTACTAATCACTGGCATCTCACGTCTGTGTGGGTTCCAGTTGCAGAGTGGCCAATGTGCATATGTGATGAAGCTGCAAGTAGCCTCTTGTGGTCCTGTGTTTCTTACCGGGATTTAATCGGGTTCTTCCTACACCAGTTATACTGGCCGCCATATATAGCCAGTCACACACTAAGAAATGACCCTAAACCCTAAACCCCAAACCAAAACAACTTGGCAACAAATGGTACATACTTAGAACAAATACTCCAATACCTCTTCCAGACATGCTTACATTTTTTTCTGGACTCGCTATCCAGCTTAGTGTTCCATGTTTCGTTTCATTGTTCTAAGGTCACTTTTCAGACTGTTGAATTCCAGAGTATAGTCAAATTCTGCATGCAGGATCACAAGCTAAAGTCACTAAGGGATTTGACCTGGTTTCATAGGGTGGAAACCTCTCTCTTCACTGCCTTGATTTGGAGTGTAATCAACTTCGCACAATGCATACCCTCTTTTATAGTCATCATACAAAATTGCATCGCTTCTGTTGTTTCCCTATCATCTGACTTCGAACAAAGTTAAGCAAGATCTCGAGCAATTCTTTACAGCAAAGTTAGGTTTAGAAAGCTTGATACACAACATCTGACCCTCTTGGGTAACTTCAATCAAGGACAAATTGAAATGTTTCGACTAGAAATGACTCTGTGCAATGATTCTGTTGATGATAGCATTGCTGAGGATGCCATCGAGTAAACAATTAAACAGCCAAGACATGATATTCAAGCTTGAATCGGAGTACCTAGGCAATGCTGTAGATTTTGCCTTCCACTCTTTGTAGAGGATACATAAATGTTGTTCTGATCAGAGCTTGACATATGGAATACTGTACCACTTTGATTCATTTTCACATGTAAATTTGAACCATTCAGCAGCAGTTGTCTTGCAACCACATGCCGAATTGTCAATGAGCCATCAATACTAACTACATCCTTTGATTATTTTTTTTGCGGTTGTTCAATGATATATTGATTGTTAACCCTGTTGGTGAAGGAATCCAAAATGTCAGGTTTCCACACCAATAACGCATCCAGATTCATTTTATGGCTTCATTTTCCTATGTCAAGAGATTTTAGAAGTAAAGATGGAAATATTAATTGCTCATATTGCTGCTGATCAATTTGTCAAGTACAGATTCTCTTTGCTGAACAAAGTGAACATACTTTAATTACAGAACCCACTCGGACATCTGCATCTGGATTAGTGTTGACTGTTTTGAGACATAACTTTCAGGAACAACTAATTGTTATTTAGAACGATTTAATCTTTGGTTTATTCTTTGATTTCAAATTAGAGCAAATATGGTCAAGGACGACACGAAATAAAATTCTATCAACTACAATTCTTGTCCCTTCATAACCAGTGGCATGAAAAACAAATCCTCTTGACTTGGAACATTCATAACTGGAGTGTGAAATGAATTTATATGGATGTCTGGAAACCAATGGGTTATTCTCCTGCCTTCGTTTTGGACTTTTTTGGTCGATGAGCAACTTTTTGAGAAATTCTATTGGGTCAGTTCTGCATTTTTTTTAAACATGCAGTCTTTGAGTCACTTTAGGTTTCTGAAATTTGTGCCACCATAAAAAAGGATGATTTTAACTTATCTCCAAAACCATGTCCTCATTCCCAAAATTCTTTTCAGTAGCAAGTATACATCAGTTACAGTTTACTGAAAAATCCTTTTGGAAAACTGTTTCATGGTGAATTTTCCTTTGGAAATGTATTTTGTCTCCAATTTACTTTTGTGCTAATATTTGCTGTTAGAATATGCCTTACTGACAAAAAGATGATGTACAAATTATTGATGAATGTGGTACGTATTTCTTTATCGTAAGAAACTATGGCAGAATCCACTTTGAAAGGAATGACTCATAGAAATGGATCGTAGCTGTGTTAACTGAGTGTTATGCTCAAGGACATCAGATTACTAAGACATTAAATTCAGCTCTTCGTTCACTTCTATAGAGGACAAAAAATATTTGTAGAGTTGTTTGCCGTTTTCATTTCTTGATATGAGCGAAGGTTGTGTTTCCGTTCCAGTATTTCACCAAACTCATTGTTATAAAGAACTGAAATAGTTTGAACTATATATTGAAGAAAAAAAAATAAACTGAGAAAATTTTCATGGTGGGAATATTAAGTTGGTAGTTAGCTCGTTCAGTGGGCGTTTATTTTGCTTAAAATCCACGTTAATTTTCATTAATTAGTTTTTGGCTTGTTCGTGAATATTTCTTTAACAGACTTTGTTTGAACCTCGTCTGTAGTCTAAACTTGACCAGGATAAATGATTTCTTCCAAACCACTTCTCACTGAGCTTTATAGATTAATTGTATGAACTGAAGTAATATGAAAGTGAAATACACATAATTTGTTATTTGTAAAAAAATATTTAGACCTCTGGATGACGTACATATGGAGCCTCTTAAGTAACATGGATGCATATATTTTTTATTTCGTTTAATATAAATATATTTCGATATTTAGGCTTTTAGTTCTGTTGTAATTGTGAGAATGGATAGGAACAATTTAGCTCTGATAACATTTTATTTTCACTTGGATCTAAAGTATAAGGAGATTGTGTATTCTGAAAGAAATATATTTAATCTCGGCATTAGCTAAGTCGTATTTTTTATGTTGGTGGTCTTTACCGGTATAAAAAAAATCCCACTGATGTGATGACTGTTGCCGAATTAATAATGCATGAACAGATATACTCCAGTACCATGCACGGTTTTAGGTGGATGTATCATAAGCTGGATGGCAGAGGTATATGGGCAACACAGGATGAAGTTCGCCTTTTAATGAGAGTATTAGAGACTGAAAATGTTGTCCTCCACCAATCACATTGATTTGATAGGCGTATGTGCCTATCAAAAGGTCCTAATTATATATGGCATATGGACTCGCATGACAAGCTGCGCCCCTGTTATATTTGCATCAATGGTTGCATTGATAGGTTTCCATTCCACGGAAAATGATATGGTCAAATGTATATTGCACGAGTAGTAACCCCCGTGTTATCGATGCTACTATCTTGAAGCTGTGAAGCCTTTGGTGGTTGTTCCTACATAGTTCAAGCTGACAGGGACACAGAAAATGGATATGTTTGTGAATTCCAAGGTCTCTTTCGCCTTCTGTGGTGAATGCAGTTTCATGTGTAACACAAATAAGCAAAGAATTGAAAGTTGGCTGGGCTTCATGTGCAAGAAATGTGTAGTTTTGGTTGTCACTCTTCAACCAGATGAAAGCTAAGGGCAAATCTAGAGGATATCTAGACAAGAATCTTGTGCTATTTTGCTTTTTTGGTATGATTCAGGTACTGACATAACTGTCTGTCTGTCTCTTAAACATGGACACCCCCATATATATATATATATATATATATATATATATATATATATATATATATATATATATATATATATATATATATATATATATATATATATATATATGAGCACCTACTATGCAACATAATTATTCCACATAGCTCATTCGAGTATTTTAAAGCCAATTGTGAATATTTGTTTCAAATTGTTACCTGTATATAGATTATGAATCATTATTGTCCTTATACGAGCTGATGTCACTGATAATATTCACTCTTATAAGTTAGAGATGCGATCTGATACATCAGTTGTATATTTAACAAAGCTGTCTTACCAAATAAAATCTAATTTTTAGTGGCTCTTTATGAGTCATAAAGATCATATGTTCACATGAAGAAATTTCTTCTCATCTTTTCATCGGAATAAATGGCTTGATAACAGTAAGATATTTACTTTATTTTGTACAGTGAGTCTTATGTGATGTGCGAATAGTTTTACATACATTATATGCACACGGTTAACAAAATTAGAGATTAAATGTTTGTATGCAGTGTTTGATACAGTGTTAGGGTAACCTGGTCATTCCAATGATTTCTACCATTAAGGACAGCACGAGGGAAAGAGAGCAGCCAGGATCTTTTTTTTTCGGCTGAGATTTTCTTAGCAATTCACCTAACTTTTGTGAAATCGAAGCAATTTTTCACAAAGAAAGGGATTAGGCGGGGAAGGGATGTTGGGAAATGACATAAAACTATTCTGACAGAAAAAATAGTGGGCTGCCACAAAAGAATATTGCCCCCTGGTGGATTGGTAGGATATCCACCAAACAATATTAACCCACGGTGCCTAAAGCCCTCACGCTGCCACTGCCTGCTGTAAAATCCGATATGAACTAATTGTTTGAATTCAGAAATTGTTTTACACATATAAAATATATGCTAGATATATTCCTTGTGAATCTTTCGGAGGGATAAAATTCCCAGATTGCTTTCTACGTCACCACAGTAGATAGTCCTATGGGGGTAAACACTCTTTATCAACATTGAAGTACAATAATTAAAGAAAATGAAAGGGTAATTGTTTTTCTTTTTTTATACAAAACTGTTAATAAAAATCTGCTTCAGAAGTCATAACCATTTTACACTTGGAAGCCAGATTTTAACCCCGTTAAAGTCAAGGCTTTGATTAACCTTGGAGTGAAGGCCGGTATAACCAATATTACAAGAATGAGGAATCACCATGATTATCCGCAACAATCTGTGCCTTACTTGAAATGCATGCAGTCCACTAACTTCTACTAACAACTAATTCACATATACTATTAACATTCAGCCTTTTAGAGTAACCACACCATTGTACAATGTGTAGTCATTAATATGTTCAGCTTACCATTAAATAAAGATGTTTATTCTAACTGTAAATTGTGATGGTAAGATGGCCTTCTATGTAGGCTAGTATGTTTATTGGATGTGATGTCTCTTGTACAATAAAGAATATACATCAGAAATAGTATTAAGATAGAATATCTAGTCCATACAACAATCTTAACATCTAAAGCAAACATCAAGAAGCAATGAAAAATTAATGTTAAAAAGGACTCAATAAAAATAACATCTATTTGCATATTGATTACATAAAATGTTTGATTCTACTTGAAATGACAAACATGAACTTAAGGAAAATAATGCTTGCAAAAATCATAGTAAAGTCTTTGATGTCTGTTCTAATATGAAAAGCAATATTTTTCAGTAATCATTGCAGACCATGCAGAGACTCAAATATGAATTATCCTGATACATCAATTTTCACACATCAAAACAAAATATACATATGTACCTCACACACACACACAACGTTTGTCTAAAGGTGAAAGGCTATATATACAATAGCAAAATATCAAGCATGTATGGAATAAGTTCTTAGATACCATATAACTGGAAACTCAGACTAAAAGACTGAAAACAAGAAATGAAACTTCTTCACTCAAACAAGTCTGAAAAATAAGACAAATTAAAGAGCTTAATGCCAAATTCTATATTGGTTTCAGACAGACTACTGTGACCTCTTCATCTCAATCATGTTCTCACTTTAATCCATTAAAAATATTTTCTCTGTAGCATATGCCATTAATTTGCTTCTAATGCAAGCAATGGAGGTTAATATGTTTATGGCATAATGCAAGAAAACAACCCATATTGCTGATAGTGATGGATAGCGAAATTTTGTCTTAAAGGTCAAAAGCAATAATGTAACTATGCAAGCAGTGATGTATAAACATGCACAGCAAAGCACATTGATCACAAAAGCATAAAAAAGCAACAAAAATGATATCTAAGTGAAAACACTCTGGTTAGTGTCAATTAGTAGATCATGAAATATAGGTCATGTTACTTAGTTCTGACTACAGTATGCAGTATTTGTCATAATGCCTCATATACCATATTACACAACCTGTAAAGCAATAATGTACAAGAAACAGGTAAATTAAAAAAAATCTGACAAGCTGATAAGAAACACAAATATATGAGACTTCTCATTATTGTAGAAATTAAAATTAAAGGTTCAAGAGCAGTGATATTCTGATTAATCAAAAGTTTTATAGCAAATTTAAGGGGCAGTTCTCTTATATTTAGATCTTTGATGGCGGAAAACATTGTGTGTGTGAGTGTGCACACACACACACACATGACGCGTGCGTACATGGCACGAAAGGATCTCACTTGCCTGAGATGCAAGTTGTACAAATGTTTGATAATATTTACCACAAAAATACAAAATAAAACGGTCACTATATTTTGCACTTATAAGAACAACTTCACAATGTTCATTTCCATGCATTCTCTGGAATCAATCATGCCTTCCCCCTGAGATTGGAAGTTGGGGTAGTTTGCATATGTTGAGGGTAGTTCTAACATAGGTCCACAAGTGAGGACACTGGGAAGTCTTCCTTTTCCATAGGGTACAATAAACTGAACATCAATCTTATTGACACAAATTACATCTGATCCAGTCAGAAATTTGGGTAACTGCCCTTATATTTCTGCCTTGAATAAATTTATGAAGACACCCAATAGAAGCTTTGTCTTTCTTTGTTCCTGCTGTAGTATGGAGCAGCTCTATTAGTTTGGATGGTTGGGTCTAGTCTCCCATACAGGGCTATGATTAATTCAGTATCTGAAAAATCAATTTGCCAAACACCTTCAAAAACACCACTAATAGCATCAAAGGCAAATTTAGATTCTTGGATTAGTACCTTTGTGTGTAATTTGTATAAACTGTTGATACCATCTCACTCAGTTCTATGATGTTCTGTACTACTGCAATAAAAAAAAAAACATTGCAGCCAAACTTATTGGATAGTGTTTATGTTCCTTGTATCCCTTGATGAAGCTTCTATCTACAGCCTCCCAATATTCTTGGCCAGAGTCCTGAGATAAAAGAGGCATGCAATAAACCTCACCTCTCAAGAAAAATGATTCCCAAAATGTGCATAGGCATCCCTTGATATTCCAACTGCATCGTGCCCACATTCATTTACAAACTTGAACTTTATAACGTTTTCATTCAAAATGTCAGATGCTTTAAAATATTGCAACATTTCCTCCTGTAAATTAGAGCAGTGCAGCATAATGGTCATAACGCTGTTGTCTTCTGATGGTGGTGCTTATGACAGATCAATGACTAGCTGAAACTGCTCTTGAGAATGGACTGCTGTCATCAGACACTCATGTGAATCAAGTGTTAACTCACAGACTTAATGAACAGGACTGATCAAAGGCAGATTATCATTGGAGCCAATTAAATGAATGTTGTTTACTTCGAAGAAATACCCATGACATTTATTATCAGAAGCAGTGTTTGATTCTCCAAACCCATTCATATTTTCAGCTTGGTTAATATCAAGTATCTGCAGTTCATTGGTGGACACATATGCTATTGCAATTATATTGCCTTATGCTTGAACCTAAGGAGACTTCTGACTCAAATCAGACTGGTTTAGATGTATAGGTTGGGCAGAAATTTCTGGTTCAGTATTAATTCTTCTTTATTTGCTGCTGTTACCATTCGAGCTACTTGTGTGTCTTGTTACAACATAAAGCCTGACAATCTTCAGTTTTGTAGATTCATATATATCCTTCAAAGTCAGTTCATCAATTTTTCATGTGTTTGATCAGCAAGAAAGAAATCAGTCATCAGCTTTTGCTTTCTTCGATATTCCACTGGGAAAGAAAAGATCCTTTCCTGTGGATAATGTCAGAGACAGTTCCATCAAGATGGACATAAACAGTTCTAGTTCCACCAAATTATGTTGACATGACCTGCTTCTGACCATTCACACCATAAGTATTAAACAAGCCAATATCCACCTTTATTAGGAGGGGTATTTTATTTGCATTTTTGTTACCAGACTGAGTTGCTGCTGTCATTAAATGCTCCTTTTTGTTCCCTGTTGCTCATAATTTGTCCAAGTAATCTTTCTCTGAGATCTGTTTCTATCACTGGGAAAGCTTGCAATGTCTTCAAGAGAGAGCACATTGTTGTTTGGCATTGGTAAATATTTCTTTAGCTGTTCCACATCCATTATAGAAATCACATTTCCATCTATCTGAAATAAAAGGACAAGACTAATGAGAATACGAATTACAATATGCCTGTCTTAAGTGCCAGTAGCCATATGGTAAATTTGAAATTCATCCTTCTGCTGTTTATTATTCCTGTATGTTTTTAACAGATAAGTGCCACTGGTGATAATGTAATCCTGCCCATCTGCACTGCCATCCATTTTTCTGTCACTTTGTAATGTAGTACAGCTCCACCTGCACCAACCGCTCCTATGGCCGATTGGTAAGAGCGTCCGCCTCGGATGCGGGAGGTCGTGTGTTCAATCCACAAATGGGTCATACCAAAGACTTATAAAACTGGTACTAACAACTACCTCGCTTTGCGTTCAGCATTAAGAGCTTAGTGTTAGGACTGGTTGACCTGGTGTCAGGATAATGGGTGGGACATCATGCTACATGTCTGCGGCATGATGCCTCAGTGCTAGACATCACTATAAACTGACACTGCAGACATCGTAGCGATATGACTGAAAAATTGTTAAAGCTACGTTAAAAAATTAAATCACACACACATACACTCACACACACACACACACACACACAAACAAACAAGTTCACTATGTCAGGAATCATGACGGGATGAATGTTGAAAATCACTCACTTAATATATACTTCTGTGTTTATCTGAAACAGTCATAGCGCAAAAAAGAAAGTGTGATTGATATTGTACTGGTTTTAAAATAAGGGTAGCTAGGTCGGTTGATTTTTTAATTTCTTTTTTTATAAAATCATTTTATAATATATTGTAATGAGTAATATATATATATATATATATATATATATATATATATATATATATATATATATATATATATATATATATATATATATATATATATAATGTGTTTTGCACTTTGCACTTTAAGTACTGGACTAAATGAGCTCAATTAGATGTACAAAACAATTTCAGGTTGGTTTTTTTTTCTAATATTTTTAATTTCTTTTTTTAATGGGTGAGCGTGGTGCTGGGTTTGACAATAAAAACAAGGCTGTTTGGTCGACTAAAAATACTCGTATTTTCTTTTGCTTAATAATTAAAATTCTAGAATACACTGAAAACAAAAAGAACTAATACAACCGCTGCTATTATAGCTTGTCAAACATTCAATGTTATGATTGGGATTTTAATATTCATAACTCTCCTACAAATAACGGAAACAGGTCCCATATTGAATATCTGAGAGGAAAAAATCCAGAAAATTTACTTAGATTTACTTGCATTTTCTTATAAATATCGATAGTGAATGAAAATTCTGTATATTGTATCCATTACTGAGAAAAGCATGCAATATGCAACTATTTAATGATTCATAGGTAAGTTTGGTAAATATTATCGTGAAAAGCATGCATTATGCAACTGTTTCATGATTAATAGGCACATGTGGTAGAAGTACTGAAAAAAACATGCACTATGCAACTGTTTCATGATTCATATGCACGTGTGGTAGATATTGAGAAAAGCTCGCACTATGCAACTGTTTCATGATTTATATGCACGTGTGGTAGACATTAGAGAGAAAATCAGGCACTATGCAACTGTTTCATGATTTATATGCACGTGTGGTAGACAGAGAGATAAGCATGCACTATGGAACCGTTTAATTATTCAAAAACATGAGTGTGGTATACATTACTAAGAAAACGCATGCACTATGCAACTGTTAAGTCGCTGGTTCGTATTTAATTGTAGCATGTGAATGAAGACAAAATATTGACTACTAAATTTTAGAGACATATATGGAAGGAGAGGCACCCATATTGAAAACATATCCTTTTGAAATAAAGTCATTGCTTAACACTGTCAATCGTTCAAGAGTATATACCCATACTATACGAAGTTTGCAGGGCTACTAAACCACCACTCCACTCCACTATACTATACGGAGTTTGCAGGGATACTAAAACGACAACAATGGCTTATATTTATTTATTGCTACATCTACGTCTTACATAGGACTAAGCCTTCATCTGACTCACCTTCGTATCTTTCACGACAAAGAAAATACGCTGGCACAACACTATTTACTGCAAAATCTACGTGAAAATCTATCTCCAAGTGAAGACAAAAAATGCGAAGGCCTATAATCACCACGTAAATAAATTTTCAAATTTAAGTTACATATATGATTCGAATTAACGCAATAGTATTTTGAAATAACGAAATCCTTTATCGCTAAAACGAAGTAGCATTTCGAAATAATGAAATACTATTTCGAAAAAAAAAACGAAATCGTTTGTCGTTTAAACGAAATAGCATTTCGAAATAATGAAATGCTTTTTCGAAATATCGAAATACTATTTCGAAATAACAAAATAGTATCTCGTTTAAACGAAATAGCGTTTGGAAATAACGAAATGCTTTTTCGAAATATCGAAATACTATTTCGAAATAACGAAATACTATATCGTTTAACGAAATACTATTTAAAGATAACTAAATGCTATTTCGAAATGATAAAATATTTCGATTAAACCAAATAGTATTTCGAAATAACGAAATTTCATTTTGAAATAACGAAATATATTTCGATTAAATGAAATACAAAATATATATGCATCCCTGTCACTTAAGGGGCTCCGTAGTGGCAAGATTTACCCAAATACACCCATTACTACCCAAATGCACCCCACTGTTGAACTTTTACTACGAAATGTTAAATAAAGATCAATTGCTTGAAGGTTGTTATCTACATAGGGTCACACGATATCAAAGATGAATGTTTTTCTAAGGATTATTGTGGCGAGTGGAAGAAATGTTACTGTTGGTATATTCAACGAGGGATTGAGAAGAAGATAGCCAATATAACTGAAGTACAATACTCCACAGTTGTTAATTTCTTTGCTGCAATTTCAAATCGTTCCTCTAGTGATACAAGACACCACAAATAGCTTATAATAAAAGACAACTAAATTTTTAGGCACATGTTCTTGACAAAATGCTCCCCAGTTTGTTGTTGTTTTTTTTTTGTTGTTGTTTTTTTCTGTTTATTTTTTGGGGGGAGGAGTTTGCTGTTTTTCGGGGGGATGTTTATTCACTGGATTTGATATTTTTTTTCTTCGAAAATCCAGTTCATTATAGTAAACAACACTGTTGCTAAATTGTATTTTAGCTGACCTAAAATCAGAAACTTAGTACACAGTAAGTTAAAATTATTGGTCGCTATCAATGTCATACTATGTATAAGAACGTTCCTGGTTATTAGCTCGGTTATTAGCTGGGACTACATTGGCGTACGTGACAAATGTCTTATAGTAAGTGACCACGTGAAATGTTGCGCGATCTAAAAATTTATTTTTTTAATTTTTCTGTTTCTCGGAATTAATAAGTAATTCTTTGGGATACATATACAAGTGGTACTCTTCTTTGTCAAATTCCAGTACAAAGACATTCATTGGAAATTATTCATAATTCTAAGGCCGGAATATTCTTTCGTGATTAATAAAATTCAACGTGGAGATTTTGACATGAACATTTTATTCGTCTGACGTCATGGTCCGCCATCTTTGAACTTGGATTTATTTTGACATTTTAGTGATAGGACTTTTTGTTACATTTCTGGGATTAAGTTTTGGATTATATTCGCAAACTTCCAAGTCCTTTTTAAAATTTTTACTGTGTTTTCTAGGAAAAAAATATTTTTGTTGCAATTTACAAAGCTTATTGGCTTAACTCTTTTCTTTGTTACTTCGAATCCGCCGTGATTTGTAACAAATGCTTTAGTCCGAAAATTCACTGAGCACGGTGTAATTTTAATAAACAGCTGAAATTAATAAATCCTATCAAATTATAATTGAACACAACTGAAAGACTCATTCCACTAGACTTATGTAAAGATATAATAATTCTGTTTATCGCAAATTTCATATAAAATCTTTTAATCTCAATAAGAGGACCAGAGTATGGGTCATTTATCCATCAAATTTGTGGATACGGTCAGGTCAGTTTGCCTAAATTTTAGCAAGTAACCTGGTAAATATCAGGCAAATCATGATTTTTTTTCCAAGGGAGGCACCATTGTCCAGAACACAAATCCACAAAATAAATTTTGCCTACAAATGATCATTAACTTGACAATAAGCTTCAATCATGGATGAAAATTTGCCACGAAATGTTTTGTGTAAATGATCATTACAATCTAAAATCATGGACAAATGTTAATCTCCCAATATGGATAATGTATAACAATCTGAAGTTTGACAATGATGACTTTGCACAGATTTACAACGAAGTGTGAACTGAGATTTTTTGGCTGAATTGAAACAGTTGTATTGTGGATGATTCCGTGTTATTTTTATATGCCTAATTTATTTTGAGCACACTATATCATAAGTCATAAATGTATTATGTCATACATACTACATATATTTGTGTACACTTATTTTGACTTATGTTTCTTATACGTTAGCTATACAACTAATTATTTGTCTGCATAGGTGTGCTTTGTTTTAAACCCATTTCTGAGCCATTTTGCGAACGATGAATGTAGTTTTAATCTGAATTTGATGCCGCCAGCCTTTTACAGTGAGGTTTTCAATATACATAGTAATGATTCGATCCAACAATATTCAGATTGTCATCTTTTCGACTGTTTGAAATGAAATGCTTATAGCGCGTGGGATAACACTTGTTATCACCGTAAGTGCTATTATGTATTAAATGCAAGCGATCCTTCAGTTAGACATAACCTTGACATTCTTGTATTCTATTCCTGTTAGCCAGTGCTGTTTTATCTGTATTATAAAACCAGCAGTTATTGCTAGTTCGAAGATTTTACACGTGACAATATAAGAATTAATTTAGTAGAGTGTCTAGTTTATTGGGTACATTTATACAGGAATCCTGATGTAAACATTCACATTTAGAGATGACTATATGCAGTAATGCATGTTTCTGGTTCTCTATAAACACATTTGTACATGAAAATCAATAAATGATTCGTTCTGTTAAAGTCTGCATGACCTTGCATCATATCTAAAGTACATGAAAATCAATAAATAAATTATTCGTTCTGTTAGAGTCACATTGTCGTCTAGAAACTGTTGTCTGAATGTTTATTAAAACACAGGAGTGGCTCAGGACTGAAAACTATATTTAACATAATGACAGTGAAGGAATATTTCTTGATGGTTTTAGAATAACGAAAGCATCATAATATTTAAAAGTTTCGCTATAGTCCAATACTATCATTTTCTTAGGTTTCCTTTCCCCAAGGACCAGCCTTTCTTTCTATTTGATACCTATACATTTTGGGGGTACTTGCATATAAAGCATATCATATTACGTTAACGTGGTTAGGTACAATGCAATTGATGTACTGTGGTTATACAGAATTTCATTAAGGGAAGTAATCCGTAGAGGAATAATTGTTTGCCCTATGCACAGAAAAATATTTGAGCCTTTGTCAAATCGCTTGCTACATTGAACACATTTGTTACGATAGGGTTTAGTTATACCGTTGAGGGTTATGGGGTTTAATTATTTTTATACCCGTGTATGGTTTTGGTTGTATGAAAATGGGGTGGGGTGTTTCCAATATTTATTTAGGTATGGCACCCACCCAGGCTCGATTATGGTTCAGAAGTTAAGTAGGTGAATATGGTTCTGAGCCCCCAGTCAGCAATGCCGACAGTTAAATACAAAAGTACTAACGGGTGAAGTTAAACAGTTAAATACAAAGTACAAGGGGGTGGAATTAAAAAAAACAATTTAATTAATAATAAAATTTCAACATGCGAGCTTCCCAATCGCTCGACCACTTTGTGCCTATTTCATCATCTGAATCAGTGTGAGAATTTCGCCCTGTCCTTGGTTCTACTCATCTGTCTCTCTAAATTTCTCCTGCACTCCTCCTTTACTCCTTCAACTTTCCTCTCCACTTCTACTCCTCCTTTGCTCCTTCGAATTTCCTCTCCATCTCCACTTCCCTTTCCGTCGACTTCCTCGTCGAAACGTCGACTCCGATCCGTCAACCCTGACTGTACCGATAGTCTTACTTCAGTCTTCTCTCTCAGACTCTCGGGACTCTCCTTCTAACTGAAGTTGTCCCACCCGGAAAGCTTCCTGTAAAAAAAAAAATGAGGGTGTACTATATTGCTAGGCACATACTCACACTACCCAAATAACTTATCATCAGATAAGGCTATTAAATTTCATGGGTCACGCATCCATTCCCACCGAAATACTCATGCATTCATGAATGGTAAACACAATGTAAAATCATAACATAACAACACATTAAAAAGCACGATATCAATTACTCGTATACAGGCAACGATAATTGATTCACATCAGTACATAATAACCAACACATCTATTTTGCATCACAAATCATACAAATATATAAATATGCGACTATCTATGCTCTGAACATATTCAAACATACATTCATAATCTTGCTTACATCAATAATTTCCTAACTCCAATACAAATCTTAAATAAGTTCACAAATGAAACTCTACAAAGTAATTCTTCATTCCAATAATACTATTAGTAATTGCGTAAACATAATATTAGAACTTACAGTTACGACGTTGCAATGTGTTAGTCAAAAATCTTGAAGCTTTTTTTTTTCGTTCACAATCTTTTACCTGCGATTCACGCCGAATTTACGAGTGCGTATCTCGGAGTAGCCTTAATCGTCCAATCACCTAGTAATCTGCCTCGGTTTACTAAATAATTCTGGGATGGAGTCAGTTTGATATCCTCGAAACTTTGAGGTATGCTCACCCACTAGCTTAATTCTGATTGGATGAGGCGGACAAATCATTCCCAAGTTGTTAATCAGCGGAACTGTCAATATAAGTTGCCTACCATTTTATTACAAATGGATCTTTTGATGTCCTACTAAAGGATTAGCACCCAGGTGTAATTTTCGATGCCCTGTTTTGCACATAGAACGTTTTGGCGACTACGTCTTGCTTGGCTTCTTGCTCGCGGCGTTTATAAACAGATCAAACACCGGATTAATGTCAGTTGGATAAACATCCGTCCACCTAGGTAGACCGTGACAACATTTATTCGTATAACATATTAAATTCAATATTTTGTGCTCAACAATTTACTCTATAATCTGAGTGGTTGTATAAATTGTCTTTCTTTTGAAATGCCTCTGACGGATTGGTCAGGTCATTTGTTGTGTAATTTTGGTTTTGAATATTCTCATATCCCTATAAGAGAAGATGATACTCAAAACATATGGAAGGTAAATGTAAATGATTTCAAAATGTTCCAAAATTCTTGCTGACCGAATATATATTCTTTTTAAATTTTGATCTTAAAGGTTATTGTATATCTTTTTAATTAAAATGTAAAGACATAAATATGAGAGCGGACCCTGATTGGTCCAGTGATCTAAAGCGCTCAGCGTTACGGATCATCCCGTCTAACCTCAGTCTGTGCGGGTTCGAGTCTCAGGTTGGGCCAATGTGTGTATGTGATAAACTTGCTAGTAGCTTCTAGTGGATCGGTGGTTCTTTCCGGGGATTTACCCTGGTACTTCCTCCACCATTTATAATTGCTGCTATGAATAGCCTATTTTGTGCTGAAATATTGCGTTAAACCCAACAAAACAAATAAGAGTAGTTTAGAAATGACGAAAATCATCTTATAATCAAGATCATGGATAAAGTAATTTTCCACAAGTTTTTTATATATTATTTTTTTAAGAATAATTATAACGTTTCCGTATGTTTTATGCCCAGATCCTTCCTTCAGATAACTACTTTTGTCAAAATAAATGACCACCCATCTTCGCTGGTCAAGGTTCCGATATCTTATAGCTAGCCAAATTGATGTCCACAACAATGTGGTAAACACGTTCTAACTTTCATGCACACTCATTTAATTTATCGGAAATTGGTGGCTTTAAACTATACTGCCTCTGTACAAACAGTAGTGATAGAGCAAATAGTCACTGCTTCTACAATGTCTAGAACGGCATACACACTAATTAATCCCATGGGACTGGCTAACTCGTTCGTGGCTTTACATGATATTATGTATAAATCCCTCATCCAAAATTTAATTTATTCATTTACCAAAACAAACCAAGTTTGTACTGTTTAGTGTTCAATATAAATAAATCCGATATTCATTTATTGATTTTTGTACAGGAATGAATTCTACATCTCTACTTTATTATATGAAACAATTTTTCATCCAAGAATGAAAGATTATTATCCTTGGGGGTTTTGTACCGAGTATAATTAATTTTTCTTTGTTTATTGCAGATTTTTGTGACTTTTTTCTTTTTTTAATTGCATCTCTCTCTCTCTCTCTCTCTCTCTCTCTCTCTCTCTCTCTCTCTCTCTCTCTCTCTCTCTCTCTCTCTCTCTCTCTCTCTCTCTCTCTACCTATATATATATATATATATATATATATATATATATATATATATATTGTGTGTGTGTTTTATGTACAAAATCCAAACCTGTGAGTCCTATTCAAGGCAATGATCAGGATAAAATAGTTCTAACAACTAATTATATTGTATAAATACACAACAAAAATTAGTTATATAATGTGACTAAAGCCAATAACACAATTCCTTATCCAGAAGCATACGAACATTCTATATTTGTTAAAAATCACGTTCATTGTTCAATATCATTAGATATAATCTGATCATATATGACAAGGCGTTTATTGTTGGCATCGTCAGTACTTTCATCTGTCATTGATGTCGCAAATGCAAAATCACGTATAAGACTATCCTCAACAATGGTTTGATATGCTTTCCAGTACCTCTAAACAGGTAGCCAAATCATACTAACTGTGGAATTCTTCGAAATGCCAATGACATCAATTTCTTTAGCTGTTAAGTCCTGTATTAAATTAAGAAGAGATTTGTATTTTATAATCTTTTGCACTCTGCCAATTTATACACTGAAGTAGCACATTCGCTGCTATGTCTTGTTTGTAAAACTGCATTAGAATCTGCCTGGTGTTGTGATCCTTCAAGCGGTCTCATAAATGCTTAATCACACGTATTCAATGTCAATATTTTTATCTGGGAGAAAATCACTTAGGCGGATATCTTCCTTAAACATGTAATAGGTGGACGACAAACTTCAAAGACCTGCCAGTCCTGCTTCAGCAACCTGCTTAAGTGAGAAAATGTATTGCTCACTTATCTGTGCTGATATTTACAAATACAGAATGTAGTGGCTGGAAAAACCTTCGATGTCATCATAAGAGTACATAAAAATATTGCAGAATAACTGAGCAGAAAGTTCAAAGGCTTTGACTGTTGGCAGGGTGGAGAAATGTCTTGATATTTACAATAACAGAATTAAGACCTCCTGATGTACATGTTGCCACTATAAGGGTAAGTCAAAAGAACGTGATACAGTAGCTGGGCGGCAAGTTCAAAGACTGACTGGCTGCTTGGTGGGAAGATATGTTGATACTTACTGAGGTTGAATTCAAAGGCAGAAAGACCTAGAGATGTACTTGTGGTCATTTATAAGAATATATGGTGTAAACAACCTCAGTTTCATAATTATGTTCATTTCCGAGTTTAGCAGAATAAGCAGTGCACGTGATCTCGGAATCAACACCTGTTGAAACTTGGACAAAATGCCGTTCACAAATTTGGATAGTAATTTGGAGTTCAATCAACAGTTTGTTTTCTGGCAACCCAGTATGCCTTTTCAGTTTATGGTTTTCTTTGTACAATTTGGTCATCGAGATTTATTTTAGCCTCTGTACATATATGGCAAAATAAATATCATTTTCACTGGCACATTCTTCACTCGACTTAACTTCTTTTTGGAAACGTAGTCAGCTGTAAATTTTCAACCATTGCTGCACAAAATTACGTTTTTTTCTTACAAATAACAGTTACCTCCACTTTTGATAATGATAATGTTTCGATAAAAATACTGATATCGACGGTCTGTTGTAAAAACGTGGTTCATGATAATTTCGTATGTTTCGGATCTGTTTTAATTTATTTTTCCTTTTGACGCCATTTTCGTTTGAATGCTGATAATATCTTGGAACAAAGCAAGGCATACAATTGATGGAATGGAAATTGTTGGTTCTTTGCGAGACAAGGATGCGCATACAATAAAGTTTCTCGTGAGATTCACTGTAAAATTACATGTTTATATTTCGCCTCTATTTTGTGTATGGTGATTTATGGTTCTAACATCCTTTTTCTACAAATGATGTGACAGTTACAGGTCACAAAGGGTCTGCTCTAGGCTCCACATTCAGTTGCAACTATATATTATAATAGCATCAGCGTAAGAAACTGATGTGCGAGTGTTTTCCCTGTTTGAGCGAGTTGTAATCTAGCCAATGAAGTAGTTAGATTAAACCACAAATTATAATATTGGATGCGTCAATTTACGCACTGGCGACGACTTTTAGACCAAAACTTTGTTTTGTGTTAAGGAGCAAAACCTAACATTGGGGTACGTTAATATGCGTACATTCGTCGACATTTGTGAGTCAAATCTTATATATATATATATATATATATATATATATATATATATATATATATATATATATATATATATATATATATATATATATATATATATATATATATATATACATACATACATGCATTTTATTTCATTCATCTTGACTATGCATTATGTCCAATAACAAATATTTATGTTCCAGATGGATATCGATCTGTGTAGATGGCAAGTGTTAAATAACACGGTTACCATAGTGATCATAAATACAGCAAACAGAGTAGAAACATATGCAGATTGCTGACCGTACTGTAGTGGGAGCGCCTTTACACTAGTCTTCGAACTTTATGACCTTTTGTTGTCGGAGCAGTAAAACCGACTACATCGTGGGTAATCGGTGAGATCTAAAAATTATTTGTGGCCAATCATATCCTGATAATAATCATCCGTCTAAATCCCGGTAAACGAGTGGATTGGTGTCTGGCATGAGCAGCTAAACGCGACCATAATACCGCGACTTGTTGACGACAGAATGGAAATCAAAAATCATCATTTTGGAGAGATCGAGTATGGCTGCTAAAACGTAAAAAAGTTTGTCGAGTTTCATATTGGTTGTTCTGGATTCGATGGCTGCCAGGTGTTCGTAAAAGATTTCATGTGGACGAAAGCTTCCGATTAAACAAGTTTATCACTGCGGCTCACTACAATGACGATTTCAATATTTGTCGGATGTTTTTCATGGTCATTCCGAACACGCTGTTATTCATGAATTTGAAGAATCCTTTTCGAAGTCCGTGGTTGCCATCGTTTGATTCTTCGTGATAAAGTCAACTTTTCATCGTAGTTGGATAGATATTCGTTCATGGCCACGGCATGATTAGTTTCTGCTGTCGACGGAAATTCCTCCTCGTATTATCTGCTTGAAGTCCGTGGTTGCCATCGTTTGATTCTTCGTGATAAAGTCAACTTTTCATCGTAGTTGGATAGATATTCGTTCATGGCTACGGCATGATTAGTTTCTGCTGTCGACGGAAATTCCTCCTCGTATTATCTGCTTGGTAAACAAAAACATATCTGGGTCGGTAAAGAGTTTGAGCTGGTTTTCATCAGTGTATACCAGTCCAATCCGGGCGCGGAGAAGTACCAGAGAGAGTCTAGTGAGTCATGTTTCTGGCAGGTTTTCTCAAAATTTTGAAACAAGTCCACGATGAATAGCACTTACGTTTTCACATACACGTCGTGGTAATCCCTGAGTGTAAGGCAACCTAATGTTTACCACACTGCGAGGGCTCTATAGAATTAGGCGTATGAAGTTGGACAGATTTAAATAGGAATAAAATGTGTCTGCGTGGAAGAGATGTTTACTCGAACAGCGACCAGTCATCGTGTACTCGTAAGAATAAACAACTTCTTGCTTGAGTAAAATTATTTTTTCCGGATCGGCCTCGTTGATGTGAACAAAGAAAAGACAATTTTCGTCCAGTTCGTCTAGTGGTGCTCACATAAACTGGAAGCTGTCTATGATCCGGAAGGGTCCAACCGAGAATATGTACTTTTCAAAATAATTAGGAATGCATATGATATTGGTTCTGGCATATTTGAACAGTTATCTGAATATGTGATGATTTAGAGACGCAACAATTATATGCCCATCATTCCCTCATTATGAGCGATCACTGAAATTAAATCTGGATCTTTTAAAATTATAGTTGCACTGTTCACATACTGCACCGCGATAGCGCACAGTGATGTGACAGTGGTCTCAGACTGTCTTATTATATTCGAAATGTGACAACGATCTGCCTCTGTGCATCCGTCCGTCCTGTTCTTGCGTCAGCGGAATCGGTGGTACTGCATTTTTTCTGATGTCGATGTGTTTGTTCTCCTCCACCTGCCCAAAGAATCAGATGACGAAATCAGTACCAAAACGTTGTCGATATGGCGATGACAATCTTTCCTTAACAATAAGACAGATTTTCTAACAGATTTGCTCTTTTCCCATCTTCGTGAAAGATCGACCAGAATCCGAGAGAGGCTCCTCGCTTTTCCCAGTATCCCATCGAAGATAAAAACTATACGAAAAGTCTGATCAAACGTTCTGTTTAAGGTTTCAAACTGCAGACTCCAGAACTAGAGCTCGAGTGCACCTTTGCTAATATCACTACAAATTACATATACATGATGCTCACGGAGGACATGCAAAAATGTTAGGACCTGGACACATTTACACAGTTATCTCTGGATAATTTTGCAGGACTGTATCCCATTTTTCATTTTGACGTGTCAAAACATTCCGAACTTTTCAAACTTTCCCCATCCAATTTCAATATGGGGTAGATCATTGGCAATCCTGGTGGATAATGTGTGTTACACCATGGTGACATCAGAACGATTAAGACGCTGGACGTGCTCAACGGAAAAATGAACGTAGTGGTGAAACAGCACATCTGTTCAAGGAGATCACTAATGGCATAACAATAAAGTTGTTCTAAACAGTTTTAAACCATTTTTATACAACCAAACAAAGTGTGGTCAGCGACAGTATTTTCAGAAATAAAAACAAGGTGGGCAAGGTGGTTCTAGTGCTAGTGCATAGTTCCTTTTCATTTGCTCCAAAATTGGTGAGTAGAGGAGTTACTTGCATTGTGTCTCTCCACGGTGTCAAAAGCAATCTATGACACATCTCACAAGGCGGTTGTGAGAAACATTGCTTCCAAAATCAAATTGCTCGAAACGAATTTGTCCGCAGTAGAAAAATTGCCATTATTACAACCTCAACCGGTTATGGTAACAGGAAACATGTAATGCAAAATAATAGCATCTTGCAATATAACTAAAACAATGTATTACACGCCAGTAGGAATAACATCAAAGATAAACGTGCTTTCAGCGACACGCTCGAAAACACCCGCATCGATCAAGTTGAGCTCATTTGCATTTTAAGGACCATATCTACTCATGCTGACTTACGGACAAGCTGCTTCGATCGCTAAAATGCCACCGTCATAAAAGGACTCGTGCTGAAATTGTCTGCATGTCAGTTGGAGAAACATGAATTGATTGCGCCACTATTAAATGGTATTGCTGAGACGTATCTTCCTTCTCTGCTGGGTATGGTAAGAGTACTCCAGCTTCCTGGTACTACGTCTGGGAAGGAAATTTTCAGGAAACACTTCCCGGAAAAGTATTTCCAAATCACGAAAAAGAAAGATTTGGAGCCATAGTTATACGTTGTAGATAACTGATTACTAGCGTCTCTGAGACGCCACAGTAGCACCTATTCAATATTGATATCGATAAAGAGTTAGAAAAAATTTTAGAGGTGTTTTTTGTTTTACAAGGATCAGTTGCCCGATCAAATAAGGTCCGATTTATTATGATGGATCTGGAATTGCGTTGCATCCAGTATTTCGATTATGTTAGTTTTCCTTCTCCTGACGATGTGATCTGCTACCAAGAAACAGGTTCAGGACATCACAATGTCCTATGAAAACGCGTTGCCGTGTATTAATTCGTTACAGATTTTGATGTGGATGACAGCACGTGAGGCTGGTACTGCATCTGTTACATCCGGCAGAGATATTATCGTTGCCCTTAGAATCGAATCCTAGAGGAGCGGTGGACATCTATAAACTCATAGGAAAACAAGTCAGAACAGAGGCGGATGGACGTTACCATGACACAAGTACGAGGAGCTGTGGAAGCGACTGGAAAATCATCTGGACCAAAATGATCCGTCGCTGTCCTCCCAGTAGCCTATTAATGATGCCATAGCGCTGGAGCACGATATTTGTTACAGGATCAGCCCGACGACAAAGCTTGATGCGATCAGGTCATGCCGAGGTATTTAAAAAATCTCAAAAAAGAAAACTATTAGGGAACATGTAGACAGCATTCTCCTGCCTGATATCATAAGGATTAAGAACAAGTTGGGTATTAGTATTCAGACGCAAGAAGCGTCGAAGACACCGGCAACGGAGTTGTTGTCGTAAGAGCTGCACACACCTGTGCATAACCATTCTCCACACCACAAGGTCAATGGATGATATCTGATCAACAGATCTAGTTGACATGAGGGATAACAGTTCGTACAACAGTCATTTCCAGCATTTGCTGACAGTCTCCAATGTGCTTAGCAAATACACATGGGTGGTTCCTCTGATAAACAAAAAAGGAATCTATATCGTTGATTCATTTGACAGCACTGTGGATGAGCGAATACCAAACAAAAATGTGTGTTGATCATGCCAGCGAATTTTAAAACAAAACTGACTTAGATTGGCTTCTAAAAGTTATGTAGACTTGTACAGGACGCAAAATCAAATCAAAGCTGTAGTCGTGGAGAGGTTAAACTGAACTCTGAAGAAAATAAAACGCATGTGGAAAGATTCGCCAGCAATAATACCAACAGTATTCATGTTTTGCCAAAGATCTTAAACCAGACCATTCACACAAGGCAAAGGAATATCAAAATGACACCCAAAACGCACTTTAAAAAAATACACACCCAACTAGACCGAGGAAGTATTTGTGGTGGATACGATAAAGAAAACAATGCGGGTCACTTACCCTTTGGTATTCCTCGTCAAATGGTTGGTCATCCTGGCAAATATAACGGAGGCCTTGTAACCTTGTCGCTAGTGTCAGTGCATCCGAAATAATCTTATCGTATATTGATGACATGTTTTTGCCAGAAACTAGTTTGCATTTCTCAGCCTGTTTATGTAATTCCATAAGCTCAAAATTACTCCTGAACACATTATCAAACTTGATAGATTTCATGCGACTTGGAAGTGGAGTGCACCTGACCAAGTTAATCCACCGACAAAATTCATGTCGTTGTGTCGTGGTCAAGTTAAAACGCTTGAGTTTATTCTTGATATGATTTGCTGTTTGTATTGCTGTGAAGGTCTCTAATGACTTTAACATCATCTCTTCAGGCACACAATGACCCTCCTCTTTCTCCAGAAAAATCAAATCTGGAACATAAATCAGATCCTAAATAGCCACAGCCATCATCAAAAGGTCTCAAAACATCCCCATGTGGTCCGGAACCCCCATTGTTTTCTCATTAGAAACCTACATTTTTTTACACTAAGAAAATACAATGTATTTCAGAACCCCATTTTATCCTACAAGGTACAAAAATCACACTTTGGTTCTGCATAAGAAACAATGGTCTAGATCACCTTCAAGAAAAAAGTAGTACAAATACCCATTTTGTATCACTATTTCAATGAATAATGCACGCTGTGTCTTTTTGTGAAAAGATGTAATCTTAGTGTATTCGAGCAGCCGATTTTATTGAAAAGTAGATTAGTAATTCCAGTAAGAATGATGAAATTACTATACAACTGTGATTAAAAAGTCATATATATATATATATATATATATATATATATATATATATATATATATATATATATATATATATATATATATATATATATATATATATATATAGGGCATATCGTATTGTCTATTCTAGACGTGCAAAAAATGACAGTGAAGCAGTTTGATAATCTAGAATGAAGATTTACTCAAATGTGACCATCACGGTCACGCACAAACAAATGAACATGCTAAATTATTGAGTAAATTGTTTGTTCAAAGATGGAGTAAATTGTTTGTTCCTTTTCTTTATTTGTAACTACCTGGTTTATTTTTGTGAGAGAAAAGTATGCTTCGGATATTTGTCAGTGCCTAACTTCCTAGTGTGTCGAAACCCTAATAAATCATATTAATCTAAATATGTTAGAAATGAACTCACAATCAATTTAATTTAATAGGTTAATAGATCCCTTTTTGTTTGTAAGGAAGGCAACGTGCAATGCGTCACAGATTTCACTTCTAGATCAGTAGCAATGCTTCATTACTCACTGTGCACTGTCTCTAAATACACACAGACAAGAAATGGCCATATTCTATAGATTAAAATTACTTTGCTTTAAATCAATACATAAAATAATAAATATAACTCGTATATCATCGCAAAATGAGAAAGAAACATATGCTCTAAAATTAGACTGAGACTGTATTAATGTACTGAATTAAAAGTAATAATTGAGACCGGAGTCATATCAGGTCAACGTCTTTATCGCCAATTGTAGCCATAATCTTATATACGAATGGCATGCCTAAGTCAGCTTTACCCTGGAAGACATTTTGATTTTCATAGCAAATAGGATGCATGAAAACTGTCAGAAAGTACGCAGTGTAGATGTTCGGCAGGGTACAAGTTTTAGAACTACTGCTTTTGAGACACTTGACACTAAATTTGTATTATATTCCATACTCATATGCATTTTTCAATGCAGTGAAATCCTATTTGTCAGGCAAGATAATCTTTATTCGAAAATATTTTGAAATTTAAAAATATACGTAAAATAAATTTTAGAAGACTTTTAAAATTAGAAAACCTGGTTTGAATGTATAATTAAATTTGCATTCAAATCTTAAAAATGAAACTGACAATAGTTTTGAGACAAAGTTGACCAATGATTGTTATTTAAAACGAGTGGTATCTTGTTTCTATACATTTTACATTTTTCTCAGTACGATAGTCTACAGTGGCTTTGCAGCAAATTACAGCATGCATGTTCAAATATATATAGATGTTCAAACTAAAGAAATAAAGACGAGTGCAGTATATTTCCAGGATAGGCTCTACATTTACTGATGTAATGATCTCTCTCATTATTGCATTAGCCAAATTTTTGAGGCACCATACATCAATGTGGAAGTATGAAATAATCCTATTAACCCATGGTGGGTACATTAGATATGTTTTAATGAGACCGTGGTATCACCACCTGATTTCTGGTGACCTTCATAGCTAATTTAGCCCATCCATCTTGTTCCAAATACCCGACTAGATCTGAAAAGATATATGTGCTATTTAATCCTATAGATCAGCACAATATAAGAAAATGAACGGAAAATGGGCTGGATATTGAGCTTCAAAATAACTTTAAGGGCGCAATCGCAAAAAAACCCAACAAACTTAACATATCGATGCTCAAACTTTTGACGCATAAAGTAAAAGGGTAGTGTAGAATGGAATATCGGCTTATGCTATAATGTACGTACTTTGTTAGTCACTGTCTTAATCAAAATTAACAATAAAGATGAATGCATGTTGTGTTAGACTTGCTTCATGCTACTGCTTTCCAACATCCAAGGTAAATAGTGTCATGGATATTTAATGTATAGTGTGCACTTGACCTCTCCGTGATTGAGGGTAAAATACTGGCCTACGTTACAGTTGTCACTGTTTCAAAGATCTTTATTTACATTTGCGCTCAAGATCTAGCATTGATTATGACCTTGTTGAGTATGATCTTGTTTAAAGTTTCGTGTAATTTGTCATTAAGATTATTTAAAATAAATTTTAGTCCAACTTTAATTTCTGTCTGGATTTATTTACTGTTGTGTTCAAATATAGATTCAGAGGAATCATTTGATTCAAATATTGGAATTACAAAGTGCTAATTGATTATTTGGATTAAAACACTATTTGGGGATTGTAATAGATTTATTCAAAGACATTCTGGATTATAACGTTATGATACATCAATAATCTTGGTACATCGACCAGTTCAAGACTATTAGTACATCAGCACATTCGAGATTAAAACTCCATATTTGTGGACTTGTGATAGAACTTCAAAAATTATATGGGATTTAATTCTCAGTACTCTTATTTCCTTTTGACTTTTCGCTTTGTATTCGAGATAAATACTTTTACAAAACTTGTTCATCTTGCTTTATCTTGCATAGTTAAAGACCAAAGAGTCATAGCTACAGACCTTAGGAAAGTGAATTGCATCACTCTGAACTATATTTTCTTCGATATTTTTCATTCTCTGATAGTTTAAACCGGCTTAGTTGAGAACTTGAGTAGACCATACGTTAGGCCTTTCATATCTTTCCTCTAAATATGTAAAATATAACTCTGTTATAAACAGTTACTAAAAGCCACACAAACAGATATGTGTTACTGGTATAATCACCAATCCATAAACATAAATAGTGTAAATGATCTAACGGTACAATACCAAGGAGAACAATGTCAAATGTGCTTTGATTAACGGAATCATTCTGACTTTCAAAAATATTTTCTCTGACAGAATTTGAACATTATCCACAATTAGAACTTTTATATGGTGTAGAACTACATACGTGATGATAATAATGAGTGTAAACGTAAAGAGAATATAAAGATGAATATATTTACAATATCTTAAACATTTACATTTTTAAATTTGTAAAATGTAACCTATAAATAAAATGTACAACGTATTGTTTAAGCAGATAGGTCTTTTTTTTAAAGTCAGTATACAGAAACGGACGAAAGGCAGTGTGTCTTTCTTTAATAATAAACTCGGGATTTCGATATAACTTATTTTTGTGACTGACAGGATTCCGATGAAAATTATTTTTCCTATATAGTGCCCACATTTGTTTATCAGTACAGAGATACAGAGCTTTCTATTGTATCTAATCCTAATAAATCATATTAATCAAAAATACCTTCAGCGTTGAATTTATGCTGATGCTCTTGTTATTGGTGTACCGACAGTTATGACACGATGGACAACCAACAAAAGCAACATGCAGTGGGGTCACATTTTTCACTTCCGGACCAGCAACAATACCTCATTACTCTCGGTACACTGTCGTAAAAATACACTCAGACAACCATACTATAATGCCCCTAGTTGTAAAGAACAATTGTTGTAAGCAATTTCCTATAAACCAATAATTAAAATAAAAATAAATTTAACTTATGTATCAGCACACAAATGAGAAAGGTTGAAATACTCTAAAAATAGACCGGGGCTACATTCGTGGTCACTGTCCCTGAAGTAATAAGTGTGACTACAGTACATATAGGTGGCGTTATCAGCTTCGTATTTTGCATAATGAAACAAACAACAACTAATAGTTCCGGCTGTATTCACTTGCAATATCCAAAATTGTTATTTCCCTCATAAATAATATTGCTTATAGCAATATATTATAAATTTAGCACATTGTCACTTGACATTCCTGTTTACTGATATGTATTTATGTTTGCATCAATGATCAAACCTTTCAGTCTCAACATTGCCTTAAACTGTATGATATATAGTCTTCTTGATTAGATATTATACCTGTAAATGGACAGATAGGCTTCTAGAAAGCTCATATATTTTTATGATGAATTTATCACGTTAATACATACCCATTGCTTCACATTTCTGAGCGTCACTCTGTCATGTTTACTATTTTTACCCATACTTTCAACCTGTATGTTATTTTGAAATCACCGTATCTAACACATTTTAACTTCATTTACCTATATTCTTACTGTTTTCTAGAACATGTTATATCTTTTCAGGTCTAACCTGGTATCTGGAACAAAGTAGGGTTTGTTTTCCACTGGTCAGGAGGTCTTCGAGAGGCCCAATGCCTTTGCCATAGTTTTTCATTGCTGACACGGTCTTTGTATGAGACGCCAACGATATTTCGGAAGCATTTCATCTCTGCGAGCTGTATGGTACATGATTCACAGGCATAGAGAAATATGGAGATCACCAGTGAGTGAATCAGTCTGACCTTTGATCTGAGTGCGATGTTTTGCCAGATTGGCTTCAGTTTTGTCAGTGTTGCTGTTGTCTGTGCCATTCTGGAGAGTGCTTTAGGCTTCGATCCTCCATCTGATACAATTGCCCCCAAATACTTGAATACGTCGATTGTTTCTAGCTTCTTACGTTGGCCCCCGATGTATGTGTTTATGCCCTTGGTGTTGTTGGTCATCAGTTTGGTCTTCTCTGCACTGATTTTACCTCTGAAAAAATATGTTATCAGTTGTACAGACCCAAAATACCATTTGTTAAAATATCATTCATTAGTCAACATTGCTGTCTAAACTTTGTCAAATTAAATTTTAACACTTTTCTAAAAATTGAATTTTTCAATAAAGTTTAGATTCTTAAAATTTAAATGTTTATTAAATTTCCATTACAACTTAATTTATCATGATGTTTTAATTTACATTTTCAGACAGTCCTTATCAAATATTACAATTTGGTTTTTTAGCATTGAAAAACTTCCTATAATTCTGGAAGATATGTCAAATGTAGTTATGGTTTCTCAAGAGCTATTGGACCAAAACTTGCACCCTGTGGTACACCAGCACTACACACTTTCTGACAGCTGTCACCTGTCTTATTTGCAAATTCATGTATGAAGATCAAATAGGTGTTGCATGCAAATATTTTTTACCAAAACAATTGGGCTTATTAGGAAACGGATCACAACAGTTTTTGTTCAGTACCCACGAATGTGGTCCCAGTCTATATCTAGAGCATTTTTCCAGTCTCCTGTTTGTGTTGATACAAGAGCTAGATTTAGGCATTCTTGGTATAGATTTATAGGCAATTGTTTATTCTTTAGAATATGAACTTAAGGTGTGGATGTCTGTGTATTTCGCCGACAGTGTACAGTGAGTAATAATGTCTTGGTAATGATCCGGAAGTGAACACCGTGTTCCATTGTACGCTGGTGTGTTAACAGTCCAGATTCTCAAAAATGTGCCGGTGACCCTATGACAAGAACATCACCATAAAGTCATCTTGGAAGGTATTTCAGCTTAACAGCTGATTTGTATTGATCGTCACACAGTGTTAAGTTCAGTACTGAGAAACAAATGATAATATATAATAAAATTAATTGTGTCCATATTAGCTAGATTTTTAAAAGATAGTAATTTTTTATGTTTTCTTCACTGGTTAAGTTTTGATGTTTTCTTCACCTATTTAAAATGACCTTGAAAATATTGGCTGCTTATAAAAGCTCTTTATTCCCTTTATTTTGTTGTATGATTGATGAGTGTAATTTGGATTACAGAGAATACAGCTTGGCCTTACTTCATGTGTGTTCCTATTTTCAAAAATTACTGCTAACTCCGCTTGGTCATTTTCACTTCCTGAATTTCAGAGGTAAATTGAAGGAAATATTTTTTTTATAAAAATTATAAAAGAGCCGATAGCCTACTTTTACGTTTTATTTTATATTTGATAATTCATTCATTTCTCTTTCAGAAGTTGACATTGTCTAGTGTAGCAAACTACGTTTTGCCTATTGTAATAATCACTACAGATAGTTTACTACATATTAATTCAGGTTGAGTTTTCGAGTCATTTTGGTTAACTGTGCACTTAGATTATGTACAATTTCCACAAGTACAATATCCAAAGTAATATCAGTAACAGCACATGAAAGTAGCATAGATGTATGATAACATTCTCTCCATTGTGTATATTGCAAATGAAAATAACTTTACATTACACGATTTCAGATTTTACCCCATCTTGGCATAATAGCTTAGCAATTTACAGAAAGAAACACGATTCGTTCGCACGATATTTTTTTGCAGAAAAAAAGAAAATCTTTTAAGATCAAAGTCATTTGTTTCTACTGCTGAGTAGATGAATATACTACTAGAGTGTGTGTGTGTGTGTGTGTGTTTGTGTGTGTGTGTGAGAGAGAGAGAGAGAGAGAGAGAGAGAGAGAGAGAGAGAGAGAGAGAGAGAGAGAGAGAGAGAGAGAGAGAGAGAGATGTTACGTGTGCAAAGTTCCATACTTCTCTTTCTGGTTCAAGTTTGGTTTCATAAACAGCTGAAATGGCTCAAACAGCAGTCTTTGACATACATCTGAGAAAAGAGCCATAGGAATGACCTTGAAGTTATACATAGTTTTCTTATGTGACGTCATAGGTGAAGATTTCGACCGGTAACTAATGCTTAAGAGATTTATATTAAGTAAAAATGACGGTGTTTATGGAGAATTTGCATTTTAGTGCACTGGTATGGTCATGCTGCATGACTATGCGGAGCATGTACGTATAAATATAATGTAAGTATATTTATTACCATTCAAATTACTAGCTAAATAAAACATGTTGATGAACGGTCACTTGAATCTCCCTGTTGGAGGGACCCCACCTCAATCTGATTACAATCAGATCTCCGCCGTCCCAAGTGAATATCTGACGACGACCGCTTAAGAGTCATGTTTTGGTGACCTTTGAATTAGCCACTAGAAATGCAGATTTCAAAACTCGTCGGGCACACATTCATGCTCTACTTCCTCGCTACTCTTATTCAATCGCGAAGACAAAAGACTTCATCTGATTGGTTATAAAGTTAGTGGTTGTGGTAATTTATTTTACCCGAACCTAACCTAAGCGGTCGCTGTTAAATCTGCATGTATAACAGTATACATCGGTGATAATTGTTCAAAAGGACTGTTAGGTCTAATATATGCCACTACAATTAAATGATGCAGTAATGAAGCCTGTCCCGTCCTTACGGTACCACTCTATTATGTACGTACGAAACTGGTACAAGGTAAAGTCTTGTGTGCTTTTGTAGCAAAGGACAGTGAGTGGAGATAATGTTTGCATACAATAATGCTGCTTTCATATTCTGTGCCCGAGATTTCTTTATATTGTGGTATTTTGAGAAACAATGCACTTTTTAAAGCAGACAGCTTGTACAAACACGATTGCATGTGCTCGAGAAATACACTGGAACTACTTCAAAGTGAACTAATATTAGCAGTTATTTTAAAAGGAAAAACAAATTTTACCAACATAATCAATATTAACTTCCGAATAGTTAAAAAACATGAACCAAAATGTTATTGGCTATATTCTCCGATTTTCCATTGAAGTCTAGAGAGTAAAAATGACTAAGCAGTGCCACTATTCGTTTGAGTGATACACATTTTAAAGTAAGGCCAATCTGTATACTCTATAGTACAAAATAAACCCATCAATTATACACCCAAAAAAGGAATTTTAAAGGTTAGTTTACCTCTGCCATGAACTCGGTATGTAGTACATTTGTGAGTTTACGATGTGGCAGTCATAGGAACAAGATTTTATATGCTGCCAATGCTTTTTAAAACAACAATATCATTATAAAATTCCTGACACATGGAGTAAATATACTTTGCGTTTTAGTACAACATGCCACATAAAACGACAAATATGAATTATTGCTTCAACTTCAGGATAATACTTGATAAAAAAAAGTTTGAAGTACATAACGTATCAAGTGAATCGCATTAGCATGATATAAAACAAACATAAGTTGAGCGCTAAATGTCAAATATGGTAGACATGTTTTCACCTATTTTGTGAGCTGATCAACAGTTTTGTTGCATATTTATTTATCTTCTATGCCAAATAGACTTTGACTCTTTTTTTTGGGGGGGTGACAACTATAGCCAGGACATATGTGTTTTACAATCACTACTTTCGTTTGCTTTACAATGAAAACTTTTAAATATTACTTTAGTCTATGTTTGTGTACCCGTCTATCAGTATTTTTATTTATGCCTTGGAAAAAATGTAAACCCTGCCCTGGAAATACAAAAGTAAAACACAAAAATCAACAATTTCCATATGAAATAAAAAACACAAAGGCATATGCAAAGCAATGAACTACCTTAAAGTATATTGGTTATGTAAAACACGGGCTTTTGGTAAAAAGCTAACAGATACATGTATATAATTTGCCTTAGAGCTAAGCCATGTGATAAACCTAACAAGTACACCTGACAGATATCATTCTACACAATAGAGAAACATTAAAGGGACAAAAGCAAGCAATTGTTTCTTGGCTACACACAAACTCTCAACATTCTAATCTGTATTATTTTTATTTGTTCAGATTTGGAGTGGAGGTTTAGCTGAGAGCCTCCATTGAGAAAATTCGGGTGATTGCAACAACATAAAAAAAGTAGTGTTGATGGCATTAAGGAATTGGGTGTGCCAAGTAAGGTGCGTGCCGACAAAGGAATGGAAGAAAGTAATATTAGAGATTACACAGTCGAAGCAAGAAGATTTAACCGTGGTAGTATGGTGTGTTAAGTATCGGCTCGTTCAAAGTAACATTCAAGAATGAGGTCAACAAGCTTTGTAAATTTTAACAAAAATAATTTATTTTCCTAGAAAACATGAAAAATTGTAAATATGTTAAACAAGACTTACGTTTACAGAAGTGATCCAAATTGTTTGTTCAAACAGAAACACAAATCCTGTAAAAAGATCTAAACACGGTCTAAAGTGTCTAAAGTTCCGGTCCAAAACGGCGGATGACCACGTCAGATGAAGGCTAATAGAAAATTCCAGAATTTACACAATAAAGCACAGTTTGTGTTGCTCCATTCCAATATAGAATATTTTTCGGAAAATATCTTTGTCCAAATCAGTAATGTTGTTCTCCAGGAAAACAATTATTCAGAAAAACGAAGTAAAAATTAGCTCCTCTAACAACACATGTTCTTCGTAGACATACGAATAGACAACTTCTTTTAGCACAAAAATACCGTTTTTAAAGGTAATAGAAGTTGTATAACTGACTTTACGACTCTGCATTTTGTGTATGACTCGACTACGACTGACGATTGTTGACTCTTAACGTCTTACAAACATCTCAAACATATAAATGAAGCTAAAACGTAGTTTGAATTACACGCGCACGAGGACGCATGCAATTTTGTAATACTTCTGCACATTAGGAAAGCCTGACCAAGTATAAGCCAATCGTTTTTGTAGCTATTCTTGAATGTTTACTTGTAATGAATTTGTTATCATACACAGCATGTGCTACCATGAGTCACATTTACGACTCGAATAAATACGATGTTTTTTAACAACATATTTGACTGATATTAATATAATGATATTAATAATTACATTTAATGAAATAAAAATGAAATAACACACACACAGATACTTTAACTACATGGTCGTAACAGGTGATAAAGAAAAATATTAAATATCCAAGAAAAGAGAACGGAATGATGTTTTTGAAGATGTCAGTTTCTTTCTATTAGAGTTTATTTCATTTCCTTGAAGACGAGGGAATATTACATCCATTCAGTAAATCTGTTTTCCTACTTTAAACAATGGAAATTTAAATATTTGGTGACAGGCTTCGTCTCTCCACAGACAGGTCGCACACTTTTATGCCATCTCCAGATTTTTGTGTGGAAACGAAGACAGCTAACTCATCCTATCGGAACTGAAATTAAGGTCTCATACTTTAAACCAATATGGCGTAGCAGGAGTAATTAATGAAAATTATAAAATAAGTGCAGAGACCATAGCACCTATTTTAAGCAGCCAAATGTTAAAACAAGCCAGTTTGCTTTGTCACAAATAATAAAAATATTCAGATATTGGGATTTATGTTTATTTGAAAATTGTTGATATTGTAACAGTTTCTCGCCAGAACAGTTCTAATTTGAAATAAAAAGCAAATTTCAAACCCAGTTCAAGTTAGATATTAGTGTACTTATATTATCATTCTCGTACATGCGTGGAAAGTCCTGAAAGAAGCTGGATAGCGATTTTAAACCTATATCTGCTTGTTTCCCCCTTCGGTTTCTTCAAAATGTTGTAAGATGATGAAATATTAATTTGATCAATATTGATCACGTGTGTCCATACTATTCAGTTATTACCTGCACTTTTTATTACATTTCTGTTTCCTCAAACAGGACATACCAGATGCGGATTGCATGTTTCCTTTTTCCTACAAGCAAGGGCACATTGTTTCTCTTTTTAAACAAAATTTACACATATTGCAAAAGAACATAAGCCTACATACAGCTAACATGTTGACCCATCACACAAAAGTCTTTGATATGTAAACCTTGCGTGAATCATATCAAAAAACCAGTACTACACTACCGTAAATTTAAAAAAAAAAACACATTTAACAACATATATTACATGCTGCAAAAACTTCGTGTCATTTACAGCTTGATCAAGTTGTCAATAGTCATAGGCTTAAGATTCTAGTCACTGCATTAAAAAAAATCTCGGCTAGTACCACACCACAAATCCAACACATAGATCACTGCTCTGTATTTACGTTTGTCATTTCAGGAATATAATTTTATATAGATAACTTCTTGGCCTCCGACGGCTTTACAGTGTTGATGAACGTTGAAGATGGTTACACATTAGTGCTGATATTGTCCAGTATTGTTTATAATAACATTCTTCTGAAAGTTGATAAAATGTCACGAGAGTTAATCGCATCTTTGATCAGAAATACCTAACTCTGTCTTTGTGGAGCAAGTTTCATTTCGTTAATTTGGTTTCAAAAGCTACAGATTGGTAAATGATGTGTCATTATTGTGCATTTTCTGTAACCTTGACCTTCAACTAAGATTTATAACTTTGGTATTCAAAACATCCATCTGATATGTACATGGGTGGGGGAAATTTCATTTAAATATATTACGCCGTGCAAAAGCCATGTCCCGAGGATGTATGTCACTGAACTGTATTTTCCCATGTGATGGCATTTACTTTCAGACAGTGTAGCTATGTTTGCGACAACACGTTTGTCATGAATAAGGTATGTGTGAAGTTTCATAAGCATAAATTTAATTTCGCAAACGTTACAGCTGGTATGGTACATTATGGAACAGTGCTTTGTGACGCCTCAGAGCAAGAGTAGCTATAAGGAGCTGACATAAGGGATGCTCAAATATAAAAAAAAAGGAATTACACACAAATTAGGACGGTAACGCTTTAATTATAGTTGCATAGCTAAGCGCAACAAGATTAAATATAAAACGAAAATATGCAATAAAAATGGTAAAGGTACACAAAGATAGAGAAAGATAACGCACTTAAAATCAATCTTCAAATTTTATTAAAAATTCTTGCATAAACCATATTCTCTCAAAATTATAATATTTTATCGGGCAGTTGGACTACATCCTCGTATAATTTTAAAAGCTATACACATAAAAAAAAACTTCTCTCGCTCTGTTTTTGGAAGTTATGCAAGGTTTTTATTGTGGAAAGGAATATGTTTTAACATAGTTCAAAGCTTTCGGCATGACTGTGCTTTTTGCACTCAGATTTGAGGCTTTTTTTAGTAATCTGCTCTAGACCTGGCCTTGCTAAAGTGTCATGGGCTCAAGAAACTCTCAGATAAAAGGGTTATTGTGATTTCTAAGATAAACATACTTAAAATTTAGGAGAACCTTTCAAGGCTTGTCATGGTGGAAGTTCTCAGAATAACTTTCTTATGAAGTTCTTCGAGAATGTTTTGGCTAAAGAAATTCAGATTTTTGTCTGGTTACATTATATCAAAATACAACATAAAACACCTCAGCAGATTTGATTTTATAGTAGGAAGACAAGACATGAGAATGACTCCAAAATAGTTATACACTTGCTATCGCAACTATGTTTCACAACATACCCCCACGTTACAGTTCATACTACTAACTTAGTCTAATGTTTCAAAATACATATTTATGTGACTTAACACATCAAACTATTTTTAACGTTATTCTTCTAAAAAACCATCTTACCGATATGTACATTGTGAATTGAGGCTGAATATATTTACAGATCATACACAATTGTGCAATCTTTAATATCTTAAAACAAACACTATGCACGTCAACCATCAACTCAAGATAATTAGTACAATTTACAGCCATTAAAAAAATACAAACATTAGATAAAACCATGAAACAGGACTTGCCAAAAATATTCATAGACATAACATAATCAAAATGATCAGCTGTCAGTTTTGACTCTCTCTCTCTCTCTCTCTCTCTCTCTCTCTCTAATACTTTTATTAGTTAATTTTCCTTTTTGTTTAAAGTTGTACTTTTAAAAGTCTCTTTATAATTTTTGTAGCCATCTTATAGAACAACACATTACATATAAGCCAAAACAAAATTCCATAAATCTTTTTAACAAAACGACGTTAATTGACTGCCTGTCAAAAATGTGTATCACCGGTTTCATTGTACTTTGTCCTAAAACACATTTATCCAAAAATCAGAGTCTAATGATTTATCTTCTCTTTTAAAAAGTTACACTTGAACTTTTAGATCTTTTTTTCGTTGCAGCAAAGTTAGAAAAATCTGCAACGACCCACTGAATTTGTAATCCAAATAATGGATTTGTCTCTGCAAGTTTACTTATTTCTTTGTTCTGAAAGAATGTTTGACGTAATAATGTGTTCAAAAGATATCTTGTGGTTATCAAGGGCAGATTTTAAAACGATGTCATGAAAGGATTATTCACTTGTGTAGTTTTCGCAATCACAAAGTCACACCGATAATCCCAATGCCTTGGATGTGCCGTATTCAAGTCAAGGGAATCTTTTATCCATTTTTCATATGTCAGATCCACATTTACTCTTTCGTGTTATGCTTTTTTCACTTTCTTCGCTAATGATTCTTAGTGCTTGCTGTTTTCATCTCGAGATCACATTTTAGTGCAACAAGAATTGAGGTTAAATATTTTGATATCTTGCTGAACTCAATAGAATCGCGTGAGAGCTCGCGAGATCAGGGAAAGCTACTCTGTTATAATATTGCCTAATGATAGTCTGATTCTCTGCTTTATATGCTCAGTATTGCAGTGTGGAAAAGAACAAACAAAACATGAAACCGGAAGAAGTATTCATTCATTCAGGATGCCTTCCCCAATGATGTATAATCGAAGTATACATGATGCCATCTCTAATGCAACGCGTTGGATATTAAATAAATCCTGATTATAATTTGCAAATCCTTTGCGCCAAAAAAAAAAAAAACGCACAGCAATAATTTCTGTGCGTCAATTTTCTCCAGTGTGCGTCCCTGACGCACAACTGTGCGTAAGGTGGCGCTCACCAGTTATTATGTACTTTTGGGAGAGTGATGTATGTAAGGTGAAGTTGTTTGCATTTTAAACATGCATAGTGGAGAGAATGTTGGCATACCTATATGCTACTTTCATGTAATGTGGATGAAATTTCTTTGGATATTGTACTTTTGGAAATTTTAAATGATCTTAGGACACTGCTAACTAAAATGACTGCTCCCTTGTGCTCCAAAAATCAACCTAAATTTGTTTAAAGTACACTATTTTTGGCAGCTATTAAAATATGGAAAATGAATTTTGCCAAACTAGATAATACCAGCTTCTAAAAGTGCAATGACTGAATTACCAAATACATAAAATGTAAAAAAAAGTTATCGGCTCTTTTTTTTACAATTTACCTCTGAAGTTCGAGAAGTGAAAATGAGCAAGTAGAGCTAGCACTTTTTGAAAGGTGCACATCTGGAGTAAGGCCAAGCTGTATACTCTCTAACCCATATTACACCCACCAATCATACATCAAAATAAAGGGAGTTAAAGGTTCTTTGAACAATACCTAAGATATACAAAGTCTCTTTTAAATAACCAGTATAACTAGTGAGAAAACTCAGGGAAACTCTTTTTCTTTAAAATTCTAACCCTATGCTAAATACTAAACTGTAGAGCGCCACCTAAAGGGAAACGCTGCGGACTCGTCAATGACAACTAGGTCAATACCACATAAGTTGTCATCAACTTCAAAACAGATGTTAAGTAAAAGAGATGGAATGCATGTGGTTGAATCCAATTACAAGTTGGATGCAGCTACATATACCACATATCATTTGAAAGGCAAAGTCTCCTATAATCTCCTTGCATCTTTCATCTATATCTTTATAGTTCCCAAGTGTATAATGACCATCAGTCACGAATAAAAAAACAAAAGGTGCTGGCAACTGTTCAGAAAGATAGTCAAGATCAGATTAATTTATTTTAGAGTCTTGAGAAAGAGACAGCCTGAACAAAGATACCTGTCACAGAGCTAAAACTATTCCATTGGTGACCCTTGTTATTATAACTGGCAGGCAAGACATATCTAGTTATTCTTACCTGTGTAAAGTTGCATCATGACAAGATACTGTCCAGACAAGGATATATGTCACCAAGTTACTTCTTGCTAAGCTGTGACCTTGCTAGCATTACCTAACATTTGCAAAGTGACAGGTAAATGTTGATAAATGGATGGAAAGTCAATCAATGCACCATATTTGTATGTCACATTCAACTGAAAAATGTGTAGACCCATAACTACCATTGCATAATGCACTTCTAAATCAGGGTTTAAGTTATTTGATATAAATATGTAGAAAGACAAAATAATGGACTCAAATCATGTGCTGAAAAACGGCATTAAAATCACAACCACAACAAAATATTAAACATGTTAAATATCTTTGCAAACCTTTGTTTGCCTGCTCAACTTAGTTAAACTGTAGCTTCGCAAAAGATCCAATAAATCCTTGATAAAGAAAAGTCTTTAAGATCACCATGTTATTCTACACTGTCAAGTAAATTTTGGCTGCCATATAGAGTACACTTACTAATATGTACTACTTTAGGATACATTAGAAAGCCATTATTAGCTTATTACATTCACCAAAGTTTTATGCAAGAAATGTGTTGATTATGCAACAGTTTAAGTACAGTAAGTAGAAGAACTATAACTTGGGTGTAAAACTTAACAATTATTTTCCTCCCCAGACACTTTACTTCCAGGAGGCAAGTGCAAATGACCTATCAGTCATGCTAACCCATTAACTAATCACTGAACATAGCTGGAGACACCTTAAGGTATTCCTTAAGTTTGCCATTTTCCTGACTATTAGATTACTGCACAAATTAACCAAATATCACACATATTTACAAATTTTGCAGTTTATCAATTGATAATGATGAAAAGGTATCATTTGGGTGACTTTGTAATTCTGATAGTTGATATCTAGATAATTGAAAAAGGGAAGGCACATTTACTCCATTCCTGTATATTGCTTGTAGTCACCTGTACTATCAGCTGAACATGGGCACAATTGATAGCAGTCACTACATGTCACTTGCACAAAGTATGTACTAAAGCCTGTCCTAAACAGATGAATGACTTTTTACTTTTGAGTTTTCCTGCAAAAACCATTTTCTTCTTTCTATAACATACATATTTGACCTTTTATACCTCAAAGCAATGGGATTCTTCCCTGGAACATCTATCCCCACAAGCTTGGCAACTGTAGCAAGTTAAGAACTCAATTTTATTGTACAGTATACAGAAACCATTCTCCATTTCTCAGTTAGTGACACTTGCCTTTGAACTTTTAAGTGCAAAATCAACAGAGTTCTTCCTTAATCCATTCTTCTTTATCTGAAGTGGAAGCCATCAAAAAAGATGGATAACTTAAGACTGTGAGCTTCTAAACGCAATTTGCTGAAGCCAAACTGGTAACAGGCAGATAAATAGAAAACACCATAATTAGCTCTGCCTTATTGCAAACATATGAAAGCAGCTAAAGCAAAATTATGATTATAGTGAATATTGTATAACAAGTCTGTCAAGTAGTACTATGCTTCAATTAAATGGTCTGCCTAGATGTACCATTAAAAGTTCCATTAAAGCACATTTGACTGCATTTTTAAAAATACTGAATAGAAAGCTGTCGCCATTAGCATCTGATTATATTATTGTAATTACTGTATAGAAGGCAGTGTCACTATCACCAATGGATTACAATGCTGCAATTACTGTACAGAAAGCAGTGTCACCATTAAGATTGGATTATAATGCTGTAAATACAGTACAAAAGCAGTGTCACCATTACCATTGGATTATAATGCTGCAATTACTGTACAGAAAGCAGTGTCACCATTTAGATTGGATTATAATGCCTTAATTACAGTACAGAAAGCAGTGTCACCATTATCATTGGATTATAATGCTGTAATTACTATATAAAAAGCAGTGTCACTATTACCATTGGAATATAAAGCTGCAATTACTGTACAGGAAACAGTGTCACCATTAGCATTTTCAAATGGTTCGTCAGATTATTTTATTGCCACACAGCATGACAACTAATGCTATTGCTACTCAAGACAACATATCCTATTGCTACTCATGACAAGGTTATTGCTAGTCATCATGACAATGTTATTGCTTCTCAGCATGACAACTAATGTTATTGCTACTCAAGACAACATATCCTATTGCTACTCATGACAATGTTATTGCTAGTCATCATGACAATGTTATTGCTTCTCAGCATGACAACTAATGTTATTGCTGCTCATGACAACTGATGCTATTGCTGCTCATGACAACTGATATTGCTACTCATGAAAACTAATGCTATTGCTGCTCATGACAATGTTATCACTACTCATCCTGACAACTAATGTTATTGCTATTCCTCATGAAATAAATAGCTAGTCTGTCTCTTACATCTGGCCATTTTACATATATCCAGTTCACCACTAAATTCTTTATTCTTGTATTGAACTTTCCAAACTAATTTGAGATCCCTTATATTAAATAATTGGCTAGCTCTCTAAATCAAGTATTACCCACAGTAATTAACTATGTACTTTCCTAATTCACCTGTTGAGTTCTCCCTTGAAGTATCCATTTCATAGTCCTTACTATTATCAGTGAATAACAATTTCTTCCTCCCCAGCTTCAGGTATTTATGTAAATTGTTGGTATCCACTTCAAGTGATTTAAATGTATGTAGCAAAAGTGACAAGCCTATCCAGATTAAACTGGAAAAATAAATTTATACAGTAATGAAATAATAAATAATTAAATCTCAATAATGAATATACATCTACATGTGAATGAAATAGTCCTGAAGTACAAACACCAGCCAAAACTAGATTAAAATGCCTACATGGATGCATATAAATAAAATACAAGTAAACATACCTGTATGTTATTCTATCTAAATTGCTCATGCTTGATATATTTATACATTAAAATGTAGATATTCTATCATATATAAGACAACCAACTAGAATATAAATATAAATCGTGTTTTTTCCACTCTGGTTATTGCAAGAACTAACACCAACAAAATATAACTGTATTGCCTGATTTAGTTTACTTAAGATGTACATATTGGGGATTTTTATTATACTGTCCCTAAAACTAGAGTCCCCTGTACATTATTTCTGTTGGGGATTTTTATTATATTGTACCTAAAACAAGAGTCCTTTGTAAATGTACATACTGGGAATTTTTATTATAATGTACCTAAAACAAGAGTCTCTTGTAAAATGTACATAATGGTGATTTTTATTATACTATACCTAAAACAAGAGTCCCTTGGTGGGACTGATGCTCTACAGCCTGAAATGAGGCCTAGATTTTTTTTAGATATGACCATTTCTTCCGTTAAACTGTTCAGTGTTGGAACCATGATCATTGATATTCTTCAGCAATAACACAAGTATCAAGTTAGCAGCTGTGGGTGTCAAATTAGTATCCTTTCAATTTTGGACCAACAACACATAAGGAATCTTCTAGTATATATCCCATGATGACTTGACCTTTTTGGAGAAGTAATGGCTGCCATATATCAGATAAGTACTGTTTTCATTGAAGAGTAGCTAGACATCGTAAAAAGTCTTTCAGTGTCAAGCCCATGTTGATAGGATCATCTATTCAAAAGGAGTAGCAATAACAATATTTTAAAGATGGCTTCCATTGTGGCAGTGATCTTAGCACACTTTGAGCTGATCATTAGTGCACTGCTTATATATGATGCGCCAGTTTTATCGAGCAGTAGTTCATACCATGGAAAATATTACTGTTATAAAGTTACAGTGACATCAAAATAATGAAAATATTACAAAGACATTAAATTAGAAAACTGGCATGATTTTCTGGCTACGTCATTTTAAGCATTACCAAATTGCAGTACAAAATGAATAGCAAGAATATAACAAAGATTTCATTTTAATTTTCCTTAAAAATTGCAACTTTATGTGACTTTTAATATTGTCATTACCTGGTCCTGTGTAAATTATCTGTTATCTATACATACTTGCAATTTTAAACTTCTTCCACAAAACCATTGTATCAATTTCAACTAAATTTGGCTGATGCTTTCCTGGAATAAAGAGCTGTCAAGCCCAACATCACCTGCAACTATATCAATTTACCTCATTGGTTTCCATCATTTTCAGGCAAAATCATTGCTGTACTTGTATCATGATTTGTTTCTCATAGTGGAAACATTTCAACAGGCAAAGTCATTGCTGTACTTGTCTCATGATTTGTTTCTCATAGTGGAAACATTTCAACAGGCAAAGTCATTGCTGTACTTGTCTCATGATTTGTTTCTCATAGTGGAAACATTTTAAAAAAGTCATTGCTGTACTTGTCTCATGATTTGTTTCTCATAGTGGAAACATTTCAACAGGCAAAGTCATTGCTGTACTTGTCTCATGATTTGTTTCTCATAGTGGAAACATTTCAACAGGCAAAATCATTGCTGTACTTGTCTCATGATTTGTTTCTCATGGTGGAAACATTTCAACAGGCAAAGTCATTGCTGTACTTGTCTCATAATTTGTTTCTCATAGTGGAAACATTTCAACAGGCAAAGTCATTGCTGTACTTGTCTCATGATTTGTTTCTCATAGTGGAAACATTTCAACAGGCAAAGTCATTGCTGTACTTGTCTCATGATTTGTTTCTCATAGTGGAAACATTTTAACAGGCAAAGTCATTGCTGTACTTGTCTCATAATTTGTTTCTCATAGTGGAAACATTTCAACAGGCAAAGTCATTGCTGAACTTGTCTCATGATTTGTTTCTCATAGTGGAAACATTTCAACAGGCAAAGTCATTGCTGTACTTGTCTCATGATTTGTTTCTCATAGTGGAAACATTTCAACAGGCAAAGTCATTGCTGTACTTGTCTCATGATTTGTTTCTCATAGTGGAAACATTTCAACAGGCAAAGTCATTGCTGTACTTGTCTCATGATTTGTTTCTCATGGTGGAAACATTTCAATAGCATATGCTTACTGAGCACGCATGAAAACTGATGATTGATGTAAATTGATCAAGAAAGCTGTTATTATTTCATTTTAATGTACCTGAGTTTGGATGCCTGGAAACACTATTTAGAGACATCTTCAAATAAATGAGAGCTCTATAATTGAACTAATGAGGTATCTAGCTTAAAGCCATCTCTATTTCGTTTATTGATTTGATGAACCAATGTGAATTAGAAATGTTTCCAATTCTATGACAGAGCTCATCAATTTAATCAGCAATCTCTCACTTATTTGTAGAAGTCTCACACTGAATTAGATCAGTCAATAATTCAATTTTACACCTCAACAATTATAAACTTGGTCGATACTTGAATTAACGAGGTCTTTAATTCAATTTTATACCTCCACAATTATATTTTCTAGTGTCCACAATTATAAACTTGGTTGATACTTTGAACTAAAGTGGTATATTATTCTATTTTAGACATCCACAATTAAAAACATCTGAGAATAATTGAATTAAGTCTCAGATTGATACACAAAGCTCTGTAAATGACATATATCACTCTCTAATGTTGTTCTAGAGATTTCTAATTTAACTGCAGAGCTTTCTGAAGAAATAAAAAGTTTTCTGGATGGAATTGAATGTATCTAACAACATCAATCCATAGTCTATTGCCCTCCCTTCCTCTGAATATTTGAAAGTAATGAAACCTGTGCAATCATCTAGCCCTAATAAGTTTATTAAAAATCATCTAGCCCTAATTAATTTATCAACAATCATATAGCCCTAATGAGTTTATCAACAATCATCTAGCCCTAATTAATTTATCAACAATCATCTAGCCCTAATAAGTTTATTAACAATCATCTAGCCCTAATAAGTTTATTAACAATCATCTAGCCCTAATAAGTTTATTAACAATCATCTAGCCCTAATACGTTTATTAACAATCATCTAGCTCTAATGAGTTTATCAACAGTCATATAGCCCTAATGAGTTTATTAACAATCATTTAGCCTTAATTAATTTATCAACAATCATATAGCCCTAATGAGTTTATTAACATTCATTTAGCCTTAATTAGTTTATCAACAATCATATAGCCCTAATAAGTTTATTAACAATCATCTAGCCCTAATAAGTTTATTAACAATCATCTAGCCCTAATAAGTTTATTAACAATCATCTAGCTCTAATGAGTTTATCAACAGTCATATAGCCCTAATGAGTTTATTAACAATCATTTAGCCTTAATTAATTTATCAACAATCATATAGCCCTAATGAGTTTATTAACATTCATTTAGCCTTAATTAGTTTATCAACAATCATATAGCCCTAATAAGTTTATTAACAATCATCTAGCCCTAATTAATTTATCAACAATCATATAGCCCTAATGAGTTTATTTACAATCATCTAGCCCTAATTAGTTTATCAACAATCATCTAGCCCTAATGAGTTTATTAACAATAATCTAGCCCTAATTAGATTCCTTCAATATATGCATAGAACGAACCATCGGAGCCATCCGTCTTTTTGAAAGATTAGACCTAAAGGAGTACTCACTAAATTCTACCCGAAACAAACTTGGGCTCATTGTAGTACAACCAATTTAAAACTATTGATATATGAACCTACTAAAGTAAACTCTCATTCTGCACCCTTGCTTGACCCTTTTATTGTATTGCCCAATATATATGTGGGGTTCGGTCTAGGGGTGGGGTTCTTCCTATAGACTTTAAAGAATTATGAGGAAGTTCCCCTGGTCCACTTTCAGAATGCTACTTCTGGACAATATAATATATTATATATATATATATATATATATATATATATATATATATATATATATATATATATATATATATATATATATATATATGTATGTGTGTGTGTGTGTGTGTGTGTGTGTGTGTGTGTGTGTGTGTGTGTGGCAACGAGCTCCCAGTCAGCAATGCTGACAGATAAATTATAAGGAAATACGAAGATAAAAATCAAATAATAGCAATTTAATGAAATGATAACTTTAAAAGATCTTAAATTAATCACTGTCACTCTTGACCAAGTGACTGCCTAAATCATCATTTGATTCCAATGTGAGTAGATTTTCCATTCTCCTTGTGTGTTACTCATCTATTCTGTCTTCTTCCTCTTGTCTTTCTCTCCTTCCGTTCCCCTTTCTGTATTCCTCTAGACTGTCTCTCTCTCTACTTCCGTTTCCCTTTTCCCTGTATCCCTCTCTTCTTCCGTCTGTCACTCAATGTCTCTCACTCAATGTCTCTCAACGTCACTCAAGGTTGCTCGACTGTCACTCTAACGACCCTCGAACTTCCCTCGAACGTCCCTCGAAGCTTCCTGATTGAAGCTGTTTTCCAAGGATTCCCTGAATCTGGCCAATTTACGGTTGGCAACGGAGTTCTACCTCTGAACAAAATCGTTTACTATAGCGAACTGCCTAATTCCTACGAAACATCGGTTATTATCCCAAGGTCAAATAAAGGCCCACCCACCTCGCATTTCGATTGGATGGCTCTTGACTCTTCAAACTGTCAATCATCCGAATGTCTGTCTGTGGGTCCATTAAATGTTACAGTCTACATGTTTGGCGGGTCTTCTGTCGTTTGAAGTGGTTAAGTAAATATCCGCAATGTACACATGCACTGGTCGAATATCTCGTCCGAGCTGAACAAAGACCATGTTACGTAAGGGGATTAGCTAACGTAGGAACTTCTCCAAGATCAAAGCTGTTCAGCCAGAGTATAAATTTACACATTTATAGATTAAGTCAGAACAACCAGTTATACGTACATATACAACACAAGGAGTTGGGGTAAAACGTCACAATATACCTTCTTCATTCATTAGTTTAATAACAATCATATAGCCCTAATGAGTTTATTAACAATCATTTAGCCTTAATTAGTTTATCAACAATCATATAGTCCTAATGAGTTTATTAATAATCATTTAGCTGTAGTTGTTGTTGTGGGGTTTAACGCCATTTTTCAGCACAGGAAAGGCTATACATGGCGGCCAGTATTAATGGTGGAGGAAGAAACCGGGAAATCACCGGAAAGAACCACCGACCCACGAGAAGCTACTGGCAAGCTCTCTCACATATCCACATTCGCCGAATCTTAGACTCGAACCCACGCAGATAGAGGTGAGATGGCAGTGATCCGTAACGGACAGCGCTTTAGACCACTCGGCCACTCGTGGCCACAACAATCATTTAGCCTTAATTAGTCTATCAACAATCATATAGCCCTAATGAGTTTATTAACAACCATTTAGCCTTAATTAGTTTATCAACAATCATCTAGCCCTAATGAGTTTATTAACAATCATCTAGCCCTAATGAGTTTATTAACAATCATCTAGCCCTAATGAGTTTATTAACAATCATCTAGCTCTAATGAGTTTATTAACAATCATCTAGCCCTAATGAGTTTATTAACAATCATCTAGCCGTAATGAGGTTTTTAACAATCATCTAGCCCTAATGAGTTTATTAACAATCATCTAGCCCTAATGAGTTTATTAACAATCATCTAGCCCTAATGAGTTTATTAACAATCATCTAGCTCTAATGAGTTTTTTAACAATAATCTAGCCCTAATGAGTTTATTAACAATCATCTAGCCGTAATGAGGTTATTAACAATCATCTAGCCCTAATGAGTTTATTAACAATCATCTAGCCCTAATGAGTTTATTAACAATCATCTAGCCCTAATGAGTTTATTAACAATCATCTAGCCGTAATGAGGTTTTTAACAATCATCTAGCCCTAATTAGATTACTTCAATATATGCATAGATCGAGCCATCGGAGCCATCCGTCTTTTTGAAAGATTAGACCTAAAGGAGCACTCACTAAATTCTACCCTATACAAACTTGGTCTCATTGTAGTACAACCAATTTAAAACTATTGATATATGAACCTTCTAAAGTAAATTCTCATTCTGCACCCTTGCTTGACCCTTTTTTTGTATTACCCAATATATACCTTCTTCATTCATTAGTTTATTAACAATCATCTAGCCCTAATGACTTTATTAACAATCATCTATCCTTAATGAAAATGAGTTATTAACAAAATCTGATCAAGTAGTTAGGTTTAAATGGAGTTAGAATCCAACTACTATGCCCCCTTTAGCTATCAGATTGTGGGCACATATAGTGTAGTAAAACTTGATAAACTTACCAAACCAAAGGCAATTCTAACACTATGCTATAAGCCTATCAATGCATAGGCACAAGCTACAAGCTACAATCTTATAAACACTTAGACAATTCAAACATGACAACAAGCTAAAAGCCAGTTCTAACACTATGCTATAGGCTTTCCACTCCAAAACATAGCCAATTCAATCATTATGCTATAAGTTTATCAACACATACACAACTCAAAGGCTTTGCTACAAGCATACCAATACGTAGGCAATTCAAACACAATGCCATAAGCATACCAATACATAGGCAATTCAAATACTATGCCATAAGCTTACCAACACATAGGCAATTCAAATACTATTCCACAAGCTAACCAATGCATAGTCAAATCGAATACAAATCTACAAGTTTATCAACATATACAATTCGAACGTTACATTAAAAGCTTGCCAATAGTAGTGACATAGGCATTTAAAATATTATGCAACAAATCTGTTATTTTAAAATTCTGAAATCATAGTTGAAAACAGATATTCCATTCAAACTAAACAGTAGTTAGTGAAAGATTTGTTTAAATAAATGCCAGTGTATCCTAGTAACTTAAGTAGTTAATATTTCAATAACACAACATTCTATATTTCCTTCTCAAGTGATATATCTACATTGAAAGTGCCTTCATTAATGTATTACTAGAACAGCTGCCAAGACAGACTGACATCCATTTCCATGTGTCAGAATTATGTTTTGCTGGAACAGCATTAAAGATTGACATCCACCTCCATGGATCCCAATTATTCTTTGCTGGAACTGCCATCAAGATTTACATCCACTTCCCTGGGTTCCAAGTGGGTTTTGTTGGAACAGCCCCCATGACTGATATCCATATCCCTGAGTTCCAAGTGGTTTTTGCTGGAACAGCCCGCATGACTAACATCCACTTTCCTGGATTCCAAGTGGGCTTTGCTGAAACAGCACCTCATGACTGACATCCATATCCCTGAGTTCCAAGTGGTTTTTGCTGGAACAGCATTAACGACTGACATCCACTTCCCTGGGTTGAACAGCATTAACGACTGACATCCACTTCCCTGGGTTTCATGTGGGTTTTGCTGAAACAGCACCTCATGACTGACATCCATATCCCTGAGTTCCAAGTGGGCTTTGCTGGAACAGCCTGCATGACTGACATCCACTTACCTGGATTCCAAGTGGGTTTTGCTGGAACAACCCGCACGACTGACATCCACTTCCCTGGGTTCCAAGTGAGCTTTGCTGGAACAGCCCGCACGAGTGACATCAACTTCCCTGGATTCCAAGTGGGCTGTGTTGGTATACTGGTATACTGGTCTAGTGCCTTGATCTACAGTTGGCATATTGGTCTAGTACACTGATCTAGTACCCTGATCTACTGTTGGTATACTTGTCTAATGCTCTGATCAAATGTTAGTATATTTGTCTATTGCCCAGATCAACTGTTGCTATATTGGTCTAGTGCTGTGATCTATTGTTTGTATATTGGTCCAGTAAACTGATATAGAGTTGGTATACTGGTCTAGTGCCCTAATCTACTGTTGGTATACTGTCTAGTGCCCTGATCTACTGTTGGCATATTGGTCTATTCCCCTGATCTTCTGTTATATTGCTTTAATACTTTGTTCTTCTGTTGGTATACTGGTCTAGTGCCCTGATCTACTGTTGTATTTTGGTTTACTGCCCTGATCTACCATTGGCATACTGGTCTAGTGCCCGATCTACTTTTGATATACTGATCTAGTGCCTCGATCTACTGTTGGTATACTGATATAATACCTTGATCATGTAATTGTCTAGTTCCCTTATCTACTGTTGGTATACTGATCTAGTACCCTGATCTACTGTTGGTAATCTGGTATAGTGCCCTGATCTACTGTTTATATACTGATCTAGTGCCCTGATCTACTGTTGGCATACTGGTCTAATGCCCTGTTCTACTGTTGGTATACTGGTCTAGTGCCCTCATCTGCTGTTGGCATACTGGTCTACTGCCCTGATCTACTGTTGGTATAGTGGTCTCGTACCCTGATCCAATGTTGGTATTCTGGTCTAGTGCCCCGATCTACTTTTGGCATATTGGTCTAGTGTCCTGATCTACTGTTGGTAAATTGGTCTAGTGCCCTGATCTATTCTTTGTATATTGGTCTAGTACCCTAATATACTGTTGGTATATTGGTCTAGTGCCCTGATCTACTGTTGGTATACTGGTCCAATGCCCTACTCTATTGTTGGTATATTAGTCTATTGCCCTAATCTGCTGTTGGTATATTGGTTTAGTATCCTATTCTTCTGTTGGTATATTGGTCTAGTGGCCTGATCTACTATTGGTATTTTGGTCTATTGTCCTGATCTACTGCTGGTATAATGGTCTAGTGCCCTGATATACTGTTGGTATTGGTCTAATGTCCTGATCTACTGATGGCATACTGGTCTAGTGCCCTGATCTACTGTTGATACATTGGTCTAGTACTCTGATATACTGTGGGCATACTTGTCTAGTTCCATAATCTATTGTTGGTATACTGGTATAATGCCTTTATCTACTGTTGGTGTACTGGTCTAGTACTATTATCTACTATTGGAATACTGGTCTACTACCCTGATCTACTGTTGGTAATCTGGCCTAGTGCCCCGATCTACTGTTGGTATACTGATCTAGTGCCCTGATCTACTTTTTGTATATTGGTCTAGTGCCCTAATCTACTGCTGGCATACTGCTCTAGTGCTCTGTTCTAGAGTTTGTATACTGGTGTAGTACCATGATCTACTGTTGGCATACTGGTCTAATACCCTGATCTCTTTTTGGTATTCTGGTCTAGTGCCCTGATCTACTTTTGGTATATTGGTCTACTGCCCTGGTTTACTGTTGGCATACTGGTCTAGTGCCCTGATCTACTGTTGATATATTGGTCTAGTACCCTGATATACTGTTGGTATAATTGTCTAATTGATCTATTGTTGTCATACTGGTATAATGCCTTGATCTACTGTTTGTGTACTGGTCTAGTGCCCTTAACTACTGTTGGTATACTGGTCTAGTACCCTGATCTACTGTTGGTAATCTCGTCTAATACCCTGATTTACTGTTTGTATACTGATCTAGTGTCCTGATCTACTGTTGGTATATTGCTCTAGTACCCTGATATACTGTTGGTGTATTGGTCTGGAGTCCTGATCTACTGTTGGTATACTGGTCTAGTGCCCTGATCTACTTATGGTATACTAGTCTACTGCACTGATCTACTGTTGGTATATTGGTCTATTGCCCTGTTCTACTGTTGTTATATTGGTCTAGTACCCTCTTTTTATATTGGTAGACTGGTCTGGTGCCCTAATCTACTGTTGGTATACTTGTCTGGTGCCCTGATCTACTTTTGGTATACTGGTCTCGTGCCCTGATCTACTTTTGGTATATTAGTCTAGTGCCCTAATTTACTGTTGGTATATTGGTCTAGTTCCCTGATCTACTTTTGGTATACTGGTCCAATGCCCTGATCTACTGTTGGTCTAGTACCATGATGATACACATATCAAGCATGGTAACAGTAGGATCTAGAAGGACTTGCATTAAATGCAAATATCTTTCTTTTCATTTGTGCCAATGACAACAACAAGTATGATATTGTTGATGTGAGATAATCCAGGCATGTGCAAATATCTTTATAATGGATAAGTTATGTCTAAAGCCACACCCTATGATAAAACCATGCAGTGGGTCATATGTGGGCTGTAGACTAAGCATGCCTAACATAAGCTCTCTTGCATTTTGATGCAGGCACACACAAAGTGCTTTCAATCTTATACAAAACATCGCTGCAGTAGTATCACAGACCTAAAAAAAAATTCTAGAGGTCTTAATCGTTGAAAGTTAGCATTCTTGATGTTTAAATGATTTAGACATTGATTGGAAAAAGTCACCATAGTCTGCAATAACCAGAAAAAAATGGACAAAAATACTAATTTTGTTACTAATTAAATCTATTGTCTCTTATAAATTACCAATCCTTAGAATATCTTTCCAGTGATTTCCAATTTACATGGCAAATCTACCACAATATTTTTAGCTTACGTATGACTGGCAAATGTTTCTTGAAATCCTTAAATTTTATGTTACTATAAAAATTAAACTTGAAGCATTGCTGGCTAAAGTCAGGGCATGATTCTTTTGTCTGGAAACATCCCTGCAACAGGAATTCTAATAATCTTATATCACAATTATAATGAACAAAGTAAGTAAATGTTTAAAAATAAATTGTCCATACTTTCATTGCAGACCTTGTCCAAAAATGATTTTTCATTAAGAAAATGGGAGGTAATGAATGTATTGTAGTTACTGAGCCCTAAATGATTTCTCAGGTCCTGTAGCTTGATCTCTTTCTTACAATCGTTGCATGCTTCTTTTCTTGTTCAGGCTCAGAAAGAATTTCTATACTCCTCAATGTTGTCTGAACTGGTCTCATAAATCCTATATTGTCCGCGTGATGAATTCTCGAGTCCTGAGATAGTCAATAATTTCAAAGTGTCCACATTTTTTCTGTCTTAGAAATTCAAATTTATCTCATTATGCAACTGAAAAAAATCCCAAAAGTTTCTTGCAGCAAAATCTCAACAATTTCTCTTTGTTGTCATCGAATTTTAATTGGATTCTTTTTCAACCTATTCGAGCTTTAAGCAAGACTTAAACAACATCCATCTTTGAACAAAGTCATTTTAAGCACAGTCTTTCATTGAACAAAGTTCTTTTTCAGCCTATAATCAAGAATTAAAAAAGACTTTAAAACATAGTCCAGCTCTGAACTAGCAGTTTATATTGGAAGAAGTGCTTGTGTTTTATCCGACAGATTGGCATTGCATTTAGCATACAACAGTAACCTCTCACTTGTAAGTCTAAAAGCAAGGGAAATACTGGTATCACCTGAAAAAATACACAATTAAACTTAAAACAATTTTCCAAACCAATTTGTACCAAATGAACAATGAAACTGTGCACCCTTCAAATACATCTGGTTATAATTGCCCCATGTCTGTAAAACCTTCCTTCACTGTTCCATGTTCATAACATCTTCCTTTAATGCTCCATTGTCCATAAACAATCTCCACCAGTGCTCCTTAGTCCATAAAAATCTCCACCAATGCTCCATTGTCCATAAACAATCTCGACCAATGCTCCATTGTCCATAAAAAAATCTCCACCAATGCTACATGTGCTTCAGGTACTCTACTGTTTCATTCGACTCAGATACCTGAAGTGGAAAAAGTACAATCTTCAGCAGCAAAGGCAAAGGTATGAAAACTGGATAAAGTATTTTCTGATTTTCGTATACCTGACAATAAACTATTAATTTATTGCTATGATTTCAAAATGTCTGCGTTATCACCAAAGTTGTAAAAACAAAAATACAACCACTGTGGTATATAGCAAATGATGAGGAAGATATGTTCATATAAACTTTAGCAAAGGACTTGAAAATGGCATATCAAAGGATTCAGTGTTATACGCGTCTTGTGTTAATAATCCCCTGACTTGCATTTGAGTTTAAAAAATAAAAATCATTTTATTATTTTATAAATTTTTCATCGAGGTTTTAGTTCAAGCTGGATAACACTGGCTGAACAGGCTTAAACACATTCGTGCTTATTCTTTAATCTTTCTGTATTCAAAGAAGTCTTACTTTATGCTAATGGATATTTAACTACCTGAAAAAGAATATGTAATGAATGAGACAGTGAATACTAACTTTTCCAGTCACTAATAAAGCATGAAGACCATTAAAACAACAGGGAACAAGACATACATTTTCCAGGGCAGGATTTGTATTCTGTAATATGATGTGCAACATATGAACTCTGTATAAGCGAATTAACTCTACTGCATCTGACTGGTTTCACTAAGTGCATATTTCTTACATATTTTTGTTTTACCTGCAGCTGAAATATTGAGATTCAATATAAATATTGCATGTTAAGTCATATTATTCTATTTTTAATTATAAATATACCTCCGAATAACAACATCCTTGTGTAATGCAAGTAACTGTAAACATGTCATTGGTCCCCAACTTACTTGAGTGGTGGGGTGGGAGAATTAAAACTGAATATCGAAGTGACATTTTTCCTGGAAACGGTAAGTAGATTGATTTAATTTGCAAATTGAACTTCTTATAAAAACAAATTTAAAAAAAACTATTGTGCAAATTGTTTGTTATTGTTCAACTACACCTGTATATATCGTTTAATGGAAACTAGGGTGCGCCCAATGCATAAACTAACTCAAAATAAAACTTGCCGGACGTGGTGAAATGCACGTTTGAGTCCAAGGGTATCGTATAATTGTTTACAATTTACCTGCCTTACACAGGCACTTGATTCCGGGGTAAACTAATGTGTGTTAATTTATGAGTGTACACATTAGTTTACTCCATAATCAAGTGTCTGTGCTGTCATATATGTACTATAATAATGACTACATTACATGTACCAAAAGTAAATTGAAAGCAATGGTACGATCCCCAGCGAGAATGACATCAAAAAAATAGATCAGAATAGTGATAAAACTATTGATAATACATACTAAACATCTAGCAGAGTTTGGGGGTGGGGTGGACAGAAATGATAGCTTGTTTTTATATTGTATTGGGGTTATTTTATAAGGAAAGAGATTGAAGGATAAGCTCTTATCTGTCCCCTCCCAAAAAAAGACGAAAAGTACAAATGTGATAAAAGATGCACATAATTTAGTCGGTCCATTTATTGGTTTATAATTTCAGACCTGCTTATGGCTAGGTTGGATTTATTGGTTTATAATTTCAGACCTGATTATGGCAAGGTTGGAACCTAATATCATATTGTCTGCGCGTTTCATTCCAAATGGAAGTTTTCAGTGTAAAATATGACCTGTTCACCAGATATTTTCAGTTGATGGACAGGTCCATTTTTTTTCTTCAGCGAATGGGTGTATGCAGACTACACAGGTATTTACGTAGAAGCAAATACTATATCGTCAGATCCCGATATTTTCAATGTCGAATCAAACAAATGAAAATATTGCCAATTACAAATTTGTCTTTCACGTGGATTTAACAAGCCATGTAATTTCTACGTTCACGTGTGCAGAGGATGTAGCTCTAAACATTATCGTAGTTTACGGGATTAACAGGCAGTTATCAAAAAAGATGAAATACGTGACAATGTTGACGGAAGAAATCAACTTGCCGATAGTATACGCAAGATATGCTCAATGCCTCTAAATCCCCAATTAGTGAAAGCTCTGAACGAGACAACCGCCTTGGGCTCCTCACTTCTCCCTAATGCCTTTTTTGTGGACCCGCGCTTGCCGATTTAGACCCCGCTTGCTGTATTGAGCATTACACATTCAAGGACCGAGCCTGCGCGCTATAAAGGTCATTAAAAATACAGAGGAAATGAAAACTATAAAGAAGATCACAACAAGAAAAATTGCAATCAACAGAGATAAATAACGAAGTATACAACAGAAGTGGATAAATTGCAATTAAGCATTCGACCCTTTATATGACTGGCGCCAGCTAACTAAAACGAAGATATCAACTGCGACAACATTGCAATCAACTGAGAACTATAATGAAGATTTCAACAGAAAAGGAAAAATTGCAATCTACACAATACAACATACAACCTTGAACATAGCTGACTATAAAGAAGACACCGGACTTAAATAAATCAATTGCAATCAACAGAGATAAATAACGAAGACTACAACAGAAGTGGATAAATTGCAATTGAATCGAGCCAGTAGGAGGGCGTGGGTTTGTGGGTGGCCTCTTGGGGCCCTTGGCCGGCTGCTGGGTTGGGTGGCTTTCTGTCCTGTCGTGGTGTGGTAAGTCAGGGTCTTAAGGTCAAGTTCGAAGCGAAAAGATCCAGCTCGGGATCAAGTCCTCTTGCGTGGGTCCGGGCTGATGGCCAACCGCGTAGGTGGGTATTGGAGGTCCACCCTTCGGGTGGGTCCTCTGGTCTCTTACGAAAGTGGGAGATTCCAAAAGTCGTCAAGCAAACGTCCATGCATATACGACTATAATTGCTATCAACAACAACAAAACATGAAATGAAACGATCCCTATGGATGTTTTACAAAATGTACCCTGGTACTAACATGGGTCAAGAAAGACAGGATGTCAGACATACGCAACAGATAGGGCAGTAAACAGTACAGGTATTTGATTGAGGATCGATCTAATGTATACACTCAACAGTTGTATGTACGATTTCCCCCTGAATCAAATGCCTGTGTGTAGCACGAAGTTGTTTCAACACTGGCTGCTTTCACTATGGCGTTACAGCGTGCAACAATACAGTTTGTTCTAGATCACACCCCTGAGGTCAATTTCGCCCAAAATGTCGAAGTAATTTAACACTAATTTTGCCGTATGCACTTATTGAAGCATGTAAATAATGATATGCCAAAAAGCAGCACATGGGGTCAACCGACATGAGTTTAAAAAATAACACCCAAACAATATACATGGGAGAGTTGGAATGACCAAGGAACAGCAGCATAAATTATATGCGGCGCATCATGATATTCTTTTATGTGCTGTTTGATTTGATTTTAGTTAGAATATCAACAAATCATGACATGACAAGGGGGTGAAAACATGACATAAATATAGACGACCTTATTTCAGTAACTAATCGTTGTAAAAAAACAAACAAACATGTATATTGTTAATTATCATATTATTTTAAGCAGGAAAGAGCAAAAATAGACTGTAGAGACTGAGCTTTTTGTGCGCCAGTTTAGGTTCCAATTTATTGCCAGTTATTTTTGTTTGTGCTACTTTATATTCATTCGTGGCTTCCCATCATGGGTACCCTTCAGTAAGATTTGCTAGTTATTCTAATTTCTGCCTTCATGGATTCTCTTTATGGTGTATCATTCAATGAGGTCTATTTTTCCTTTTGGATTTTCCATTGTATTTCTGGCTATATCTTTCATGTATTTATGGCTATATTAATTTCTGGCTATTTTCGGGCTTTTTAACTCTGTGTTATCCCTTTATGATTAAATGGACATACACACCGGTGAATTCATAGATATGAAACAAAATGCTAGAAATTCAGAAGGTTGTCCATAAATTTCGCGCTGGCCATGATTCTGCAGTCAACAGCATACACGCTAATTTTTTTAGATTTTTTTGCACACTCACCCCCAAGAAAACCCGAGGTAGTGCAAAACCACACTACCACTTGTTTCGACTAGTGATGGATATGCACAAATTATCAGCTATTAGTACTTTATTACGGTTGACAATCAAACGCTTACCCACTTAAATAACCTCAGTGTTTGTTATGTTTCCAAAGCGCTAGATATAATGTCATGTATAAGCTATAATCTACCTGTCTTTGGAATATTACTACGGCCATGTGTTTGATGTCTAAAGATTTCTGCCAGCTAATGTTGATGTCTTACGCAAGGTTACATGAAAGGCAGGAGATGGGAATCTTGGGTCGGCACGGGCGATAGATCGCACCATTTAAACAAAGACTTGCAGTTATCACACCTATGTACTAAAGATTACTCCAACAATCAAAAGGAACTCCACGTAGTGAACGAGTTGTATTCTTATCCGTCCCCATGTTGACATACAGCGAGAGTGGTATTGATTGGATTGGTTCACAATGATATCCAATTGGAATTGAGATAGAGGGTGTGATTACAATGCAAGCCAAATGATAACTTTCCGAACTCAGAGCGAAAATTTAGTATTGGCCTGAAAGGATTGCTGATCAATAGGGTTTATTCCAAGACAAAACCACTTTTAATTTGGCGACAAGACTTAGAGGTAGATTCTAAGGCAAGACAAAGCACAAAAAGGAAATCTTTTTAGGGGACACAGAACTTCGGGTACATTTGGGTCCCGATTCTTCAGTAGTTGTAGAAGGAAATGAGGATGTTGCCGAGAGAGTCGAAGTCGACTGAAGAATAGTGGTGGTAGAGAAGAGAGGAGGAGAGGAAGGAGTCTAGAGAATATCCAGGATGTGTCTAAAGAACGTCGAGTAGGATGAGGAGAAGAAATTTGGAAAAGCTCGAAGAGGAAGAGGAGAAGGAATTGGGAAAATATGAGAGAAAGAATACGACAGACGAATAGAAATACAATGACAGGTGAAAATCAATCTCATACTGTTAATCTATTGATGTAATAGATTTATTTAAGTGTAATTAAAAATTTAAGCCGTTTAATTATTAATTGTGACTAAATTATTATCCATTGAATTTCAAACTTGTATATTTAACCATCTAATCGATGGCATTGCTGACTGGCGGCTCTGAGATGTAGATCTATCTTTCACTAATGTTACCTTCCAACATGTTAGAGTTGTGTGGGACTTCTATAATAGTTTAAGTAAATATTGGGAGCACCACATATCAACCATAGCAATCATATCAATCTATGATCTATCAATAGCACCACATATCAACCATAGCAATCTCTTCGAGAGCAATTTGTCAAAACCTAATATAAATACCTGCTGCTGACGATAAATCGGTAAAGTCTTAGATAATGTACAACTATCATGTGCTATAAAGTATTCATGAGAAAGTGTATATATATATATATATATATATATATATATATATATATATATATATATATATATATATATATATATATATATATATATATAGTGATTTACCAAAAAGATAATATATCACAATTTGTTTACAAACACTAAAAAAATGTATCTAAATTCGTACTCGTATCTACAGTCCACACGTAGAGTTAGTTTGTTTCAAATTCTGATATCACCATGCTAGAGAATGTTCCTGAATGGCCTGTGATAAATGAATTTTTCACAGAGAATATATCAGTATATTACATCAGTGAAGATATATACAATTGTCAAAAAGTAAACATTTAGATCGTATAATTTTCAAGTAGTCTAGTGTTATAAAATTTATGTTGTATATAACTGATATAGATTTCTCTGCAAAGTATACAAAATTGATTTTGGTTGTGTAAATGTCAGCGAGTTATTATTAATGCATAGGTATTAGGCATTAAGCACGTGGCTACATGGAGAAACCCTTTATGTTATTAATGATGCATAGGCATTTTTAATGCTGTCATGTGACCAGGACAAAATCTTAACTATGAGAATAATTTATATCAGGTAATTAATTGAAGCTGGAAAAAATGTTACGTTAATGTAATACAGAAAAACTATATACAGATTGAGTTATCTGTAATTAAATCGTTGTACTCCTCCTCCTCCTACTACTGTTAATACTACTGCTACTACTACTGCTACTACTACTACTACTACTACTTCTACTACTACTACTACTACTACTACTACTACTAATAATAATAATAATAATAATAATAATAATAATAATAATAATAATGAGTCATTTTGTGCTTCCTATTGGACCTCATACGGCAAAAGTAGCTCAACAAAGACTAAATGGAATTAAGAAGTAATATCCGGTCCGTGAATCTGTAAAACATCAGCTGCAACAACGTCAGGATGCTCACGTAGAATTTACAGAGGATACAGAACAGTTACTCAAACCAGTAGCGAAAAACCCCTAAGTCTCTCCAAGAGCTTCAAGCTGAAAAAGTTGCTACTCAACCACACTTACGGCAAGCTATACAGCAAGCAACAGAGGGTATCGATCAAGCCCATGTTGAGATCGGTGGTGTAAGGGATACCAGTATTCGTGTTGAACCAAAACCAGAATCTGGTTTAAAAAATACATTCCAGATTTACCGTAAAACTTCATCGAAACCCTATAGGGATTACAGCTGTAGGATATCAAATTCGCTTCGATCATCGAACAGCGATCCACAACTAAATTGGGTTACTTTTGTGTTTCGAAGATACAAGAGTATCAATAAAATCACCAAGATTTGTATATATATATATATATATATATATATATATATATATATATATATATATCTATATATATATATGGAATGTATGTATAGTATATACGCTGTATCAATGATATACCACGAGATATATAAAGGTTTCATTAAAAGAAAACGAAGCTTGCTGAGTTTCCTTTTTAATGAAAAATGTATACAAAATGTAGTTCTCTGCCGTAGTGGCTATTTACAGTCACGTTTGCATATTGATAAGTTAATTGATTTTCCTGGTTTATATTATTTTCCACATTGAATAAATCAATATAATACACACTAATGAAATGATTCAAACATGAAAGATTGTTTTAATAATAAAAGTAGAGCAGTAATAACACTGTGAATGCTACACCATTCATTGACATTCACCTTCAGGCGCATAACAATTAATGTGGAATAGAAACTAAGCCAACTGACCTACCAACAAGAAATAATTAAAATATATTACTATATTTACAGTTAATCTAAGTTATTATTCTGCTTTAGCAACAGTACACTCAAACCTCAAATTCTCTCTCTCTCTCTCTCTCTCTCTCTCTCTCTCTCTCTCTCTCTCTCTCTCTCTCTCTCTCTCTCTCTCTCTCTCTCTCTCTCTCTCTCAGCATATTTATATTTTATCTAAATAATTTAAATAACATATCCTATTTTTGAGAACTTTATGGTATGTTTAAGAAAAGCAAATATCATAACATTAAAAATCACAGTATGTGTACCACGTAACCGAGGAATTTACCCGTTTGCAACATTGTATCATTGATAAACACTTTTACTAAATCCCAATGAAGGTGCTCAAGCATTGTTTACCACAGCCATATTATTGTAGGTTATCTGGTGTACTTTCTATTTCAAGGTTTTAATCGTGGCCAAATTCCATTCTCTCTCATTCCATATGCTTGAGAGGAAAGGGGAGGGGTGGGGAGATCAGAAAGCAGAAAGGATTGTGATGAAAATGTGTACCACATGAAATTAATTTAGAAAACGGGGGTAATTAATACTTTTAATCATTATTTTTCACACATCACTAGTGACTAATGTGTGGAAATTGATCATTGATCTGGAATCAACTACAGACGCTCGCGATAACTTTTCTATATGGGTATTATTGAGCCATGGGCGGATTACAATTTTATATACCAATACTATGTATCAACTTGCATTGTACAAACACTTTAAATACATGTTATTTTTTAATGTATGTGGTATATATATATATATATATATATATATATATATATATATATATATATATATATATATATATATATATATATATATATATATATATATATAGAGAGAGAGAGAGAGAGAGAGAGAGAGAGAGAGAGAGAGAGAGAGAGAGAGAGAACTGTCATTTTATGCATTGACTTATAATTATAACTTGACTTTCACTAATAGATCCCTTATTATTATTCAGTGTCAGACATTTTTAGTGTACACTAGGAGCTAACCTGGTTAGAATATAAATAGATGGGGTTTTTTTTTTTGACCAATGCATTTTTTTTATTCCCCCGCTGATAATCCATTGAAAGAAAATTATCAGTACTTAATGACTTTCAACTGAGATTGGCTGTCAGTCAAAAACTTCTAAGAAAACTAACTAAATTGTAAGAGACTAATGAGGAATCTCATGTTCACTGTCATTTTCTGATTGCTAGAAGAGTACATTTTCAGTGAAGGGGTTTTTGAGGCGATTGAATAATATATATTTCCTGTTGCACTCGTTTTAAATTAGGGTTGGCAGGTTTTCTGTTGTTTTATTATTTACCATGATATATTTTAATGTGATTTTCATGATTCTTATTTTTGTTTTCTTCTCTTTTTTTGCTATGGGTATGGAAGGGGAATTGCTAAGGTTGGCAGTGGAAAAAAAGAGGAGGTTTGGCCAACCGGAATAGTTTTTTCCTGGTAGGCATGCATATACATAGAATGTACACTCATCATCGTCTATATCCAATGATTGCAATGCCTAATTCTCCTTCTCCCAAACAATTGGGAAAAGGTGGACAAAATATTCCCTTTTATTTCAACATTAAATACAAAAATGCATGGAATCGTCCTGAGCTTATGGAACTTAAATTGCATTACTAGTAACTCGTGTGAAAAACACAGACTTGACCACATAAGTAGTAGTGTTGTGATAGTGTCGAAGGTCTTACTTAATTAATACTATCGAACAATGATTCCAGATATGCATGCAGAGTTTAATTTTACAATACATGCCAAATTATTGTTCTATTTGATGAATATCAAGCAAAATGGATACCGTTTCTGTGAGTAACTTTCAATAGGATATTAAATACAATTTCAGCAGCTGTTGCCGTAATGGGACGTGATTGAAGTGAATCGATTTAATTATGCTATGTAAAGTATTTTTCACAACTTCTAACATCTATGCGTTCAGATATTGACAGTTTATACGATTTTCGATTATAAAGTAATTATGGTCAGTGATTTTATATTTCCTAAATGTATTATGAAACATTATTCTTCAGATACGATCACTAAAGTCCCTACCACCATGCCTAATCCTGGTTCTAGCAGACTTAACATAGACTAATTCCATGACTTTTCCAAGACATTATTTTTTTCATGGCCATTTCATAAAATTCGAGGATTACAATATCATGTACTATCAGACATAATTGAGTCGTATTCAAAGTAATTTTAAAAGGTCATTAATGAAAACAGCGGTTATAAATAATTTTTAACTCCGTGGTCAGAAATTCCATGACATTTCCAAAACTTTGCGAGATTTTGAGAAACTTTATCGCTTTTCAGTGCGTTAAAAATTTATTTTTAAATTCCAAGATGTTTCTCAAATTCCAGGAGCCAATGAACCCTGATAATGATGAAGGCCCCACATGACTTTGTATGCCACCAATTTTTATTCATTGCAGTTCTGTGACTCCATATTTTGAATTTAATTGGCTTATGTCTATCTTATTTAGGTTTAAATTGTATGTGATGTGGGAGAAATTTAGGTAATTTCTGTAATTTTAAACCCCTTTCCTGTATTAACAAATGCACATATCACGTTGACCTTTGACTCATTTATTGGTTGATATGATTAGGCTGTTAATATATTTCAGTGTTAAATTGAAGAAAGAAAAATAGTAAAAGCAAGGAGTGTAAGATTTATTTAGTATACGTATTATACTTTTAAAATGAAAGCTAAGATACTTAAATCTTGAATGAAATGCACCATTGCTATAATTGATGTACATGAACTTGCAATGTAATTTAATTTTCACTAATGTAATATTTGATAAGCAGAATTATGCAGTTTATTATGCATTCAGCTACTATTCATGAAGGGGGTGGAAGGCCTTGTCGTCTAAAGCGTTCTCCGTTACTAATCACTGCCATCTCACCTCTGCGTGGGTTTGAGTCCAGGATTCGGCAAACGCAGATATGTGAGAAAGCTTGCCAGTAGCTTCCCATGGGTCGGTGGTTCATTTCCGGGGATTTCCCGGTTTCTTCCTACACAATTAATACTGGCCGCCAGGTATAACCTATCGTATGGCCATAGCACACAATTAATTTCACTATATTGTCTCTACATTTGTTTCTCAGTACTGAACTTTCCACTGTGTGACAATCAATACAAATCATATGTTAATCTAAAATACCTTCAAAGATGACTTTACGGTTTAGTTCTTGTCAAGGGTTGACCTGCATTTTATTGAGAGGCTGAATTGTAAACAAAACACCAGGCAACGAAACACAGATTTCACTTCCGGATTATCACCATGACCTTATTACTCAATGTGCACTGTCGCCAAAATACACACAGACAACCACACTATAAGCTCACATTTTAAAGAATAAACAATTGCCTTTAAATCGTTATCAAGAATGCCAAAATCTGACTCTAGTATCACCATCAAACATTGACAAGAAAAAGTGATCTAAAAATAGACTGGGACTACATTCGTGGGTACTGAACCCGATTTTATTAATTGTGTACTGATTCCTGAAAGGGTCAATGTTTTTGTCAAACTTTTATATTTGCATTTTATTTTGCATGCCACTACTATTTCAACTTCATGCATAAAGTCTTTTGCAAGCAAAACACGTGACAGCTATCAGAAAGTGTGTAGTGCTGGTGTTCTATAGGGTGCAATTTGAGATCCAATTGTTCTTAAGAAACCAAAACTACATTTGCTATATCTTCCTTAATTATAGGAATTTTTCAATGCAGTAAAAACCTAATTGTAATACTTGATAAGGCCTGTCTGAAAAAATTCTTGAAATTAAAAATTATTGATATATGAAAATTTAAATAAATATATAAATTTTAAAAACTATTTATTTTACAAAAGTTAAATTTTCATACAGGTTATGACATTCAGTTTGACAAATTTAAGGTAGAAAAGTTGATTAATGAATGGTGTTTAAAACAAATGGTAGCTTAGGTCTGTACAACTGATAATATTAATCCCAGGGGTACTGAAGCATGATAACTCACAATGATTTTGACAGCAAATTGCAACATGCCTATCCAAATGCATATAGGTGTACATACTAAAGAAACAATGACAGGTGCTATGTTCCACATTTATTGCTTTGGGTACTTGGGTAGTTGTTTGTATAACTAATAGCCGACTCAAATTTAAAGTTTTGATGGGACTACTACCATGTTTTATAGCAAATATGCATTCCATTTTAATGCCGATAACTACAAAAGTCAACAATGCAATATGAAAATAAAGTTTCAGGGAAGTTCCATCTTACTGAAAAATGATGTGAATCTCTGTTATGAAGATTTAAGCCATGTCTTTGAGATGCTGTATATCAGTGTACTGATATGAACTCATCTTGGTCACTTATAGCAGCAGACTGCACATGTCTTTATGAGACCTTGCTATCACCATTGGACTACTGGAGAGCTTCCAAAATGATACAACTCTAATACTTTGTTCCAGATACCAGGATAGACCTGAAAAGATATAACATGTTTCACTGAATTCTAAAAACAATAAAACAGAAAGATGTAGGCAAATGAAGTTAAAATGTGTTAGAAATGGTGATTTCAAAATAACATTCAGGTTGCAAAAAGGGTTTGAAAAGGTAAACTGGATAGAGTGACACTCAAAGATGTGAAGCAGTGGGCATGTATTAAAGTGAGAAATGCATCCTAAAAATAGATGAAGTTTCTACAAGCATATTTAACCATTTACAGGTTAAATAACTAATCAGGTAGAGTATGTATCATAAAGTTTAAGGCAATGTTGGAAAGGTGAGGTTTGATCATTGGTGCAAACATTGATACATACCAGTATAGTGGAAAGTCAAATGACAATGTACCAAATTAAAATTTATTACTATATGCAATCCTATTCATGAAGGAAAAACAATCTTAGATATTGCGAGTGAATATAGCAATATGTGGCCACACAGATCAACTATAGGTACCAATAGATCCTATATCATCAACTAAATGTGAAATTTTCATCCCGAAAACTTGTCAACAAGGATGGCTATTTGCATGTGTGGGACATATACAATGTACTTGGTAACATCACATGTGCAAACATGATTCAAATAATCTGTTTGAACATTTTTAGTCTATTTTTAAGAGTGTTGGCTACCAAGTTATTAAGTTCAATGATTCAATGATTCAATGGAATCAGATATCAGCTGATGCTGCAATACCGCCCTCTGTCAAAGTACTAAATTGAAATGTGTTACCATACAGGGGCATATTCATGATGAAAATAACATCTTGGGATATTTTAAGTGCACACAGTCAAAACTGAGCCTTACAGATTCACTATAGGTACTATGTCAGCCTAACAATGTCAACTTTTGATTCCAAACATTACAAAATATATGCACATTTGTTAATGTCAGCTATGTAACCATATTAGGATCAGTTGTAGAAAGTTAAATTCAAATAATCTGTTTGAATATTACTTATGTAATCTTTAAAGTGTCAGATAACAAATATTATTAGTTATTAATAATGCATAAAGCAAAATGGATCATGAGAATTCTCACAATATCATCTGGGGTACAATGCCGCACTACATCAATGAACATCTTAAAGAAACTGAACAATAAAATTGAATGCATTCTGTGTTCAACTTACATCATTTTGCTGTTTTCTTACATGCAATGGTAAATATACCTGGGTAAAGTATATTTTACCCCCTCTGACCTGTATTTCATTCTCTGACAGCTTAATATGATTTTGTAGAGAACTCGAACAGGTTCTAGTATAAAGTCTTCGTCTCTGTCCTCTCACTAAATACCCTATAACTATGTTTATAAACAATTGCTGATAGCTATACAAGCAGATATGTGTTACTCAGGAAGTCACCCCATCATAAACACATAAATTAACTCTTTGGACCCCAAATAAATAGTTTCAATGACCTAAAGGTAAAAAGCAAAGTAGAATTTTGTCTTCATGTATTTTAAGTGAGGGTCTTACTTTGACTAATAAAAATAATTTCTCTGATCAAATTTGACAAATATCTATCATCTGAGCTTGTATATGGTGTAGGAGTATATATATATATATATATATATATATATATATATATATATATATATATATATATATATATATATATATATATATATGCTGAAATATTTTCATATCATTCCAAATAAATATTTTACATGTGTATACTTGGTGGAAAATTTTTATTTTTTAATTGTTTTTTTAAATTTCATTTAAATTTTTAAAATTAAAATTATTTTTTTAAATTTTTAATTTCATTTTTATATTTGATAAGTCAATGTACATAATCTATTAAAATTTCATGTGTATGTCATTAATAATTAAAATTTTATATCAGTTTCAAGTTTTTACTGACAGGCCATAGTACACTATTAATTTCACTATATTGTCTCTACATTTGTTTCTCAGTACTGAACTTTCCACTGTGTGACAATCAATACAAATCATATGTTAATCTAAAATACCTTCAAAGATGACTTTACGGTTTAGTTCTTGTCAAGGGTTGACCTGCATTTTTTTGAGAGGCTGAATTGTAAACAAAACACCAGGCAACGGAGCACAGATTTCACTTCCGGATTTTCACCATGACCTTATTACTCAATGTACACTGTCGCCGAAATACACACAGACAACCACACCATAAGCTCACATTTTAAAGAATAAACAATTGCCTTTCAATCCTAATCAAGAATGCCAAAATCTGACTCTAGTATCACCACCAAACATTGACAAGAAAAAGTGATCTAGAAATAGACTGGGACTACATTCGTGGGTACTGAACCCGATTTTTTTAATTGTGTACTGATTCCGTATGCAGAAAAATAGCGTTAGCCCCACAACAACAGCAGCAACTATTCATTGGTCTGTCATGAAAATCAAGGGTGGATATTGAACTCACTGTACTAATTATATGTAAAATGGAACGATTCTAGAAATGGGTGAACATAGTATATATGGGTTTGGCTGGCCAGGATTGGTTGATAATGAAAATTTAGTAAAAAGAATCCTTTGAGAGCTTATCTTAGTTGTAACTGGAAAATAATACAGAAACAATGTTTAATTGATGGAATTTAAGTATTTAAGTCCCTTTACAGATATGAGTTTGAAAGACTCACCACTGAAATCAGGCCAGGCTTTTTGGGGCAGTATTTTAAGTACATGTTTGAAACATATGTAGCTCGATAAAATACCGCAGCTCATATGATATTCCCTAACATCAGCTATCATCAAGAATGTATCTGTACTGCTAAAAATATAAGTTTGATAATGAGCATTCAAAAATTTAAAATTATTGAATTTCCAGTACCACTTCAATCTGATTAAAATCATATATCCGCTATTATATATGAAGATCTGACAGTGACCGTTAAGCGGTCATGTTCTGGTAACCCATTGTATTACCATAATCGCTAATTTTATCAACCAGTCAGATGAAGTCTAATATTTCCGCGTTTGGATACAGACCACTATGGATGAAGATCATGAATCTGCACCGATTCACTTTCTGATTTTTGAAAGCTGCATTTTCATTTGCTAACAGAAAGGTCACCAGAACATGACCTTTAAGCGGTCATCATCAGATATTCATGTGGGACAGCAAAGATCTGATTTTAATAAGATTGAATATAATTGTGTTTGCTAAGTTTACTATAGGACCTTAATTAGCACCATGGGTCCCGAAGTTTAGCTAAATTTGAAATGTAAAGCTAACAATATTCGGGACTACTTTGTGGCAGTTCAGCTGGAAATTGCAAATCAGTGAATGAAACGAGTAAAGTTTTATGGAGTTTTAATATTGTTGACAACTTATTGTTTTCAAACTGTGTAAGGTCATACATATTCTTCATCTTTTTATTTATTGTTTTGTATTTCACTAGTTTTATGTTTATTTATTTTGTATGCTTAACATTTGTCCATGACGGAGTTTGCTGCATACCTGATATGTCCTATTGGCTAGCTGTAAATTACTTGGATTTGGTTTTAAGATCCATTCTTGATTTGGCCAAATTGTTATTTTAAAAAATATCTTTCCGGTTGTCTGTCTGTTCCTGTTTCTCATTGCCCACCTTAGCATATTTTGCACCCATGGTTTAAAAAAATCACATCAAATATATGTGTATTTAAAAAATCTAAGGACCTGTATATCCTAATTTAAAAACATGGAAACAGAAAACAGTCATGACCTAATGACCTTGGAAGATTTTAGAAACTTCTATGCTTTCAGTTAATGGTAATTTTCCATTAAGATTAAGGGGGGATGTTTACGTCAAAAAGGGTTATTGTGACATAGATGATGTGGGGAAATATGCAAGTTTGAGATAATATCATTATGTATTCTTCCTTTCAAAATTAATCTGGAATCATTTACTCTTGTGCTCAGACTTAATTTGAGATTAATCATTTATTTAAATTATTCTTTATAATGACAAATTTCGGACTAAACAATATCTGGGATTATAGTGACTTCAAAGATATTCCGGATTATATCATTGTGATACATCAAAACTATTGGCGCATGAGTTTATTCATGATTATTGGAATATCAGCACAATCAAGACATTTAATTTATTCAGAACACTCTATTCTTTTGGACTTGTGATAGAAATTTTAGGATTATTTGGGATTTAATTCACAATACTATAAGTTCCTCTTACATTTTATTTTACAAATTTTATTTTTAAATTATGTGTGTAATTTTATGAAACTTGTTCAATTTACTTTTATTTCTGTTACTTAGTTTAAGACATTATGTTACTTAGTTTAAGATAGTAGAATTGTAAGATTGGTCATGTAATATGTACCTTTTTTATTTTCTGACACATTTCCATCAATTTGGTGCAGTTAATTTCCCTCATTTTTACCAAAATTATAATAACGACCACCTTATCATTCTCATCAGTACCAAAAGCGTTATGCATACATATTCTTTTGAATGAAAAATATTTGAGCGAATTAAAAATATTATTTCAGTATGTTTAAATGAAGACTTGTTGATTTTATATCTTGTTGTTATATGATCATTGTTGTGCTGTATTTTGTTCTTCTTTCGTCTTTCTGCTCTTATTGTTTGTTGTGTTGAGATTCCGTGCTGAGAAGAATACGCGTAATTCGTGTGGTTCCTGTACAAAAGCAGCGCTACTGGATGTTCTAAATGTTGTACTCATCCTTGCAGTTGTGACCTGAGTATATGTAGGATGTTATCAATGGGTGTAATAATTGTTGGATTATGTTCTTAATTATTATTGCAGTCATCGTAAGTTTATATGTAATTTTAGGATACGCACCTAGATAGGTAGGCCGGTACATCCTATTACTACCCAGAAAACACACCTCAAAAAGTTTTAAAAGTATGCTTAATTTCATATTTGTGTCTTGCTGCAACAGTAATTAACGTTTGACGCATTTGACACGATCAGTTATTTAAATTTACGAAACGCTCGTTATTTCGAGGTGACCTCTAACGGGTGGCGCTGTAAAAAGAACGTTTGTTATCGCGGCATATACAGTGACTCGTTAATATGGTATAAAAATAGCAAATTGTTGCGTTTTTAAAAGGAAATATTATGGGAAAAAACACGACATTTAGTAATATGTCAATATTAAATTCATAAATTTAATTAAGATCTGTAGATGCCTGAATTGCTGTAAATCCATTATATAATTATTATTTATGACATTCGTGTGTTATATTACATGGCATATTTAATGTTAACCCAAGCGAGCTCCCGTAAATGTTAATTCTATAGCATGAAAACATCCTTTATGAATATGGGAGGATGACAGGGTTCATTAATATGCCTTTATCCTACAAATTTGAAAACCCATACTGAAGGAAAACTCACAAATTTTACATTACACCTTTAATTCCCCTTCACCCTCATCCCAAAACTAGTTTGTTAACAATTTATACGCATGCGCATCGGTCATATCACAAGGTTTGCTTGTTTCGTTTCAATTGTGAAGCAGACGATTATTCACCTTGTGCTCGGCACGATTTTAATATTGAAAAGTACTAATAGAGGTATTAGAGCTGGATATGGTACGAATGGGATTTTATGACCTAAGTAAATTTACCTGAAAATATCTGTTTATTTTTTTCAGTATTTTGAATTTTCTCGACTCTGTGACTTACCTACGCATGGTGACATCATTGAACAAAACTGCATACCGCGGTAAATAAGACGTGCAACTATACTTCACAAACACGGATACAGTACGATGGAGTTTCCGACAGTTTCAAGCCGACAAGTTGACACAAGTCCTAAAAGTGCATGACAGGAAACATTCGCCTACCAACCAACACGTATGATATACACGCGATGTTCATCCCCAAATCCAGATCGTTTTGTATACAAAACATTCATTATGTACAACATCGTACTGAGTATGGTTTTAAAATACCCATAGGCTCACGAATTTGGTAAAATAGCTACTATATGTATAATATTCAGCATTTAATCAAGGTAAAGTAAACGATGGGAAAATTAATATAGCATTGTTTGTATTCTTATCCTGAGTCCTAAGTTATGACGCACTTCCGATTAAACATACACCTTTTTCAGAAATAGTATACTCTTATATTGATTGCACTCATTTCATTAAAACATCAGCTATTTTTAGCAAAGCTTGGTTTGAACCAGTCGAGCCCGTTTCAGAACGTTCGTGTTAGTCACTGAATATACTGGGTTTTTTTAACTTTATTTTTGTCTTGTTCCATTCACAACTCGTTTCTCAAAAAGTGCAAATAAACAGAAACAAAAGATATAAAAAAAGGTTTCATTTTCAATTTAATATCATTGTTTACATTATCTATAAATTAAGAAAATTAAATAGGTCAAGTTAAGTTCGATATCAAATAGCACTCAGGATGATTAACAATAGAGCCTACTGAGAGGACAAAATTTGTTATTTGTCACGAGATGGAAAATTGTAATACTTTGATACAAATAGGAAGAAACATACAGTATGCTGATTTAATAATGAAGTATATTGTAAATGTACGTGTTGTTGTAAACATTTCACAGATTATATTAACAAATAACCGCCTCTTAATATCAGTAAGGACTGCCCTACATGCAGCTTTATAACGTTACACATTATTCCAGTGTTACTGATGGTGTTATCCACTGAGTAAGGTTATTATTACATGTTAAATTGCTCTCTGCGTGCCTGCTATTGCGTGTAGTTAATTGGCTCAGTCAGAATAGTCTTTAAGAATTTTTATGATTAGAAAACAAAAAGCGTATTAGTGAAGTATTTTTCCATGATGCACATAAAGTGTTTCAATTCACAGATATTAATGATATGAATTTCGACAAAATGATGAGCGTATAGAAATAGTACGGTCATTAATTCATTAAAGATGCTAGGAACTGATCGGGGCAGGGTCAAACGTAGTCATTGGTCACTTGAAATTGGAAAATGGTAGGAATTTCATGCAAAACTTTGATAGGAATTGTGAGAATTAATTTTATCTGTCTTAAATGATATGTAACATGTATCATGAGAATTGCTTTTACTATGTCTTTGTTCATGAATTGCTAATTAGCAAGTAATGTAGTCTAGACGAGATGTTAATTTCATTAATTCATTGGTGCAGTTGAGCTGAGGGTTCTTTTGATAGAGAGATTGGCTCTGTCGACCGACATCGTCCAGCCTCTAATTTATAGCCCACTATGGCATACAATAGTTTATCTAAGAGGTCTAGGTGTTTCAAGGTTCCAGTGGAATTTCAGTTAGCCGCTGATGGAAAAGACATTAATTAATGATAATAGGGTAATTTGTATCAGGATGCGAATTGACCATATTCTCTTAGTTCTGTTGAATTACAATAAGACGATATCTGACATAAAAACAGTAAGAATATTGTTCCATCCGAGAAAAAAAAAACCACTGCCAAATAATTAGTTGCGTAACATATTTTATTTGAAGGAAAAAATAGCTCCATACATATTGCTGTGGAAAAGAGAGGGCAGATAACAACCAAGTTACAGTTGATGAGAGAGAGAGAGAGAGAGAGAGAGAGAGAGAGAGAGAGAGAGAGAGAGAGAGAGAGAGAGAGAGAGAGAGAGAGAGAGAGATCTGTCACCAACAGGGATTTGGAAAGGACTGGAAGCAACCAGGTTATACTGACATGCCGACAATTTCAGTTCTCTCGTTCACTCAATTCTGTGATGAAATTTGTTTAGCTGGTATAACAGAACTGCTTATTGAATTTCTCAAAGTTTTATAATTTTGAATTAAGAGGAGTGAATCATCCATATATGACGTTCAATTGTATTTTACATGGGCTCTTGTTATAATATATAACTGCTAAGATGTGATATTCCATCCATTAATTTTATATTTTATTTTATTGTTTAGTCGGTCTGGAGAAACATCAAGGTGGTCGTTCATCTCCTAGATAGCGATAACCGAAGGACCGAGCTTGGTGGGGTGAAAACTACCGGTTATGATTAAAAAAAAAAACAAATCATTGGTATATAACGGTAAAATCATAGCTTGTAAATAAAATTATATCCAATGTAATAAGGACACTCTATATAAGATAGGTGGTTCCTTGGATATGTGTCTTTCCCAAGGACACAGATGGCAGAAGTCCCAATTGGCCTGAGCGGATACTTTAGATACTTAAGTTTAATGCTGCATGTTGGTTAGGTGATAAATTTTAAAGTGTGTAGCATTGTAACAATTTTATCACTGAAAAGATCACTATTTATTTAACACAGGCATTGCACTTCAGATAAATATTATATTTAACATCTATCTTTGATCGGAATTTACATTAATTTAAAAACAAATAGAGATTTCTAATAACTATTTACATCAAATTCGATTAGTATTTTTTCTCCCATATTTGTTCATGTTTCAACGGTTGGCAGGTTTCCATGTTTATATTCATAAACAAAAAGAAGGAAGCTGTATAGTTGTATTACTATACGACTTACAAGTGCCAGTTTTACAGCACTTTCTTCATATTTTGAAAGGACATTTTAAAACACTACACATGTCAATCGATCGACTTCAGCCTTTTATCATTTCAGAAAGAGCACCACATACTTTCAGTGAAAGTGATTCAACTGAGATTTGTTAAAGGCGACTGTTGATCATTTTAAAATAGAAAACATTTAATCTCAGCTCTCAATTACTTCAAGTGACATTCGTTGGTAGAATTAGATACGTATCGTTTTATTTTTTTTCAAAGTATTCTATGTATCAAGATATCAATTTTAAAAGAAAGTAATGATAACATTTAATTTGTGTAGACTATATTGAAATTTATAGTTATTAAAAGACAAAACCTGCGAATTTGAAAAGAATGCTATAGTATTGATTTGGATTGTAAGAGAAGCCTGGCCCAATCAATAATTCATATCCTGAACATAATAGAACGTTGAAATGAATTCATATTAAACTCTGTCCTTGTTTCCTCAACTCAACTTAGTAAGGGAAAAAGCCTGCTTTAATCAAATTAATAAGCATGGTTCAATAGTTCAGCAACGGACAACGAACAACGTTACTGCCTTACAATTCAAACAATAAACCCTTATTAATTGTGTTGTGATACTTGAAACAAAGCAACTGATAGTCTAGAACAACAAAATTAGTTGGGTTAAAAGTTCAGAACGTGAATGACCACTTGGAACTAAATGATTATAGACAATGTATGATCCAAAAGGTCGTTCACTTAGGAAAATTACTGAGCATGCACACTCTCTCTCTCTCTCTTTGTAAGCTTAATAGAGAGAAAACACCTTCTTGGCAGTCAAAGCATGCTCTCTCTCTCTCTCTCTCTTTCTCTCCCCTCCCCTCTAAACTTGATAAAAGGTTAAAGCTGTCCTTGACTATCACGCAAGAACACGCGTGAACCTTTTAGAACATAGGCATAGTTCATTAGACAGACCTCTCTGACCTTGAATGAAAACGTGGTATACAGATGATCGCCAGCTTCCAAGATATAAAAAAGGGCTGTGGGCTGGTGAGTCTCAGTACGACTTCAAGCTTCAGAAAGTGTTGTGTCTATTTCTTACAGGTAAGAAAATTATGCTTTATACTCACTCTTAAAAGTTAAAAGATTTTATATTAGTTGAGTTCTTTTTATTTTATCAATATAATGTAATAGTGAGTTTTCTTTTTTTTCTACTATGAAATATTTACTGATTTGATATTTTACTGAATTGATGTTCATTGTATTTATAATGTAATATTATTGAGAGTTCCCTTCTTCCACAATCATAATGTATTGAAATATTTTACAGTTTCGATGTTCATTAGTATTTGTTTGAAATAATTACCAGCTTCGTGTTATAATTTGATTGCAAATAAATATATATTCTTTAAATAATAAGTATAACACTCACAGATCTTTTCCAGGCCGTTATCTTACATTAAATGGAATAAAATATATTTCTTGGAAATGATTATGACATTTATTACAGTTATTGAATTTTAGGCTTCTTGAATATTTAAATCACTTGTATTCAAGAATGCAGAAAAATGAATAAACAAATGAAGTAGTAGATTGTGGAAGAACTATTATTGTAATATGTATTGTATGTAGTTTAAACATAAATAAATTTATATGTTGTATCTTTAGAATGTAGTTCTATATATCAATAAAGTGCGACTTCAAGCTTCAGAGAGTGCTGTGTCTATTTCTTACAGTGCGACTTCAAGCTTCAGAGAGTGTTGTTTCTATTTCTTACAGCGATCCCACCTCTTCGCAGCCGAGCTTATCCTCACAAGATGCAACATAGGTGTGACCCTTATTCTTAAGAATGCCGAATTTTCGTCCTTCTCGTAACTAGGCACGAGAAGAAGGTTATGTTAGAAATAACTACTAACAAGCTCAATTTTCCAACAGAGCAAGCAGACTCTTACATAACAACTAATTGAAAATTTCTAGCGTAATATATTCATTCGTTTATTTGTTTTGGTTTTTTATTCAACGTCATCTTCGTCACCGCTATCATCATCATCAATGTAAGGTTGTCCCACCTGATAAAGAGGGGTGGTTAATTAGATTTGGCTGTTGTTGTCTAGAGGATGACCTCCCTCAATTTTATTGCCCTGTGGGAGTGGATAGATAGAACATCAAAAGAGAACTGAGCAAATTTGTTGAGAAGAAATACAATAGGAGAACCCATTAGACAAGAAAATAAAAATTTAATCAATAACAAAAAAAAACTATTAGTAACATGTTCGATTCAAACAAATTTACGCTAACAGAATTTCAATAGTAGTTTTTTTTTATTTGGGATTCGTTACATCATAGTAACAAGTGGTGAAAATAGCACAATGTCCATGCCTGATTTACATCACCTAGCGTCGCTTTCTGTCTTAGTCTCTGTATATCACACGTCAACCCATTTTCACGTGTATACGTTAATCTTCCTTGATCTTTTTATTCTGAACGCTTCATCTATTTTCCGGACTTAGTCTTTAGACTGTCCCCGTCTAGTCCTGGGATGAGTTTCCTTGAATGACAAGATTACCAATAAATCTCTGTATGTAACATCTTCTATACGTATATAAAATTCTCTCAACTTACTGACACAAGGTGGCTTTAACGATTAATAGTCCTTACTAATTTAGACTGTAATTTCAGTAAGGTACAATCGTCATCTCTAGTTACAAACGACCCCCGTACTATACATCAAAGTCTGACCTAATTTGATATATCATCACTCACGTTTCCAGCCGATAACCACACATTAACATGTAAGCGGTGCATATAACATTCCTGTATCTCGCTGCATACACTAACACATGATTCATTGGATATCCAACCTTATCAGTTGCACTCGATAAGATACATGTCATCGATTTCTAAGGCATAAGATTTATTACCTCTAGCTCATAGTAATCCCTAACCTACAAGATTATATAAGCATTACAGAATCATATATAAATATGCAATATCGTTAACTCACGATAATCAATATCGTCCTAGCAGACAAGAGAAATTAATTCATATAACCCTAAGAAATCCTACTCATCTGAAAATTTGGAATCCGTCAATTTTGTCAATGAACAAGTAATTGTGAAATTAAGAAATAAATTGCATAACAACTGAAGCATATCATCGTTTAAATACATAGTATGAATCCTAGTCTTATCCATCAAATTTACATTTAAAAAAAATAAAATAGAAAATTACATGGAAAATAAAAATTGCATACCTTAATGTTACTCTCTGCAGAAAGAGTGTGTCCTAGCACTAAAATATGTCTTTTCTTGCAAGACGGCAACTTGGTCCCCTTTTACTTGTTTAACGATGAAAGAACTATTCTTTAGTTTTTCCCCGGAGCCAAGTCTTGTCATCTCGGAGGAAAAATCTCTCAGACTAAATAATTCGACCAAGGTTGTTAATTTTAAATTCAACATTACTACTCAAGATGTACGCCTTAATTTAAACTGATAAATCGTAATCAGCGGAACTTAATTTTTCATCAAATAATTATATCTTTCGTCAGATTTTGACAGCCTAGAATCTAAAGAGTACAATGCATATCAACTTCCCTTTGAAAATGATTATTGTACATGGGATTCATATCACGTAGATACGGTTGGTAACTTTAATGTCTACTCTCTCATGACATTGTTGCGATGTCCAGATCAATTTTAAATGAGCCGTCGATGACGGCCTTTCAAGTTTAACACTGACATGAAGTAAAAGTCAAAGTGGCACTTCACAAAGATTTTGCTAGCTTGACGGCAAAAAATTTTTTTATTGCACAATATATTAAATTTTAAGGTTCCATACGTATCCAAAATTTGACGTATTACAATAAACACCATCTGCATCTAATCACTAATTTACTCATACATTCTCACATAGACTTAATGAAATCTAAGGAAACATCATATAAAACTCGAAATGTTCAAACCTTGCTATTGTTACCCTCAATCATACTATTTAGGTTTTTTTAGCATATTTTATAATGAAAAATGTTTTTAAAAAATTATAAACCCACGTATCCAGGAGTGTTATCATTGGTCTTAGAGATAGCGTTCATTAACCAAGCCTGTATAAATAAAAACTCCATTAAGATATTACATACTTCCTTTTGCTGTTCATTGCTCGTTATTAAAATGCATTTAATTTCCAGTTTAAGTAAGATGATTAGGGGGTAACGAGCGGTAATATACACCCCGCAGTTTCCTGGTTATGTAAAGTGAGCTACTCTGATATCTCGGTAATTCCGGAGAATAATGTCTGTACGATGGCATATAATTGTCTTAATTTTGGGCATTTGATGTATATCTGCACAAGGCGTTAATTAACTTGAAAAATGGATGCTACTTCCATACATTTTCGCTAGGCAAGGTTTCAACATGTTTACCCTAGTTACACCTTGGCGGATCGAGCAGATATAGTAATGATTTGTGCTAGCGACATCTATTACATTGCATGATTTGCCACCTTTAGTATATAATGCTAACTAAGCAAAGCGATACAATGTATATCGGCCGAAAATGGTGCAGGCAATTAACTTCAAAAGGATATTTTGTAAGTTTAGCATTGAAAGTATGACAACGTACCAGAGAGAAGCCATTAGAGTACGTGTATTTATTTATGAGTCCATATAAGTTGTGTGTTCGCTTTGTATCGATCAAGTAGGAATAGTGTTCAATCTTGAACAACCTAATTTTAATTGGATGCTATAGCTTGCCTCTGCAGTCAATGAAACTCACAGACCCGAAGCACAAAATATCTGATCTATTCGCCAAGGTGTAGATAGAGTTAACATGTCGGAACCTTTGCTTGCGAATATGACTTCCATGTCCCCTATTCTGCATATTAGAGAATTAAATTAATGCATCGTTAACCACCTGTGATCATGCAGTGGTGCCATGATTATCGGCGAGAATAAAGGCAAGAAAATAAAGCCACATTTTGACCACATGCTGTGCCGTTTTAAAAACTCCATTTGTTATAGCGAAAATTAATACGTTGCGTACTACAAAGTTTTGAAGTCAACACTCGTCCAGGAAACAACAGCATTAACAAATTCGATTTCTTGCTTGTTGACTAATATGTTAGTCATGTGATTTGACTCTTGCATAACGTCATTGGACATTATCAGAGGACACACTGGTTAACTGATTTGGTGCAGCGATGTCAATTTTAAGAAGATATAGTTTGTTTTTTTTTTTAGAACAATACGGCGATATTTATGCGTGCATTTTAAAATGGCGTGCTCACCAGCATTCCCGAGGTTTTTCTTCACTTATTAGCTGGTGATGCAGAATAATGTAATTTATGGTCATCCAATATATATATATATATATATATATATATATATATATATATATATATATATATATATATATATATATATATATATATATATATATATATATATATATATATATATATATATATATAATAAGCACGTGATAGGTGGCGCTATGCAATAAAAGAACAAAAACTTTGAATATGGCGATACCATAAATTCTGCGCTATTGTATGTTATTATAATTCATTCAACTGACTTGAACTAAAGAAAAGATGCAAGTCCTTTTTTATAAAGTTTTAATCAGATCGTTACCGTTGCAAAATAATGAGGGCAGGTTGGATGATGAAGGGTTTGAAACTTTACAGTGTAACAGTACAGGTAAATAAGCTTAGTCAAAACGTTATCGATATCACGTTATCGACATCACGTTTATCTTATGGTTCGTGCACTTTATTTTCAGTTCTGAATGTTAGTAGCTTTTATATTTAAAAAAGTTCGCATACCCCCTTCTATCAATTTGATTTGAGCAAATACGCCTATGAAATCCTTGCACAATATTACCATTACTGTATAGCTGCAACCGTGGTAATTGTCCTTGTCCCGTATTCTTGAGTCAATTTATTTTACTATTGCTGTAAATAATATGGCGGCCGCCTTTCTAATCGGCAGCAGTACTAATACGAACGAGAATAGGCGGTTGTTAAAGGAAGAAAATGAAATGTAAAGTATTAGTTACAAAGGTTAGATTATGACTCGTTTATCTTCCATAGAATTCCCTGAATGCCAAAGAAAAACGAAAAAACTAGAAAACGTTCGCATAGTTAAATTGTAAAAGGTGTGAAAATGGGCACGTCCATCACGCTATTCAATGCGAACGCCAAGTCTATATAGAGAAACGCCCACCAGCCTGATTTATTTGTCACCTTTTCTTTGTTACTGTTAGGTGGTATGGACCTCGCACCCCACTCCTACGACAAGCATTGTTTAAATGACAGCATATAGGAGTAAATAATCTATATATGTAATTGTTTAGCAAAGGTAGACAAAATGCTGGTCTCTCAGCTTACCGAAAATTGTCAGGGCACAGCATTCTTCCACAAGTGCACGACGCGAGCTTAAGGTTAAAAAAAAAAACCAAAAAAAAAAAAACCAAACAAAAATCTGAAGGGAAAAAGTCATACAGAGTGACAAAAATACCCCAGGTTACCCTCATGACCCGTCCTGATACCGGGCCCTCTCTATCATACTTATATTACACGACAACTCCAGCAAACCTGACCGAGTAAACTTGGTGACATCACACTGGTATTTCCATCGGAGTGGGATGAAAATTAATGTCCTTGTAAAATCTTCTCTTGACTGAAAGGACATTGCCCTTTGAATTGCTGCTCGTAAACAAAAATTGCTTTGAAATGTTACTAGTTATCCAATTGGGTAATATTGCTTTAAGTTTGAGACTTACAATATTTCTTTCTTCACGCGAAAGAGCTTAAAGTTGCGGCATCTGGTCAGAGCCTACTGAAAATCCGAATATTTGGTCTTCTTTCTATCTCGACGCTATCCAGTCTACGTAAAGTCAGTGGTAAACAGAATTTCAAACAGATGATGGTTTAAAATTGAATTTTTGAAACTTCTTGAATAATTTCTAGCCATGGTTTGCAAAAACGTGAAATTTGATAATACTAGTATTAAATCATACTCTTTTTAAACCCTCTATATATGACCTAAAGTAACTTTTTTGGCATCTCATATATATATATATATATATATATATATATATATATATATATATATATATATATATATATATATATATATATATATATATATATATATATATATATATGTGTGTGTGTGTGTGTGTGTGTGTGTGTGTGTGTAATGGGTGAATGATCAAACTACTTGGTAAATGCTGGGTTCCGCTCAGGAACATTTACATTTTCTCGGGACTCTTAAATGTATTAGCCTAAACTATCATTGTCACTACTTGTCTTGTTACACTCCTAGTCACGTTTTAGGCGCTGGTTTATGATCCACCAAGTGAGTCATACCATTACGCCTTGACTGACCTATTAAACTCACGCACTTTCCTGCCTTTCGTACGTGTGTTTACAACAACCCTGCATTCTACCTGTCCGTGTAGCATGACGCTCTTGCCTATTGACATTGCCTCTCTAGAAATCTAGCTAAATGTTGTCATGGCGACAGCACACGGCAATCAATATTACTATTGGTCACAAGCCATTTATTTACACATATAGGGATGACGTAGAAAGCCTTTATAAGGTGTTCAGCTAATGAAATGATCCAGGCATAAATAATTCGAGGGCCATTCTATACGTGGGCAGATATTTTTAGACCATTACACATTGTGCTAGTATATTTAATTCTTCCCTACTCATCTAAGAACATATTTAGCCGTAGAGATTTTGTGAATATTGAACACAGATTCGGTAGGATCATACAAACGCAGTTGTACAGGATCAGACAAAAACATCTCTTTGATCTATAACAGGTATACAGGTAAGGGAAATGCTGCTTACTTTGGGTTGTGGACGGATGGTTTATTTGTATATGTATAAATAAGATTTAATTTGATTAAGTGTGCGGCGGTGACTTATAATGACCTTGAATAATGAGCATATAGACGTCTATACCTTCTTGAGCAGATAGATTTGTCGAGGTTCATTGACTCGATACAACTTTTCTTTTAAAGTCAAAAAAGGAATTAAAGACTGAAGTAAAAAAGAAGTATTTCATAATCCTTCTTTGACGTATATTTTAAATAGACGTTTTCTGAATCAATATTTTTATATGTAAAAGTACAGTTTTCCAGCAATGTATTTCCGACAATTCAAATTATCTGGTGTGTGTGTGTGTGTGTGTGTGTGTGTGTGTGTGTGTGTGTGTTAAAAAAGTGTACATTCTTAGACGTTGATTCTTCCTTAAGAAAATTTATAAATTGTTTTGAAAGCAACCATAACTGCTCCTTTGGCATATAGGACATTAGTGGTTAAATGCGGGTTCGAACTCCGGCCGAGTCATACCAAAGACATAAAATTGGTACTTACAGAGCACAGAATATGGATGTTAATGTTAGGACCATAGGGGTTACTCACACAAAAAAAAAAAATTGGGAGTATCCGTCCATGAATCAAGCGATGAGGGTTCTAACCTGTTAAGACACCCCAACCCACCCACCCCTTTGATCATGGACTGACGCACCCAATTTTCTACAATTTTCTGAAAATGGCACTTTAACACAGTCAGTCTCCCATAAGTCCAAACCAAGAGCAGACCTGCAACTTCAATACTTTAATAAGTCTATGCATAGAAAATTATTTATTCGGACTCCCAAGATTCACCCTCTTACTAGAGGCAAGGCGCGCACTGCTGAATAGCAGTGGAAAAGTACAAAACGACGGAAGTAATATGAAAAATGCGCGGTTATCAAAGAAGGAGCATTAAGTCAATTATATCCAGCTTCGTCACCAACAGCTGTTTCGTTGTCAAGTCATGTAGTATTGAGCGTTTGTTTAAAGTGTCCCTACGAAATACTACCATACTCAGTCGTCATATGATGTGTGTGTGTGTGTGTGTGTGTGTGTGTGTGTGTGTGTGTGCGTGTGTGTGTGTTTTGTGGTGAGAAATAAAAATACATCATTTCTGATAAGTTAAGCTCAACCATACAGATATAAAATTCCACGGACAGGGTAGGACAATTAGAACAAAATTTCGGTGTTGAGGGGAGGCCACTCCAAAATGACGAGTTTTTTTTATTCATAGGTGCCTACCGGAGAATGTTTACTAGGGCACGCAAATTATGTCTGCATTCCTGCAATTACGCGGCCTCACCATACCCGTTCATGTGAGGCCATTGTAGAAGCTACAGATCAATAGTTTTGCGGATCAAATGCGGTTAGCAAGCAGTACATACAATAACAACGATTTGTCTCTTCGACAAATGCTATAATTTTACTTTAAGCTAATTGCTGTTCGTGTACGGTTGCGACTGTATCTCGGTCTGGTTAATACCATATTGACATTTTGTATGGCCTTATATCAAAGTTATGGGATACCTCTTTCGGGTATATATGTATTTAGGCTGGAGAGGTAAAAAACCCAAGCTGGTGTGGTATAATAGTTGCGTTGGGGGAGAATCGAAAGAGCACAAACTGGCGCGATCCAATAGTTACTGATACCTCTGTTGAGAGGAGGAATTTCATGAACATGCCATAGCCAATGTATTATACAAAAACGAAAATGATTTTGTACAAATATTATTATATTCTTTTAGAATTAAAAGCTTCCATAGTCGTTTCCTCATGGAAAGCATATCAGCATATAAAGACATGCCAGGGGTATTACAGATTAGTACTCAGTATCCAGCCTACATTAGTTAGATTATCCCAAACTGTGCAATCGTATTCAAGTTTCAGTTCAAATGTTAAAATACAGGTATGATATTCTGTTAGGGTAGATTTCAACTTTTGTAGCAAGGCCAGCTGCATATTTGCAGTACTGATTTTTTCTTTCTTTGCCAGATCATAAATTATCTATACAACTGTCGAACGCTTGTAACAGATTAATATTATTACAGTATGGAATTCTGTCTTAGAGTAATAAAGGTGCTTTATATATTCGATTTGTCATTTTACCGAGAAACATTAATGTCCTGTCATATTTACGGACAAATAGACCTGTTTCGAGAACACAACGTTTCTCGGTAAAATAGATTGCACATGGTGTTTGTTTCGTTTGTTTTTTATTTTAAAACCCATATTACGAACGTTAATCAGGTAAAACAAAATCTCTCTCTCTCTCTCTCTCTCTCTCTCTCTCTCTCTCTCTCTCTCTCTCTCTCTCTCTCTCTCTCTCTCTCTCTCTCTCTCTTGTGCCTTGCAAATTTAAGCTTGTCCAGGAAGAATTAATAAACTTACACCTAGAAAATGAGCAGATAGGTAAAATGTTACTTCAATTTTTGCCTTTTTATTTCGGTAGATTAACTTCGATTTTGAATATAATGTTTCTGAGTTCACTTGTATTTATTTAATATAAATAGACTACTATGGTAAACGAACTCTAAATTTAAATAAATACGAATATTCAAAACAATTATATGAATTTGTATTTGTCTCAGAGAGTAAGGGTGGATGGTGGTGTGTGTGTGTGTGTGTGTAAGAGGGTTCAGAGCAAGCGCTCTCTTCTTTGTCCCCCCCCCAATTAAACTAAAATTAAGTTTGAAACGAAAACGTTCCATCATTCTTGATTTCTTTACTATGTTGTACCCTGAAAATATGTAAGCTGCAGAACTTAAGCGGGCTTTCATCCTACATTACCCTCGCCGAAGTTGTTTATTGGGCTCACCACCCTTTCGCGGTTGCTACGCCACTGCTTTGTACTGAACATAATTTGAAATAAACACGATATTATAGAGACACAAACATCGGATGTCATTATTGATCTAAGTTAGTAGCTTTACCGTTAATTTCAATTATTTATGGCTATATTTTACCTGTACAGATAAAAGTGAGTAAGGGCGTAACCAGTTAATAATGTATCATAATGACAAAAAGAATTAACAAAGTTAGCTAACATCGATGTAAGAGGAACTGTAACACCGAGTTATCCTGCTTCTTTTAGGTATCTACATAATTGTTGAAATGTATAGATTACGGGAATGTAGATGTGCAGCATTCTATGACGTAGTGTAACCTTCCCTTGTTTACGTAAGTTGTTTACATGTTGGGTTAGTAAAATTAAGGTATGCGATGCACTCACCAAGGCCAGGAACGGCGCATTCCCCCGGTGCGAAATATTTCTCATCAGCGAATGAGGAATCAAAGTGAGAAATAAATAAACAAATTAATCAAATAAATAGTAAATAAATAAATAACGAAAGTGCAACTAATAAAAGGATTGTAATATGAAAATGCTGATTTTTCCCGTATCTTTTCCACTCATATTTGATGGATTTTATTGGAGGGTTTGCGAATTACATGTACGAAAGATCTCGATAAAAGATGAGATCATTTGTTTTTAAAAGAATATGTTGACATTAATTAAAGTGTAAACAAGGTGCACATAACTGAAAATAATCATTGTTTTGGACGAGTTTTCTGTTGTGTTATGTGTTGTCTCGTTCTTGAACCTTGATATTGTTTACACGTTTCAGGTAAATACCATGCTTTCTTTGTGAGTCTATCTATACATGAACTTTATCAACTGCCATAGGTGGTCCTACTTGAGAAAAAGGATATACTTCTAGTTGTATCAATTGTAGTGATAGTATTCCTTATAAATACATTAGAAAATGTCGTCATCGTATTGTGAAAAATTTGTCGACTCGTCACGATTACTTTTTGTGCTTTTTGTTTTCTTTTAAACTTTGACCTTTTTGGTCGTGACACGTGACTAGGGATGGACCTTCTGTACGTGTTTGTTGAATAGGGAGACATACGCATTTGCATTATATTAAACACAGCTTTTCTTTACACCTTTAAACACCTTAATTTTTTATTTTTTCTGTGTTATCCACTTACATACCACCATCTTTTTTGCTCCACTAGATCTCCTGTTTTTGACATATTTAAGGACAATTTTCTGTTGCAACTAGAAGTCCAGATTTGAACTGTTTTGTCGTTTCAAAAATAGATTCAAATGTCCATCAAAATGACACAGATGTGTTGACATATGACTTACTAGAATGAAGCAATCTGAATAAAATAGATATCTTTTTAATAAGTGGATCTAACAGATATGTATTAAAAGATATGACTTAGTGTCTTTTGAAACTCCCTTTCTACTTTTGTTTGATAAATCTTTGCATTTCGTGCGAGGAAGAGTTATCGTTAGCAGTGACAGGTGAAATTTTTTTTCTTAACTGTTTAGCTGCATGAAAACTTTAATTTTATTAGTGAAACAAAAGGTCAACACAGCATGACCTCTGATTGGTGGCTGACAGGCCTACTTAATTTATAAGCAGATCTCTATTTTAATCAGATTATAGAGGAAAAACTATTGAGTATTTATATTTTCAGGAATTACTTAAACAAAACTTATCAAATATGTTATTACATCATCCGGGACAACAATAATAATAGTGCCATCTTAAATCAGTTGAATTACTTTTTTTTACGCTGGTTCATGTATCACAACTTTTACTTGTTTTAGGAACCATAAGTTTTTGCAAAGAACGCGTCCAAGCGTCTCCCAATACAAACATATATGCATAACAATGTGTGTCTCATGTAAACACTGTACAGTAATTTATAGTGTTTACATAACGAGATGTGTCATTTGTAAGCATTTTACATTCAATTTATATGGTATGCATAATTTAAATCAATTTAAAAAAAATGTTTCATAATTTTACTTACTTGCGCAAAGATTTTGTAAATATACACCTCGTTGTGTCATTACAAAGATACCCCACCCTAACAAATACAGATAACTTAATATATTTTCTTTCAGACCAGAAACTTTGTGCCACAGTATCTACCTAAGCAACAGTCATGGGTTTGAGTTGTGGTGGAAAATGCTCAATGTTTTTTCTGGTCCTATTCAATACGCTTTTTCTGGTAAGTATATATTTTTAATTGTATGCTCCATTCTGCACAATTGCTCCTATGTATTGTGTCTCTTCCTTTTGGCGATCCACTGTTTTGTCAATTTGTTTCTAAATCGACAGCTATGTTATCTAGCGTCCAACAAAAGAGTTACTATATTTTACCAGTTTACTTTGAAATCCTTATCAAAATATACCTTGATGGAAATTGAATTTTGTAATATTCTTCGTAAACATATGGTAACATATTATTTGTAAAAAAAAGTGAGATAGACCACGCTGGAGCACTTAAGTTTTCAAGCTCCTTAGTTTTGAAGGTGAGTAGTTCTTGGTTGCAATTAGCAACCCCATGATGCCTAAACTTTTAAGTGAGCTGTCGAAATGATATAAAGCAGATGTAAAAACAAATGCTGTGATGAAGATGATGATAATATAGATTGTTATTAATATAGCTGTTGTTGTTTAGTGTTTGGTTTTCCTTATATATTACTTTATTTCCTTTTTATCTTTACCCAAAAAGAACTTATTGTTACATGAAAGAACTAGTAAGTAAGAAACCCCTTGAGGATAATTATTTCGGCGAAAATTAAATGAACTTGTTCACATAAAATCCAATAGTTTTTTCGATTGCTCGAAGTAGTTTCTTTTAAAAGAAAATAATGGAGATATTAAATTATCTTCGGCTGTTAGTCTTGTTTGACAACTCGTGTTAACGTTTGGCTCATTTTCTTAATTCGTAAAAGATGTGATGCAATCTGGAAGATTCAGTGATTATTATCAGAATGTTATTAAATATAAACGACACTGTATTATGATTGATGCCAAAAACCTCCTTTTCCCATAATGATGATTAACTCAGTACTCAGATCGTATTTTTTTTTTTTAATTTCGTTTGTATCATTGACCAGCTAAATGAAACATAATTTCAAAATCAGTCAATTAAAACATGTCTTATTCAATCCTGTCACCTTTCTCAGCTTTTTGGGATTGCACTTCTTGTGATTGGGATCGTAATGCACGTAAATGCCGGGGTGCTTCGTGACACAGAAATCATGAAGCTTTTGACCAATGTGAATCTTAATGGCGTTTCTATGGCAACCCTGGTATCTTCCCTGTCCATCTTCTCCATATGTCTGGGATGTTTCATCATCGTCGTGGCAGGCTTAGGGGCCTTTGGCGCTTGCTGTAAAGTAAGATGCATGCTGGTTTTGGTAAGTAAACATTACAAGTTCGCAATCCTTGATCGCCTATAAGATTTTTTTTAAAAGTTTTTGCAGTGGTTTAATAAGTAAATGGTATTCTCATACCGTTTCTTGATTCTTTTTCCTTCCTTCCATGCTTTATTCTTTCCTTTTATATTATATTTTATTGATTTGTTAATTGATTGTTGCTATAAGTAGAGGCTGTAATAATTAATTTGTTTCTCAACACACACACACACACACACACACACACATACACACACACACAAATAGTTCCTTAACAACAAATAAGACAAATCCATAATTTGTTTTTGCATCAGGATATAATAGTAAAGCAGAGATCTGGAAGATTGAAACGTGATAAAATTCTGTTAACCTTCAGTGTTTTTGAAAACATGAACCATTTTATTTTGTATTAAAAATTCAATTTGCTTTATATTTACATGTATTATAAAAAAAAACTATGAAAGACCTATGAAGTATGTTAAATAAGCAATCTTTCTTTCCTTCTTTATTAAGTTACATTGTTATATGGACCGTTCTTTAATTTTTAATTGCCATTGGTTTCACATCTACATGTATCATATATAATCTAGAATCATCATTTAGAATGCATTCCATTATCAAGTATTATGATATTTAACAACATGACAAAGATACATTATTTTGTTACAGTATGCGATCATTATTCTCCTTCTGCTTCTGGCTGAAATTGCAATTGTTGCTCTATGGGCCGCAATGAAAGACAAGGTAACACCCCCACCCCACCTCCAACAATCATGCACACATACTTCAGCTACCGAGTTCATGTCCTCATCATGTCAGCAAACAAGCTAGAGTAACAATAATCACTTTCTTTGAAAATGTTAGTTCAGATTGCATCTTCTTGTTTAATCACATCCATGTTCAAATATGTTATATTAAAAACTTAGAATATTGATTAAAGTGGGTTTTGGGAGAATATCCTTTGAGTTCGTTTTCCAGTGTTATAATTTTTATTGTAATGGCAAAGGCGAAACCAAAATTAGATGATAGGCTCCCCCCCCCAGCATTTTAACTGCCAAATAATTACCGCCAGGAAACAGTTTCAAAGGCTGTTATTGAATGAAGTCACACCACAAAATTTTATTTTTTTTTCCATAAGATTACAAATAAAGAATGTATTGCCTGACCGGAAAAAGTACCACATTTGTCTACTTTGAAATTATCTTCATTTTATTTGTTAGCATAGCTGGACACGTTTACTTTTGTGAAAGCCTTTGTTTAATTTTTCATTTCTGCCAATCATTAAAATATGTTTATAATGAAAAGTGACGCATGTAATAGATATCCCTGATGAAATTTAGAAATCAGACCCAAAAATATTACTTTTGTTTTATTTTCACATGTGCCTAATGAAAATACAAAGTGTCTATTGTAAAGTAAATACATATTTACGTTTACTGATTTTTACAAAGAGTGCATGCGATGTCAGTTATATACAATTAAAAATCTGTTCTCTTTTAAAACTGTTTTGTTAGGCAGCAAGAGAATGAAAACATCTCTATAATTTTACTCCTATTATGTACATTTATCCAACCAAGAACCGTTAATTGGAGTTACCTTTTTGGATGAAGGGTTGATTTACACTATGCATATATATTAAGGTCTAAAAATGATGGTTAAAATGGCCGAATGCTGTATCTTTTTCAACACTAAATATTTATTGCAAATAGCATACAAAAGAGTTGCTTGCAGGATTCATCAAAATTATGTGTCATAACACGATAAAAGCATTTGATAATTTATAATATGCTGATTCAAGTCAAACAAATGTTTTTACCTACCAGAAACATGGCTCTAGCCCGATTGCTGAGATCTACATTATTTATTGTTGTCATCACTTATCATATTTTATTTCAAGTGTACATAATGCCAGCCTATGTACTCTACAAGTTCGTTACACAAGCTTTGCATTCTTGTTGAGACAGTTCTGTAGATTTTGAAAGAATCAGTCTCTATACATAGTTTCAGGTTAGATTTAGATTTGTGATGGATTGGTATCACATTAAAGATAAATTATATGTAAATGAAAATAATAAATACGAATTGGAATTTCTGTGTTGCAAAGTTAGGATAGGTGAATCCCTAATTAGGGATACCACTGTAAGGTATCCATTAAGCAAAAATGTCTTATTACAATTGGATGCCTTTTATCTTTAATTTTGTTATACAGGAGTGAAACCATAAAGTAATCTTTGTTCAGTTTTAGGAAACCATGAAGTAGTCTATGATAAGAAAGTTACTATGATACATTAGAAAGAAAATATCAGCCTTTGGGTATTATCTTAATGGTATAATACAGCCAGATAATCCCACATCAGCCTTTTGTTGTCTCAGTCTTATCCAGCCTGGAATAACTCATAATTGTAGTGGGTCATTATGCCTTAATTTGCATGCGTCTACTTTTCATCCCAAAATGCAACCAAACTGTATATATATATATATATATATATATATATATATATATATATATATATATATATATATATATATATATATATATATAATTCATATGTCTCAGGGTCATACAATTCAACACTGGCTTTCAGTTGTCTTTATATAAGTATATGTATCTGGGTGTCCATGTTCTAGTAATTATGACTTTAAAAGGCCTTGTTATCTATTTTCATGTAATTACTGCTGTGACTGGCCTGGTTGTTTATTTCTTTATAATTATATCTTTGAATGGCCTTTCGGCCTATTTTGATGTAATTATGTTCTTGAAAGGCATAAATCTTTCTTTTTGCAGTGTTTAATTAATTTACACAAATTTTGTTTTTAGGTTGAGAGTACAGTAAAATCTGAAATGACAAATGTTTTGAAACAGTACAAAGGACCCACTGTTACAGATGAAGTCTCTAAGGGTTGGAACCTACTTTTCATTGGAGTAAGTTTGTAAATAGAATTATAATAGCAATATTTAAATTCAAAACGTCAGTTTGATTTTGATGATGATGTAAGTTATGCATTGTTATAAGAGCAATTACTACACCCTTAATGTCATGGTCTCTTCAAAAGCATGTTTAGACATATAGAATTGTACATGTATATCTGCAAGAGTGTAATTTACTTTCAAGCAGAAAATATAAAAGCACCTGTGCAGTGAATTTAAATGTCATTGGTCATAATTGATGATTCAAGTATAAACTTAAAGTTATTCCATTTCAGAGTTTCATTCAGCTAGTTCAAAAAATATGTCCTTAATTATCTTAACTACATGTAACATTTTTTTTGTATCAAGGAAATGAATACAGCTTGTATCTTCATTTTCTTCATTTTATTGTGTTACATTGCCATTATTAAATAAGCAGATCATCAAAGTTATATATGTGTGTGTGAGTGTGTTATTTTTTATTTATAATCAAGTATTGTGTCTTGTATTGACCATTGACATTTATTTTTCACATATGCAATTGGTATTTATCAAATACTGGATGTGACAATTCAATTAACAGGTATTAAAAGCACAAATGTCTTCATTATTGTTGATGTTATTTAAAGTGGATTATTTTGTACAATGTAAACTTCTATCATATATATTGAATGTATCTTTATTTTATCTAATTTAGATGGATTGCTGTGGAGTGGTGGGCCCAGATTCAAACAATCAAGAATTTGCTAGCACTAACTGGAATGGAGGCTTAGATAAAATACCTTTTTCTTGCTGTAAGAATGCTTCTACAGATAATTACTATGCTGCTACAAACAGTGATTGCCAACAATCATTGAAGACTGGTACATACAGATCAGATGTAAGCAAACATTACTGAATATAAAAGTTAGTGTTCATATTTTGCAGCAGCAAAGAGGCACATGAACTTCTTCCTTCTTTTCTTCCTACTTCTGCTACTGCAGTGGTAGCAGCTACTACAACTACTGTGACTAATATTGCTGCTACTATTCCAACTAGTACAACTGCTTGTGCTGAAACTATCACTGATGCTAATACAACTCTTACTGGTATGAATCCTACTACTGCTCTATGTTGACTCTTACTGGTATGAATCCTACTACTGCTCTATGTTGACTCTTACTGGTATGAATCCTACAACTGCTCTATGTTGACTCTTACTGGTATGAATCCTACTACTGCTCTATATTGACTCTTACTGGTATGAATCCTACTACTGCTCTATGTTGACTCTTACTGGTATGAATCCTACAACTGCTCTATGTTGACTCTTACTGGTATGAATCCTACTACTGCTCTATGTTGACTCTTACTGGTATGAATCCTACTACTGCTCTATGTTGACTCTTACTGGTATGAATCCTACTACTGCTCTATGTTGACTCTTACTGGTATGAATCCTACTACTGCTCTATGTTGACACTTACTGGTATGAATCCTACTACTGCTCTATGTTGACTCTTACTGGTATGAATCCTACTACTGCTCTATGTTGACTCTTACTGGTATGAATCCTACTACTGCTCTATGTTGACTCTTACTGGTATGAATCCTCTTATGTCTCTATGTTGACATGATGGTTCTTGAAAAAGCTGTAAAGTATTCGAAAAGAACACATGTTGATATGGCAGTAAACTGTCTCTTGTCTGTGTAAGCATTTTCAAAAAACCTTTTGTAAAGTATTGGTACCTTTTCATACCATAGCACACAACTTCAGTGAAATGCATGCAGTTTATATTTGACAGAAAGATTTGTTAGAAAGAAAGCTTTTATAATATAATAGGGCATTGCCTGTTTCATCAAAAATGCAATCCACAAAGTTGCAGTGATAAATTAGACTTGAAGGAGGCCTGGTAAAAAAAACCCCAAGCAATTGAATGATATTTGTTGGTGAGGTTCTCATATAGAATACTGAGCCCTTTGTTTTGCTATGCATTCTTCCATACTAGTTCATTATACTGTTTTTATAGCTGCTTATTTATCACATAGACATTATCCATTTATTATGGGAATATTTTTTTGTGTTTCCAACAAAAACTCATCTTATTATTTCTATATGCATGAAGTTTTTCTTTTTCCTATTTTAAATTTCTGGCAACCTTTGTATTTTTAGATCTTTGCTATTTATTCCAAAACTCTTTCATTCTGTAAATTAATTCAAAATTAAAGTTGACTCAAAACCTCATCCTGTCTTGAATTTCCAGACTGTTCAGATATGGTGCTAGGTGTGCTACCATCGTTTTACTTAAGCAGTTTGATAATGCAATTCACAAACATTGAAATTAAAACTTTTAGTCTCTTTTGAAACAAAGTATTACAAGATTTGAGCAGTTCAGTCTATTGCAGAAAAATATGAACACGAATTGAAACCCTCATGTTACACCTTGGGTATATAATCTTTTACCAAATTCTGGAAAATGTTTGAACTTGGCAATTCATGAGAGATCACTCTTTTGTATCATTTTGTATTTGTAGCACAGTGGTATAGTACTGCTGAAGAAGACATGTATTGGATAAACAATGTGACATATTGTTGACTTTGTATTATGTTTTCTGCTAACACTAGAGTCACATAAAGTCATTTTTGCATATCTAGATTACTTTAAATAGATATCAGTCAGTGATGGACTAGTCTGACAAATTCAAACTGAGATTGATGCTATTTTAAAATTTGTTTTTCATTTGCAGGGTTGTTATAAAGCCATCTTTAATTGGTTCAATAAGTACAGCACCGCTGCAATTGTTTTTGCTGTCCTAGTACTTGTTACTGAGGTAAGGTACAATACTTATAACCTTTTCTTCTATAAGTATCGGGTATATTATCAATATACTTGTATTACATCCAGAAGAAAACAGGGGTGTGAACAATTTTTTTAAGGCTAATCAACAGGTCATAAGTAAAAGCTAAAGGTTTGTTTTTTAGAATTTAGATTTTTTGTAGTAATAAGCTAAGATATTGGAATGCACAAAGTGATACATTATATAAACTTAAGGCCACCAGAATCAGCACACTTTAAGCAGATTTAGTTTCCTCTTCTTTTTTAAAATCATGAATATAAGGACTGCCTATCTCATCCTGCCACATTTCTCCTGCACAGGAGGATCTGTTCTAATCAAATGTTTCTGCAGTGGATGTGCTTCTAAGTGCAGCTGCCAGCAGATCTAAGTGGCTATGGAATGACTATGATTCAGGCATATGCTAAAATATGCCTAAACAAATTTTTTTAATACACAAAATCACAAAGGAGGATGTTGTAACATAGTTCCTGCTTTCCAAGTCTGAAAGTGTTTGAAATCCAAAGTATGTAAGCCAGAAATCTTTAATATTAAATTCAGTATAAGTACAGTGGAAGTATCTGAAAAAGGAAGCTGTTGGAATCACTAGAATGCCCTAATGTTGGATATGCAACTTCATGAAGCTGAAGTATGAGGTCCAAAATTTAGTCTGAAATCTGAAATCCCAGCATTGCTAATGTAAAAGTATGATGATTGAAGTTAGAAATACTCAGTAGCCTTCATACAAATTTAGAATGTAAAGCAAAAAAATCAGAAAGATGAAGGCTGAGTCTGACTTGCAAAGCAGAGTAAGAAGTTTCTTTACATGAATCTATGCATGCAAATAAACCATGAATCATCTGTAACAGCCATATCATTGTCTGTCATTAGCTAAGGTCTGATCTCTTGTTTCTGCTTTTAAAAACAATTTGCCTTGCCTTTTTTTGAGATGAAACTGAAATCAAGCAAATTTAAGGTAAAATTAGAATGCAACACATGCAAAAGTTTGGCATTGAATAGGCCTACCCCAATTAGTCAGAAAATTTAAGGTAAAATTAGAATGCACACACATGCAAAAGTTTGGCATTGAATAGGCCTACCCCAACTAGTCAGGGAATTTTAGGTAAAATTAGAATGCACACACATGCAAAAGTTTGGCATTGAATAGGCCTACCCCAACTAGTCAGGAAAAAGATCTTAATGATAGTAATTTATAATACCTTTGTCACCTGAAATGAAAAACTTTAGTTTTGTCCAAGAGTTTTGAATGATAGAATATTACTTGTATGAAGATGTAATGGTTTAATACATAATTTATTTTCTGCAATTTCATTCATAATCCATAAAGAGAATCATTTGTAGGACATAGCTGGTACCTTAAGCACTCTTTAATATATAAAAAAGTAATTGATTGAATATTCATTTGATCTAATCTCTCATGTTTTTCAGTTCTTTGGTGTTATATTTGCTTTCGTATTGTGTCGGGGTATTGGAAAAGAAGATATGGTCGTATAGAATGCAAAACTCTACCACACTTAAAGGTATTGTATTGATAAAGTTTACTTCTCTCTCTCTCTCTCTCTCTCTCTCTCTCTCTCTCTCTCTCTCTCTCTCTCTCTCTCTCTGATTTAAGCTTATGAATGAGAAAAATATGGCTATAAAACATACATGTCTTTTATGGATAGTCAATCCCTTTATAGTTTGGAAAACCATTACATTTTAGTTCCTCATTTTGAACTCTTCTTGTTTTCTAAGGAGCATATAATGTGCATAATTTTTGTTTCTTTTGAACTAGTTTCAAAATGATTAAAATTAATAATTTTGCAATTCCACTTTCTTTTCAGAGATGTAATCAGCTATGGTGGAGATAATTAGAGCTGAAATTATCAGGCTGTTTTAGTGCAGTGTTCAGTTTTCCTGTGTCTGCATTTAATGAACATATTTCATCATCTTATTTCTGCAGTGAAATAACTTGCCAGTCACACAGTTTTACATATTGAGCTTTTGTGTTGTTTTCATCAAATCATTTATGATACACATAAAATGAAGCTCACAGCAAAAATAAGTTGAGGGAAACAGGTGATAGCAATTCAAGCTGTGAATCAAAACATTACTGTAAATTCGTTTGACAGATGACAGGAAAACGGGAAGTAAATATTCTTGGGTACTGCATGCCATTCAAGAGGAATAGAAAACATTTTTGAATATTTAGAGATGCTGACAGCATATGGAACAACAAGTCTACTGGCATGATAGGATTTCAAACCAGCTTCAGCTTATAATTTTCTGTTACTATATTTGTTGTGTTCCAATATTGTAAAAAACACTTAGTTCAAACGGAATTTCTGACTTCTAGTATTGTAACATTACTGCATGTTGTGATTGGTGTTGATTATATATTGCTCTGAATAAATATGGTAATTGATTGAAGGAAATATTTAAGTAATAAAAATATTTATTCAATTAGACATTGGATAAGTTTTTTTTGATGCAAATGATTATAACATCCTTTGTTCATTATTAAACATATCAGTGTCTTTTTTGCCAAGACTTTTAGTTTCTGTAATTCATTCATTTCCAACATGCCAATCAGCCTTTCAGATAGAAACTCTTAAAATTTTGCATTAAAATTTGATTTTTAAATTAAAATTTGGATTAGAAATAGATTTTTAAATTACATTTGGATTTAAAAATTATTTTTAAATTAAATAAATAGTATGTACATGCAGAAGCTGATAAAGCATTTTGTCAGTGTTGGTTGACATTGAGATCAGGCCACCATATTGTACTTGCTTGTAAATGAAGTCTAAATGTCAAGAACTAAGATTGTGATTTGCTGTAACATAATGCACTTTGCACATCAGGGTCTATGTTTGTTGCTCTACTAATTACTGAGCTAATTGCTAAATACCCAGTTCAGCTGGCACTTTATGTGATATATCTGAGTCTGTATGGCTCATCTTTTAAGCGAGTATATACAGTATGTTGATCTCTATTTAAACCAAAATAGCAATCTTATCTTCAATGAAAAGTGTTCTGTTTTGCTTCGAAAAGAGTGGTTCAACTAAAAACACAAACACTTTCTAAATCTGACACTGATTTGGTTACAACTATTGACTCAATTCTGTAATGTTAAAAAAGGATACATTTTTTTTTAACAAGAATAAACAAACAATATTTGCATGCCTTCTGCACAAGCATTAAATGTATTTACTTTTCAACTGTAATACATGCATTCATTACTTATTCCACAATCATTTTCATGTAAATATGGCATCTGATGTATTCTATTGTTAATTAATCATTCTTTTCAAAGAAAAATTAAATCCTCATATACCGTCAGTAGCAAATATCATTTTCATCTTTAAAGTAGGGCAACTCACCTTACATTAAGGAGAGACTGTATTTCTCTTTTTTTGCAGACTTTTTTATTTTTGTTTGTTTGTTTACCTTTATCATTCCTATTGACATTTTATAATCCTTCATGATTATCATCTCAGTCTACTGTATTCAGTAATCTTTACCTACCTAAATGGGTCTGTATAACAATTTTAGAAGTTTGCATTCATTTTAATACACCTTCATACTACGGAATGCCAGAATAAAATTGAATAATAAGCTGCTTTAAGAACTATTAAACTCATATTGTTGGATATGACATTTACTATGATCTTGGTATTTTACAACTAGTTAAACATGTAATCATATACTATCCTTCTCTCCTGATGCAGTTCATAACTATTTAGCTGATGAAACTTCACAAATAAATATTTTGTATTTTTATGTCTGTCTTTCCATTTCATGATCATTGTATTCATCTGTATAAGTTTAGAGAGGTTAATTTTACTGTCAGTAAATAAATCATTGTTAAGTTGTAATTTAATAAATAAAAACAATCTACTTAAGATGTTGTTTTGTCTTTTTATATATACATTTAGAGGAGATGTGGTTGACAATAAAATAAACACTTTTGTTTTTGATAATATAATAAAAAATTTTAGCAACCACGAAACAGAAAATGATAACTTCCATCAATACCAATGTATTTCCTTAATTCAATCTTTTTTCGACACTATTATTTGCTTTGCCTACACAAGTCAGATGGGACCTTATCTTGATGGATGCTGTGACACAAAAGACCCTAACAATTGCAGGATCTCTCTCCTAATGTCAGAACAACATTGCGTTTATTGAGCACATATACATGTGTCCAAATGGTTAGTGTTTTACTTTTCCAATGGATATTCATCTGAGATTAAGATTCAATATGCTGCACAAAGATTTTGGTTGTCTGTCTTATTTTTGGGGAATCATGAATATTAAATCACGAATAATATTAATTTAGTTCTGATTACTTACATACCTACCAGGAAGTGCTGAGGTTCTTTTAAGACTCAAAATGTATTCGTTTATGTTCCAAGGAATGTTCAGTGTGCATGGCACCCAGAAAAGCAGCAGCATCCAATTGAGAATAATTCATATTTTCATATAATTTCATAGAAAATTACTGGAAATTTAAATTTATTGAAAAAAGAAAAAAAGTTTTTCTTTGAAGTATTTAATTGCATTTGCAAACAAAATATATTAGTCTGATACCATCACCATGTACACTTACCTGCACTAAGACTCACATAATCTAAAAGCAGAAATTAAATATTATGGTAGCATTTTTCTATAAAGAGTGATCTTTGGACATGGACACAATTGATAATGTTTGCAGAAAGAAGCTAATACAGTAATCTCTGAAATGGTGGTTGCATATATGTGACCACCCTATCTTTTTACAGAGGTAAACAGATCCTATGTTTGGGTATGGACCAAAACAAGGAAATCCCAGTCAAGGGGTTATATTATTTGTATCCCATGAGGCTATGCTGAATGGGGAGACAGATAATGTTACCCTGCAAGTGGGAGTTCCTTGTTTTGGTTCAAACACAGATATATATATTATTTTTCTCACCCAATTTTTTTCATCCAAATTAAAATAGCCCTGCACCGATGCAATTTATTTAGAAGATTCAAAACACAGTATTCATCCGGTACTATTATTGCTTCACACTCTGTAGAAAGGTTATCAGGTATTGGACTTGTATGAAAATCTGAATAATTGTCTAAGTGGAATCTAGCTATATACGCTGCTCATAGAAATGGAAAAAAGTTCAAGGCAAAAGTTATGTGTAGGAAGTATTGTGTAATGAGTGTGTCAAGTGACATGCTTTTGTTTGTACTCCATGTAAAGATGAATACGCTAATGAGGGCAATGGGGTGACATGTTCACCATAAGTACACTAGTTCTGTGCATGAAAAATATAAACATAAATTTGTTGGATATTATTGCTGTATTATCACATTTAATTGATGGATGTCATATAAACTTGACAATATCTTTTATACATTAAACTTTCATCATTTACACATTAAATTTTAACTTTCATCAGTTCTACTTTGGTAAGCATTCTATGGTAGGCAATGGTGCAGTACTCTGTAATATAATATGCCTACTGGTTACAGTTCTAATAAAGTGTGTAGTGACATCAGAAAGTTTCTAATACATGACTTCCTAAAAAATTTGTATTTTCTGTCCTGAAAATTTGGCTAGTTTTGCGATCACTATTGCAATGACACGCTACATGGAAAACTTTTTGAAACATTATTGGAACTTTATTATATTTCTCGAATGGATTTTAAAAACCAATCGAAAGCATCATAATGTTAAGAATTTGCTATGATCTCGTACCGTCATTTTCTTTTTTAAAAAAGTACTACCATTCTTGTGATTTCTTCTTGCATTAATTTGCTTTTTCGGATATAAAGTTTATCCTATACCGAATAAATTAATGTTCTGATTGTAGGTCGATTTTCATGTTATGTGCCAAAGAATACAGAACTTCATTAAGGGAAATAACTCGTCAAAGTGTAACTTTAAATTGATACATACTGAATGACTTATTTCCCTTAACAACTTGGTTTGTTGCAGTGTGCCATTAAGTAGAAGACTTCAAATTCTTATTTGGTGTTCATTAATGTGTTTGGTAATTTTATTGGTCTAATACCTTTTAAATTATTGTGAAAGTTGTCAAGTCCAACAGACGTGGTTATGTTTGTATACTGACTTTTAACATTCTCAATCCCAGGCGAGATGATCGTAGCCGAAATCCATTTGTAGGCAAGAATTGTTCAGTTTTCAAAACGGACATACTGGAGAAAATGCAACACTTACTAGTCGATTTTGACGTCTGTGAACTGATGAAGCCACTATTGGTCAGACCATCTATCATGTCATATACACGACATTAAAAGCACTATTTTCTCTGTGCATATATGACATTTTGGGAAAGACTCTCGGTACTAATGATATGGAAGAAGGGGAACTTGTCTAGAAAACCTATAACAGTATAACACGAAAGAAGACAGGAGTCAACTCCCCTCGGAGTTGTGTTTTATTGGTACAGGATAGACTCATCCTTTGATTCATTGAAGGACACTCCTAATTTTCTTTGTACGAACCCCTGTCTCACTCTTGTTTCGCTTAACATACCACTTCTTATAAACTCGGTATCGAAAATTGCGTGCATTCATTTACCATAATATCTCTTGACTGTTAAAATTCAGTCAAAAAGTTCCATAGTCACTTGATTGTTTTTTTTAAAAAAAACAAGTATTATTCTCAAATCACTACTTAATTGTATAAAACCGTTTTTTTTTTCATAGATAAATATGAAGGATCATTACACGCTTTGCCATTGTGGTTTTTTGAGGCACCGAGTAGAACTATCTTTATTTTATTAATTGCACTTTTTGTGGCTCTTTTTAATTACGTATGAATTTTAAAAAGAGGAGTAAAATGAAGTGATAAATGAACTAGAAAAAAGGGGAAGAGCACTTCGTTATAGTTCTTATGATTGTTAGATAGATAATGGACATTAAGAAATAAAGAAATAGTCACACACACATGAGTTTATTTACAGCTACCACACATATCTATCTACCTACCATGTTTCGTGCTTTATGTGTCTCTTTGCCTGTTAATCTATCTGCTTGTATATATGTTAGAAAACGTGTCAGTACAAGTCTTTCTTAGAACTTCATTATATAACATTAAACTTAACTGGTTTCACGTCTATTCTTTCCAACATTCAATTATAGTTTAATGGCTAATCTGCTAGAAATTTATTTTCTTAGCAGGCGTGTGCAACACTTATATACCGTATTAGCACGCACATAGCACTAACAACTATAATCAGCTGTTAACTACATTGCATAATGCGCGGACAGACCTATGCTGTACACTGGTAATCATAATCCGAATGACCCGCGAAGAATCATATCTGAATAATGCCCTGGCAAATCTAGGTCTATCTTGTTTAGAGGACATTGTACTTTTCACTGAGAAACATCAATAGAACGAACTGGATATATTTGTGTCCGTATGATGCGCGGCCAGATCGGTGTGTAAAGCTACATCAGCCACTTGCATTATGGTAAAGCTGGATCAGCGCCATTCACATTAATGGCTAGTTATACAGCTGCAAAACATAGTTGACCATCAGATAAAACAGACATGTCTTTTTTATTTCCTGCTTTGTCAATACAAATAGTATTACTAACAAGGTGACGGAATATATAAAACTTTCTTATTCCAGGATAATGTGATGATGGAAGTTTTAGTCTGTGGGAACTGTTCAAGGTTAACATAGTCAATGGGTGACGAATAACCATGGACTCTCGGACAGGGCTAATTAGCATGCTGTTATAGTGATTACATCAAGGTTTTCTGTATGAAACCCACCCTGGTGTCCTCCTGCTGGAACCTCTACTTCCCAACGAGAGACATCTGAACAAGATATATTGGTTCTTTGTCCTAGCGAAATCTTTCGGGTTTTTTTTTTTTAGTTGCCTCCGTTAGTATGCATGGCCCTCTAACCAATAACATGGCGGCCGAAAATGTTGGGGGAAATTGACTTAAAATGGATACTTTGGTTTTACATCGAAAGTATGATTGCGTATCATAGAGAAGCCATTACAAATGTATGGTATTTGTACAAACACTGACCGGCATTGGAAAATTATTTATTTATCAATTTACTCAAGTTTCGTGCTCCCTTTGTCTCGATCATGTAGGAACAGTGTTCAAATTTGAACAACTTGATTTTGATTGGATGCGGTGGTGAAATTCAATGAAATCCAATGAAATTCACAGATCCAAAGTTAAGAAATATTTGCTCGATACGACAAAGTGTATATATGGTTAACACATCGGAAACTTGGCAAGCGATGATGAACGAGAGGTCGTCAGGAGCATCCGAAATCACCTCTGGGGTGAATCCGCGACCGCTTTTATTGAATTTCCCACATGCAAATGAATTGCCTGCATTGGTTCCATCTCCATGGCGCTAGCGTCACAGCTGCGTACTTGTGCAACAAGTCTGCTGTGGTACAACTGCCATGCAATCCGAATGTATCTTCGTGGGAAATATTTACGTCTGCGGTGATTGTTTGCACGCTTTTAGGTTTACCGAGAACTACGTTGATTTCGAATATTATTGGTGTCATCAATGATCGTTCCTGTTTTTTGTCAAGGAACTGCTACGCGCATAAATTTTACTTCAGTCAATATCAGGTTTTCTTTAGCCGTCCGAGTCAATATTGGAACAATATAATTGATGGATAATTTTATAGCGGTGGACATGTATCTAGTCATGTAATAGTCAATCGTTTTCACTCGATGTGTACAAAACTTTAAACCACGATGAGCTAAAAAAAAGATGAAGCAAACCTTTGCGTCAAAACAAAAGACTGAATTTACTGAGAAAAATATCAAATCCATTATAATTTATCATTACAATAAAATGTAATGAAACAAAAATGAAATAAAAATAATTGAAGACTAACACAAAAGCAATATATATATATATATATATATATATATATATATATATATATATATATATATATATATATATATATATATATATATATATATATATATATATATATATATTATGTAAGCTGTATCAATAATATACCTCGAGATGTTTTAAATGTTTCATTTAAAGGAAACAGGAAACGAAGCTTGCTGAGTTTCCTTTGAATAAAAAAAAAATATACAAGTGATATATCATTGATATTGCGCACGTACTGTACATATATTTTATTTATACCACATGCAAATGTATATATTCGCCTTTGAACGGAATACAGATTTAATTACAGGTAGACGTGTATTTACTTACTGAATGAAATTCCTTACATCCCCAAGTGGGTCCGTTGCAAAATGTAGTTTTATGCATTTCAGGGCTATTTACATACTCCACTGCATATTGAAAAGTTGTTTGTTTTCTTTTTTTTTTTTTTGGTTTCGATTTTTCTCCACATTCATTAAACCAATATAATGCACACTTATGAATTAAACATGAAAGATGGTTTTAATGATAGAAGTAGAGCAGTAGCAGCGCTTGGATAGGTAAGCCATTCAGATACCGGCGCAAGGAAATTAACGTGGAGCAGAAACTAAGCAAACTAACTGACAACTCAACAAGAGGTAAGTAAATATTTTAATATATTTATAGTTAATCTAAGTTATTCGTCTGCTTTAGTAACATTACAACCGACCACAAATTCTCTGTCTGTCTGTCTGTCTGTCTGTCTGTCTGTCTGTCTGTCTGTCTGTCTGTCTGTCTGTCTGTCTCTCTTTCTCTGGTCGGTTTAACTTAAAAACTCTCTCGTCGCTTTGACTTTAAAACTTTGTCTTTCTGTCTGTCTCTGGTCGGTTTGACTTTAAAACTGTCTGTCTGTCTGTCTGTCTGTCTGTCTGTCTGTCTGTCTGTCTCTCTCTCTCTCTCTCTCTCTCTCTCTCTCTCTCTCTCTCTCTCTCTCTCTCTCTCTCTCTCTCTCTCTCTCTCTCTCTCTCTCTCTCTCTCTCTCTCTCTCTCTCTCATCCTTTGGTCGGTTGGACTTAACATTTACCATCATTCATAAGTCAAGATGTGTCGTGGGAATGACAAAAACGAAAATCATCTGCGTTCAACATTTCAGAGATTGTAGCCCCAATCCTGCTACAATTCGAGAGAGAGAGAGAGAGAGAGAGAGAGAGAGAGAGAGAGAGAGAGAGAGAGAGAGAGAGAGAGAGAGAGAGAGAGAGTGAGAGAGAGAGAGAGAGAGAGAGAGAGAGAGAGAGAGAGAGAGAGAGAGAGAGAGAGAGAGAGAGGGGGGGGATCGACCTTTGGACATTTTCATGTTTAAATAATAATATTCGATTTTTTTAGAACATTATGGTATGTTTAAGAAAACAAAACAAAACATAACATTAAATATATCACCGTATGTGTATCACTTATCCGAGGAATTTACTGGGTTTTTTGTGTAATTGAAAACACTAGATAAATCCAAAGGAAAGTGCACACGTATTGGTACGACAAACCATATTCTTGTGTATTACTTGGTGTAATTTCTATTTCAAGATTTTAATCGAGCCCAAATTCCTTTACTATCTCATTCCACATTTCTGCGTAGTTTGTCCGTTATGCATGAGAGGGGAAGGGAGAACAAAAAGTAAGAAAATGTGTTAAATTCAGTTAGAAAACTGGGATTGTTAATACTTGTCATCGTTATTTCATACGCCACTAGTAATCTATGTTTATGGCTCGTGTTTGATAATGTAATTGCCGTGTTAACGACGAACGGTATAGAACATCGGAGCATAGTTTCACAAAATTTCTCAAAATGTATGCTCATACTAAGATATTGTATTACATGTTTAGGATATATTGTACAAATTCTACATATTTGTCGGAAATTCTTACAGTGAAAATAATGCAAGATCGCTGATTTAAAATTGAAAATATGGCAACCTATTTATTTCTGAAAAAGGACTAGAGGAATGATACATGTTTAGTGAAAAATTAATACTAACCAACCAATTTTTTTAAAAAAATTTATTAAATGATCCAACGAATGAGGAATGAATTTTTAGATGTTTAGTAAAAGTGGGGACATGCTATTAATAAAGGGTCGTAGCCTATAGTCCGTTCTGTTTAAAATCATCAGTGGGACGAACAGCGTAGACCACGACGTAAAGTGAGTCTATGTCATTTTGTCAATAGGTTTGAACGCGCAATGCATGACTGCTCCAGCTCAAGGTACAAGGTATTTTAAATCGTGTATAAACAAAATTTATTGTACAACATATGCTCTGCAGTAACGAAACTGTTACCTTTGCAAACAATGGTGTAATGCATTATGCAATTTGACTTACGCGTTATTTATAGCTTTGCAGTTTCGACTACGATTAATTCTTTGAATGGTGTTTTGAGAAATTTAATACCCATTTGTTTATTTACCCTCTGAAACAGTTTGCTCTTACAACACTTAAGAGTAGTACAGCGATTTATGCTTTTCAGGAACAAATTATAGTAAAGGTACCAGTCTAAACCAGATTATTGTTATTTAAAGTTACGGGTTTAACGAATGCAAACTATTCCAGGATTGTAAAGTAAGCATAACCTTTGAGATAATCTCTCTCTCTCTCTCTCTCTCTCTCTCTCTCTCTCTCTCTCTCTCTCTCTCTCTCTCTCTCTCTCTCTCTCTCTCTCTCTCGTTGAAATCGCTGAATCATAAATTTATGAAGTTCATTTCATCGATTGATTTACTGATTTATTTTTGGAATACGCGTCACTAATACCGTGTTAACCTCTTCACGTTCTTTGCATAAATGTTTGTATGTATCACACTGCACTATACAATATAAGTATTCATCCTGCACAAAACCCGATTCATCCATTTCGTTTGCATTTTCAGGCCAGAAACTTAATGCGGTAGTTTTTACATAACCAGCAATCATGTCTTTGGGTTGTGGAGGAAAATGCGCCATGTTCTTTCTTGTTCTTATCAATACATTATTCCTGGTAAGTAGAGTTATCCCTATGTATTATATCAGTTAAAACACAAGACGAGAACTGGGTTGATATTTCCCGACTCCTCCAAAACTATTTGCCTTAATTTTCCATATGCCTAATATCTCAAAATAGAATTTCCATGTCTGCAGAAGTATTTCTTAAAAGTGGCTGTGTAATTCTTTTCTCCTTGCTCATCAATACTTCCTTGTTCCTTGAAAAATTTATGTCACGTTAGCGGTATAGTGGGGCGATATAGCAACAATGGGATAATACATTACAGAGTCCCCCCCCTCCTTTCAGGCCTGTATAGCGACACTAAAAAAATGTCACATCGTGGGCCTGTATAGCGACAATGGGAATTTTGTATTAGTGACTAGCACGCCCTGGGCCTGCAAAAAAGAAGAAATGGCACCGGTGGCATGACGTCACGGTACTGGACACTGTCAACTCTGTAACAATGTACAATACTGTGGCGTCAAGTGTTCGTTTTGGAGAATATAGTAATGGATGTTTTATAACATATATACTATACAATTAATTTTGTTTAAATAAAAACAATTTTTTTTAAAAAAAACTAAAAACAAAAATCTTTTCGAGGCATTGATGTGGCCTTGAAAAGGGCCTTTGTTTTCTTGTTGTTATTGTTCTTCTTCTTCTTCTTCTTCTTCTTCTTCTTCTTCTTCTTCTTCTTCTTCTTCTTCTTCTTCTTCTTCTTCTTCTTCTTCTTCTTGCATCCAGTCTGGATGACGCAGAGCTCAAAATGTCTCTTGGATTTTGATTCAATTCTGATTAAGTTTTTCAAAATCTTCTTTCTTCTTTCTGTTTTTCGGCTCTTTTTCTCTTTTGTCGAGTTCATTTCTCCATGTCTCTTTTATCTTTTTCTCTTCCTATTGCATCACCTTTCTCATCATCTCTTCTTTCTTTAATGTCTTTTTCCCCAATCAGCAAAAGACAACTCAGTCAAATATATCACGTCTTCTAGAAAGTAGCTCACTTCAATAACAACATCAAATGCCTCTTTCAAAGTTCCCACTCTGTCATACTTTGGCTTGATGAAACCTCTTAAATTTGCCACTTCTTCTTCTGAAGTGGCAAAGTTAAGAGTACTTGATCTCGCCAAGTACTTGATCCTTGGCGAAGTTCACTCTTTTCTACCACATACATTAAATCCATCATCCAATTATACATGTCTTTGAGCTGATTACAAAGATCCATCTTGTATGCTCTGTGGAATGGCGCAAAATCTCACTCAACAGTTTTATAGTCGCACATTCACGGAGTGCTTCGCGACTGGCTCGGGTCCTCGGCTGGACCAGAGGCCCTTGTCGTTCGACCTTCGACCTTTGACATTTGTCCAAAAGACAGTGAAAAGAAACCACCAAAAAACACGCATCTCAGACACAAGCCCGCCCGCACCACCATCCACCCCCCACTCAAGCAGCGAATCTGCGCATTAAAAGGTAGGTGGATGAAGTGGTACATCATACACCTTTGACCAACAACACGCTGAACGTGAGCTTGCACATGGCGCAACTTTCGAAAGCTATGATTTATATACTTCAAGCACGGACGTGAAAGAAAACATCTCTTACACTCGCTTCACATAGGATATACTATCTCAGCAACGAACGAGCAAGCAAGCATAAACACACAAATATACTCTTCTTACCAGCGAATTAGCAAGCATAAAACACAAATAATATACTATCTTCACCAACGAACAAGCAAGCATATAACACACAAATATACTATCTACACCAATGAAACCAGCAAACATAAAGCACACAATATACTATCCACACAAATGGATGAGAAGAAAAAAAAACCCACAATATAATATCCTCACCAACGAAACGAGCAAGCATGAAACACATCATATACTATCCATACCAATTAACGCGCATGCAAACACAAAACAAACATCAGGAGATGAGTGAGTGTTTATAGTTACACTTCACTGCATTCATACGATTAGGCATATTGAATAGTCTCTCTTTTCTAGAAATCCGGTGATCCCTGAGAAGTGCACCTGTCTAATGCTGGCATCTATCAGGGAGAGCACCACGCACGCATCGCCGGCTCCAATCATGCTCCCAATTTACATTTATGATTGGGAGAGAACACGGAGCTTGAGTGGTTTCACTATCCCACTTCTCCGTTTGTGGGATAGTGTCCTCACCTCAGGTTTGACCGCACACTGTTCTTTTGCCATGAGATGAGGCACGATTCTCCTTTCCTTTCTTTCTACTCTTTCTTCTTCTTTTTTCTCCACTTTCTTAAGTCAGTCACTTTATTCAACTGTCTCTATCGTCAGATCAACCAGGAGTCGCCTGGCATACTCTAGATGCATTTGAAGTTCAATCAATTTACCAATTCTTCTATTTATTTTCAATTTTGACTCAACAGTGGCCAGCAATGTCAATGTCAATGTATGATTTAAGTCGCTTGCTGCCTACTAAATCATGTCCTACTTGTCGAGCAACTCCTTGGTACACAGGAAACATATCTAACAAGAAGTTTTAGAGTACTCGTTTTCTAAAATGAGGTTTCACGGTGACCTTTCCTTGGGTGAATCGAATATTTTGTCCCAGATCTCCTTTCATAATAATGTTGACAGTGGCGAAATACGACTTACTGACAGGTAGATTGTGAAGATGTACAATGTCACGGTGAAAGTGTTAGGTGTTTCTACATTCTTCGTCAGCAGCCGTGACAGAAACCACTTTGAAGGAATGACACGCAGTAACTGTACAGAGGTTTTTCCCACTAAGTTGTACTCCCCCACATCGGAGTACATAAAGATCAAATTTAGTCATTGGTTCATTTCTGCAGGGAATCAAAAATATTTGGCAACATCCATGTTATTGGTTATGCCTGGTATTTGACTTTTATTCTCGAGCATCATAGTGTCTCCATGCAAAATGTCAAACAATCCAGGACAAAATATAATTGCCACTACTTTGTCCTACTGATATTTGATCAGTAGGCGACGAGCTACTTTGATGTACTCGATCGTTACCTTTTTCGAGTCTATCTGTCTTTACCAAATACGGCATTGAACCAGATAGCAACTGTGTTCACCTAATGTTGACCACTAAAATAATTTAATGTAGGAATGGTCAGTAGAAAGGTATAACGGTGGGTTTAGTTCAGGGGATATTTTCTATTTTCATTAGTCTAGTACAGCTGAACGCTCAGTCAAGTCTTGTTGCTCTTGCTTGTCATGAACTTCCATTTTAAAGTGTTTTGATTTTTAACGATGTTTACGATTTGTGTAGGGTGAATGATTTCCACCAAACCACTTCCCAATGGGCTTCGTGATCTAATTGAATGGCCTGAGATAATTTGGCCGTGAAACAGCACAAAGTGTCTTAGGAAACACCTTCATGGAACTGTCATTGGATAACTTTATGTAAAATTGGTTATTCATAATTCCACAGTTCTAGTGTCCGAGAAATTACTGGAATTCAGATGATTGTCTAAAAGAGGATAGTTAATTTTACTGTTCGAACTAACGTTGGACACAAGACTCTCGTTGTTGTTTCCGTTAGAGGAATATTTTAGGGACGGATTGGGAAGAAGATAGCCAATTCAACTGCTAAGTAAAATGGTCCACAAATTTTTGTTTCCTTGTTTTAGGCTCACGTTCTCCACACCAAACCCACAAGGGTTGCTTTTGTTGATCTTGCAGAGGAGAACAGGGGGAAGGAGAGGTCACTGTAGTAGCTGAGACTGTGATTAAGGACATTATGGTCACTTTTTTATAGTCGAGAAGCGTCGATTCAAGAGTCAAAACTTGATGGATATCCTTTCCAATGTACTTTGATTTCTTTCACACGGCCTTTTCCCAATTTCCGCATCCCACACACGCATCCCAGACACAAGCCCGCCCGCACCACCATCCACCCCCCCCCACTCAAGCAGCGAATCTGCGCATTAAAAGGTAGGTAGGTGGATGAAGTGGTACATCATACACCTTTGACCAACAACACGCTGAACGTGAGCTTGCACATGGCGCAACTTATCTTATCTGTTATTATAGTCATGTGTCTCGTGTATTATGACTAGTTATAGCCCTGAAAAGGGCTAGCGGCCTCCCCTCCTTCCGAGGCAGGGCTCACCCGTGTCTCAGTGCTTGACACTTTTTTGTGCCCCGACGCATGGGCGTAATAGCCCCCCTAGATGGTTTAGCACCTAAGCCGGACATCACCATATCGGTAATGTTGCTAATCTAGGGAGGCACTTAGCCCGAGGGCTGGGATTTTGATCTAGTGCTTGACCTTTTTCCACCAACCTTAAAACAGACCTTTTTGAGTGGCATTGACACAGTTCAACCGCCTCGACTCCCGGGCTCGGAAAAGGCAAAGGAAAGGATCCAGCAAAGGGCGGTACCATAGTTGATTCCTCTATCTTGTGGGTTGAAATTCTCTCCCTGTGTCTGGCTTACCCTGGGTCCACATAGTATCATTGGCTTTGAAAGTGTAACCTTTTCACTTTTGTTTTTATGTGGCCCAGGGCGCTTCCTACTGCACTTCCTCATTCCTTGATTGTTGGGTCCCATGGTTTTCCTCGAGTTGACGGTGTCGGCAGTGGATTTCGCTTCCGCCCACTAAGTTAAGGTTCTGTTTCTGCCCTTTGCCTATTGGGGGTGGGAGTCCCAATCATAGCCAAACATGCGTAAGCCACATACGAGTCGAATCAATAGGAGTTGTGAAATTTCCTACTATATATGAGTATTATGTTTTTGCGTACTATGCGTACCTTTAGTTCCAAAAGTTTGTGTAAAATTTGGAAGGTATTAGTTACCTTGTGAAATTTAGTGGTCTTAATTTGTTTGGTGGTAAGTTATATATTTTTTCTTTCCAATCATTCCTTCAAGGGCCAAAAAAGTTAGTTGTTAGCCTAAAAAGAGCTCTTTGCCAAAGTGAGCCCTATGTAAGGCATTCTGACTAACCCTATTTCACTTCGCTGCTGTTAAAACAACAGCGATGTGATAGTAGCAAGCTTCTTTGTTCTTTCTTCTTTCTTCAGCTGACCTTTTTCTTTTACAATATATCGTGTGTAAAAGAATTTGGTTATTTCTTGTGTCTTCTTTTCTTCTTTCTTCTTTATTCTTTATGTTCTTTTCTTCTTACTTCTTTCTTCCTTCTTCTTCTGTTTTCTTTGTTCTTTCTTCTTTCTTCTGTTTTCTTTGTTCTCTGTTCCTTTGTTCCTTTGTTCTCAGGGAGTTCCTGGAATACACGTCCGTCCTCTTCAAAGGCTGCAAACTGTGACGACGATGGCGCAACTTTCGAAAGCTATGATTTATATACTTCAAGCACGGACGTGAAGGAAAACATATCTTACACTCACTTCACATAGGATATACTATCTCAGCAACGAACAAGCAAGCAAGCATAAACACACAAATATACTCTTCTTACCAGCGAATTAGCAAGCATAAAACACAAATAATATACTATCTTCACCAACGAACGAGCAAGCATATAACACACAAATATACTATCTTCACCAACGAAACCAGCAAACATAAAGTACACAATATACTATCCACACAAATGGATGAGAAGAAAAAAAACCCACAATATAATATTCTCACCAACGAAACGAGCAAGCATGAAACACATCATATACTATCCATACCAATGAACGCGCATGCAAACACAAAACAAACATCAGGAGATGAGTGAGTGTTTACAGTTACGCGCATGCAAACACAAAACAAACATCAGGAGATGAGTGAGTATTTACAGTTACACTTCACTGCATTCATACGATTAGGCATATTGAATAGTCTCTCTTTTCTAGAAATTCGGTGATCCCTGAGAAGTGCACCTGTCTAATGCTGATTTCTTTCACACGGCCTTTTCCCACTTTTTGTGCTCTTCGATCGAAAATGCTTTCTATCTCGTAATAGGGGCCCCGAGTGGCCGAGTGGTCTAAAGCGCTGTCCGTTACTAATCACTGCCATCTCACCTCTGTCGAATGTGAATATGTGAGAAAGCTTGCCAGTAGCTTCTCGTGGGTCGGTGGTTCTTTCCGGTGATTTCCCGGTTTCTTCCTCCAGCATTATTACTGGCCGCCATGAATAGCCTATCGTGTGCTGAAAATGGCGTTAAGCCCAACAACAACAACAACAACAACTATCTCGTATATGTCGTCTTCGTTTTGATAAAACTTTGTAACTCGGGGAAGTAAAACGTTCCTTTCACCACTTCCCCGATCATTTCGTCCAATTTATAGACGGGAGGATAACGGCCACGCACTCGTTCAGTGACACGAAACAAATGAGTCGTTCATTTCGGTAAGTAACGTTTGTCGAAAGTATGTTTGGTTTTGCCAATGCGTACCCAATCCGCTGTGGCTAACAATTTACCTTTCTTGGGGGTAGTGAGACGGAGACGTACCAAACAAGCACTCGAAGACAATTACTTCTTTGTCAATAGTCACTTCTTGAGGGGCACTTTCAATGCTCCGATGGTAAGATTCGTTGTACGATTGAACAAGGTGTGGCATGATGGCAAGATGTTAATGTACTTTAGGGTGTGGTGATGTGTAAAATATTTCACATGCGTTCTTTTGTGGTGCGTCGAAAACGTTCTACGATGCTGGCTTTGGTTTTGTGATTCTCGGTGGTAAATAATGAATGTCATGTTTCTTCATATCGTTTTGGAAAGCTTGGTTTAGAAATTACGTGTCTTTGTTGGATTGCCATCGAAAAGGGTGACGACCACTTTCTTTCAACACGTGTTTTAGGGACCGCAATAATTCACTGCTTACTTTGGAAGTCAATGACACGACCCAATCATATTTGGAAAAGACGTCGATGACACAAAACAAATATTTGATCATATTTGGAAAAGACGTCGATGACACAAAATAAATATTTGTAACCACGATTGTAGGTGGCCAAATAAGAGACATCGGCTTAATCAGATTGCCATTGATGATCGATGCCTTCCACTTGGGTGCGTTTTCTAAAAAATTTTCGTCGAATGGGATTGTGTATGGTGTACGTGGCTTGTTTTGGTAACCATTGTTGCACTTGAGGTAAATGTGCACTTCTCAGTTTTGTTTTGGCGGCACGATATAATTTCTGAACTCCGTAACCGGCAGGATAGGATGGATCTTATTAAATGCTGGCTAAGACCTTCTCCATTTTGTAATAAGTGCTCCAATCTTCGCTGATGCTACTCTGAATGGAGTGAGAGGGTTGTTTGGAAACTGCTTTGCGTGTCTGATGAGCCACAGAAGTCGAAGAGGAAGGTAGTTTTGGTAATGGTGGTAGTGGTGGTGGTAATGGAATAACTTTGGTCTTTTTTTATTTTCGCTTTTGGTTTCCCTTATTTCTGTTTCACTTATGTCGAAGGAGGAGTGGACATCATTATTTCAAAACCCAAGCTTTAAGTTCTATTCCTTGAGGTGTAGGGAAGGGGTCAACAAGGACGCTTCAATCTTACTAGGAAGGGGAGCTGCTGACGGTGTTTGGATGACTTCTCGTACCTCTTTTTCTTCAGGCATTTGTGGGGCTGCTTCTGTCTTAACCATTGACTCCTCTCAGCATCATGGGTAAAAGGGGAAAAATCCTCCGCGTTGAACCAACATCTTTTTCTTCTGACGAATGGGAATTTTCTTTTAAAAATTTGGCGAAGAAAGTTTTGCTGTTTAGCTAAGCATTCCTTCTGGTGTTTCGACAAGGGTATCGTACCTTTAAAGACATTCAGACAACATTCGCATACGGTATCGATGACATCTTTGGAAGCAGTTTGATTCATGTTTTCGCATGGGTGGAGGAGCTTTGGACAAGACATACATCATGTCTCAATATTTGGCTAAAAGATGTGTCAGTCCTTTCATTTTCTTTCCTTTGGGTGTAAAATATGTCTTTGTTTGGGTGACATTTTTTTCTGGTTCATTCCGGGGCACACACCAAAAAAAAAATACACTAACTTCAATGACTTGGTTACACAGTGTTTTATCCTTTTTTGTGGGCGGACTATCGCTTTGTCATGAAGGTGACAATGTGTTTCTCAAAATTGCCAAACACTCCTCCTCTTTCTTTGGTGACTCTCCTCTTTCTTTATCGAGTGTGCCTTCTCTGGGGGTGACGTTGATGAGTCACATAGCGTTTTGCTAAATGACATGACTGTGTTTTTTCGTTTCCTTTCTGAACAGAAGAACGATAATGAGGAGACATCGTTTGGTGCTCAACATGCACTGAAGTCCATGGCTTTATATACGTCTTTTATCTAGTTTGAATATATCTAAGAGCTTTGGTCATGCTTAGTGATAAAAGACTAGTCATCCATTTTCCTCTTTGGAGAACTCCTTTTCTTTGGATGCGTGTGATATATCTTGGGGTGTCGTCGATGTTGGACTAGGATGACGTCACTGTCTTTTTCGTTTTACTTTTCCTTTTTGCACACAAAAACGATGATGGTAGCGGTGTGTTTTTCTTGGTAGGGAAATCTTAGGTTGTTCAGGAGTAGAAAAACACCGATTCGTATGGTTTACCACAGGTAAATTTTATAATGGAATGCGTCGCCACTGATTATCTTTACGTCGTGTCAACTTCATGACAGGCAACGCACGTCATGGAGGAATTCGCAAGGGAATAAATCTGGCCAATTCTTGCTTGCACAAATCCAGTAACGTTTGTAACACGCTTGATCTCTCTTGGACTTTAATTTTGGGGAAAGGTACATTCTGAGCAGCGGACAATGCCGCTACAAGGGAAGAGGGCATCACCGATGAAGGATACGTTTTAGGAGACGCTCTCTTGAGGATAAAAAATGGTTTCCTTGGACCTTTCTTTTTCTTTTTTGAGGCTGTGACTTGGTCTTGACACCGTTGATCTTTTTCTTTTTCTGAGGCGGTGACCAAGTCTTGACACCGTTGCTCTTTTTCTTTTTCTTCTAGATACGTCTGGGAGTGGCGTTTTCTGGGGGAGCATTGGGGTCACATGTTAAGGGGGAACGAATGATGACACATCCTAGAGAACAACTACCTCCAGGTTTCAAAATGATTTGCCTTTTTGTTTTAGTGTCAATGCCAGGATCGACTAGTTGAGTCAACAATACTTTGTTTCTCTCAAACAACGCTTGGTTTGATGTGCAATCTGAATGATGTCTTGCAGTAATTGACGTTCTGTGACCGTAAACCATCGTAAGACTTCTTTGAGGCTAGTTTGTAAGACACAAGCACGTATTTGTGGATTTTTTCACGACTAATTCCGTTCAAGGCAAGAATCAATTTGACGGGAAGGTGAGACTGAAGGCACGTTATGTTGACACTGTGTGAGACAGACACCAAGTGACCAAGATTTTTATAGATTTTGTTTGGTGGTTAAGTGGACAACGGGAACATGTACACGACAGGTTCTCCTTCTGGGCACCATTGATGAAACAGATAGGTACGAAATCGCCAATAATCACGGGTAGTGGGTTTTAAATCCACGAGTAAATAGGCGGCGTTTAGGTTTTGAATGGCATATTCGTACGCATAAGTTAGCCAAGGTTTCCCTAACTGTTTGGCTATGATTTGCACTTAGGATTTATCTCTTTGACTTTAAAACAAAATAGCGTTATGAGGATTGAGACTAATGGTACAATGAGCTTTACATTGTTGAAACAAATTTTTGGTAATGTAAATGATACTGGCATTATGATGATGCCATTTTCGTGTAAACCACAGTAAAATTTCTTCTTCATATTCTCCTAGCACGTCATAAAGCATGATCAAATGGGTTTGACATGGGTCAGACACGATTCCATCTTCATCGACAGGAATGCCTTCCACAAAGCAATGGATTCACCTGACTTTATTGTTGAAAACTTTATGCCGATTGCCACTCTTTGCAACACCAAGCGATGGATTGAGATGGACTATCGATCAAGTGTTTATGTTCGATCTAACGTTTGACAAATTCAGTTTCGCCTGAACCGCTGTGTCCAGCAATGAACATGTTAACTGGATACCAAAGATAAAAGGCCTCCCCAACTAGTACGATCTAAATGTTTGTCAATGACTTTGAAAGGGGACTAAGTAGGAGAAGAGACAGTAGAGATAGCCATTGTAGTGTAAGGAATGTCACATTTTTGACACAAAGACAGACAAGACAAGAGTTTTATACTTTTCAGGAAACGTTTATTGTAAACTTTAGAATGAAATAACACCAAAGACAAAAATACATAATAGCCTAATAGTCAAGTACATAGGTAAAAGACACATCAAATAATCATAGTGGAATGTAAACAAGTTTCTACTTTACAACAATTTTTGTCGTCAAAATAAAATGTCCTAAGAACAGTGTGTAATGTTCTAAAAAGTCTGTACATTCCTTGGTACCGTCACACATGGGATCTCCTGAAAAGGTCTTTCGGGGATGTCAATGACAGTCCATGTCATAAAAAGAGAGGTCTTCCTCGGTAACACGCTCTTCTTCTTCTTCTTCTTCTTCTTCTTCTTCTTCTTCTTCTTCTTCTTCTTCTTCTTCTTCTTCTTCTTCTTCTTCTTCTTCTTGTACTGTCACTAACACAAGTTTAAATGTGACTTTTTACAATGAACGTTTTAACATTTTAGTATTACATATCTCAGGCAAAGTGGGAATAGTGGGTCGCGACCTTAGTCAAAGCCTTAAAACCACAACATTTCCAGTCACGTACATTAAATCTGCCTAGTGATGGTGTAAGTCACAAGCTACACACACATCCTCATGCACATCTTCAGTACCTACAAGTTGACGAATCTTGTTTTGCCGTAATGGTCGAGAAGTATCCCGATAAAAACGCAAAGCTTTGAGGAGAATGAGTTTCTCGTGAACATTAAAAGGAACCGCTTTCATGTTTTATCGTGTGGTAGGTACTGTTCGTAAAGAGTCCACAAAGCATCGTACTGTAAACGAAATCCCTTAATTCAAGTCATTAAGACACACACTACACAATTCAATAAACAAATTGCTTTTAACAAACAATGGCAATCCTGTACTTTTTGAATATGGTCATGGATCTTCTTCCACGGAATATGTTGTATCACCAATGATATAGGTCGTGGCATGGTATAATGTTTTTATAGTCTCTTTTTGTCGACAGCTATAACCGTAATTTCTGCATAAAAGTGGACGTATTATTCTGTTGTCGAACGAAAAATATTCTAGCCACTAACTAACATGCAAATCAGAAGTTTCCTCTCCCACTAAGTATACATTATGAACAAGATTTTGGAAATTCTGATTCCTCTTCCGGTATTCGATTCAGTATGTGTATCGGTTAGTAAATATAATCACTACCAAAAATGCAACTCTTTTCGCAGACGATTAGTTGATCAATGTCTGACAACATGAGCACTTTCTCTAGAATCAATCCTCTTATAGCATTAAGGTACAAGTGGTTCATATATCGATGGTGTAAGGGATGAAATTCTTTACGTTTTGATCAACTCTCGGTAAATGTGTTCACTCAACTCCACAGGGAAGCAACAAATGCTCTCTTGTAAAATATCCATATCGTATAACTATTTTATGCCACTTTTTATCGGAGGAAATAAGTATACTTTTTGCACAGAAGTCGTATTTCGTCGATGGATCCATTCACTAACTTGAAATTCACACGTTGTTCATATCTTCTTTCTTTAACTAAGCTTACATTGTGTACAAGATTTTGGTAATTCGTTGCAGTAACTGTACCTTGTAGTAATGAGAATCAGTAAAGAACCAACCCTTCTTGTCCTCAGGTAGTTGATGAATGTCTGACCAATGGAACACTTTCATCAAAATCAATCTTCTTTTATCATTTAGGTAAAAATGGTTCAAACATTGGTGTCCTAACGGATGCAATGATATCTTGCGTTTGACTTGTATTTTGGCCAACTCTATTGTATGTAAATGCGTTCTCTCAACTTCACGGTTTAACCATAAGTATTCACTTGTAACGTATCCATCCAAATATTACTTGGGTCTCACTAAAGGTAGGTAGTGACTGCAATCTGGAGACCATCGAGCATGTTCCAAATAAGCAGAATCTTTCTGTCCACACTCGTGAAGTGACACGCCACAACTGGAGCACTTGACTTTATCCACTTCGCCCAAGCAGAAAAATCAGGTTCTGATTAATTCTTTGGTCTTAGCTCCTCCAAGATATTTTGGCCATTTTTCAAAGAAGGTTTGAATTAGACTTTCAAAGTCACAGTATTCTGGCAAACGCAGAGTATAGTATATATTATTTATAAAACATACATCACTATATTCACCAATACAAACGCTTGACGTCACAGTACTTGTATATTGCCACAGTGTTGACAGTGTCCAGTAACGTGACATCATGCCACCTGTACTATTACTCTTGTCGCTATACAGGCCCAGTTTGTGCTAGTCACTAAATACAAAATTCCCATTCCCGCTATTCGGGCCCAGGATGTGCCATTTTATCGGAAAAATCGTGTCCTTATATAGGCCGGTGGGGAGGATGTCTGTGATATATTTTCCCAGTGTCATTATATCGCCCTAATATAAATTTTAAGATTCTGTCAAAACCACTGAGAATCAATAAACATTAGAAAAATGGTGATATGTTCACTTACTAGTGATTTAATTGCTTTCCTTGATTAAGACCGGGTTGGTTTTGGCAAGGGACTTACACATGTTTATGTTAGAGCCATATGCTACGTCAGAGTTGTCTCCTCATTTCCATTATTGTTAGTTATATAGAATAAAAACACAATGGTGTTAGTAAGAAACTACAAAGACATTTTATTCTTAACCTTGAGTCTAATACAAAAAGATCTTAAAAAATTTTATAATGACTTTACCATATAATTTTGTTGGCAAAGTTAACCAATTCTCGTTGAGGTTTTTGTTCTTATTTTTGTTGTAACATTTGATTTTGTTTCTTTAACATTTTATCAATGCATATAATTGGATTTTGAAAAATATCTTGATGATTGCCTGAGTAGAACTCAAATCCCTATTTTGTTAACATATGATAAATTCTTCAAGATTTTTAAATTTTATTATTTATATTTCAGTTTAGGCCGATATATCAGTTTTACCCGTGATGATGTTGATCTTCGGGTGAGGGGCTTATATCACCTATTCATTAAAGCTGCAATTATTCGCAGCCACGTTTGTCTGCGCACATTGGTGTACAGTTTATACTATTACCAGTATTTTATTGTGACTGTTGAGGCGACCATCGGCTGAACAGTTCTCTTGGTGCCATGTATCTTATATTTCCCGAGAAAATTATAATTTTGATGACTTGTAAATCCACGGGTAATAGCACAATCATCTGCCCTGTTGCCGTTTTAATTTAGCACTAGGTATGGCTATTACCAATTACCCGTATGTGTCTAAACTGTATGCATGATTGTTACATAATGATTTGCATGCAGGAAGATTGCACATTTTAATGAATAGGTGACATCGGACCAACATATCGTCCATCAGTATCAATACAAATTGGATAGGGTTGATTTATCAAACAAATTTCTGTCTTGCGAATGGTAATCTTAATTCAGTGACGACATGCTCATAGTTTAATGGTCATATTTTCAGTTGTTGGGGATTGCACTTCTAGTGATCGGCATTGTAATGCGCGTGAATGCAGGCGTTCTTAATGACACAGAAATCCTTAAGCTTATGAACCAAGTCAACCTAAATGGAGTTACTATGGCGACGTTGGTTACATCTCTGTCCCTTTTCTCCATCTGTCTGGGATGCTTCATCATCGTAGTGGCAGGCATGGGGGCTTTTGGCGCGTGCTGTAAGGTTAAGTGTATGCTCATTGTGGTAAGTTAATCTTGCTAATAGTAATTTTTTCCACTTGTAATTGACATTTTATATAATATTTTGCACCAAATGCATCCATACAGTCTTTCTTTCTTTCTTTCTTGCTTTCGTTCTTTCTTTCTTGAATTTTTTCTTTCTTGGCATATTTATTTGTTTATTTATTTATCAGATAAATAGGTTTTTCTTTAGTTGTTTCTATGTGTAGGTATTAAACTAGTTATAGTTAAATATATTCAATGAATGCATGCAACCGTATATACATGTATGAATGTATATATGTGCATTTCACCTCCGATCAATATGTTTTCCAAATCACCAAATACGTACGTTGATATGCTTCCTTTATATAATGAATATGTTTCTGATGGGGCTCCAACCTTCCTTTATTTTTCTTCAAACAACAATACTTTTAAATATATCTCACCTTATTACCTTTTAAATCCATTATTTTATATTAATTAGCTTAGACAGTAATTAGACATGCAACAACAATTTAGAAATAAGGGGGTGTTAGTCTTCAAATTGAGCTGCTATGAATGAGGCAAGTGACGTATTTTTCACACAAACACAAAGAAATGATAGTTTAAAATGGATTCAATTAACATTGATAAGTAGCTAGGATAATTTGGGCCTCTGAACAAAATATAGCAATGGGCTCTTGCAATAATAATGGCTAGGATATGTTGGGCCCCTGTGCAAAGCTTTCCGATAAGTCCCTTCAATGTTAATAACTAGGACATTTAGGCCCCTACTCAATGCTTACCATTGGGCTCCATGCTATCTAGTCAGCAATTTTGCAGGTCCAAAATTATGGTATTTGATGGGCAATATAAATTGTGATGCCAAACTACCCCATATACTATTATTGATTGTTCTTTGTTTCTTACTTCAGTGTAAAACAATAATTTATCAGGCTGGGCTCATCGGTCACCTGCATTCGTGTGCATCTATGTTTTGCATACCCTTGCTATATGGTGGCTACGCACCTGCATGTACGCCGTTGTATGGAAGATAAATCAAGCATTATTTCTGTTTTTCGTTTATAGTATGCAGTCATCATCCTTTTACTTCTTCTGGCTGAAATAGCAATCGTCGCCTTATGGGCAGCAATGAGAAACAAGGTAAGAAAATATAGATATTCTGTTTAATACTCCGAGTTCACTTTCTTATCGTTAATTCAGCTTGAAAGAAATAATAACGCCAACTCCAGCTGGCCTGGATAAATATCGAGCAAGCAACTTGTCCATTACGAGTCTTTCGCTCAGGTTGCTAGCCTATTTACTGTATGTGTAAACTGTGCCAACATTTACTCTAAAACAGTAGCGAGTTCCTATTGAAATATTAAAAATGTTCTTATTGAAAACAGCTTTTGACGAGATATTGGTTTTGTAACTTAGTGTAACGTTTATCATAGTTCGCCATTACTCCTTCAGCTGCGTTCATTTTCTGTTCTTTTCTGGGTCATTCTGAGTCTATACCGACGAAGAAAACCATTAGGAAGCTGTAATAAGTTCATTTCTTAGGAACGTTACTTATTGTATTTTTAGAAAGCTTTTACTAAGTGTATTTGTTGGAAGCTTTTCTATGTATATTGTCATGAAGCTTTACTAAATGAATTTCTTAGGTAGCTTTGCTAAATGTATTTGAATGGAAGCTTTACTACAAGTATCTGTTATAACGTTTGGCTAACTGTTTTTGAAAGCTTTACTAAATAAATTAGTTTGGAAGCTTTACTAAACAAATTTGTAAGGAAGTTTTACTAAAAGAATTTGATATGAAGCTTTACTAAGTTTATTTGTTAGTATATTTTACTAAGTGTATTTGTTAGGAAGCTTTACTAATTTGTTAGGAAGATAATACCAAGTGTTTTTGTTAGAAAGCTTTACTAATTGTATTAGGAAGTTTTACTAAGTGTATTTGTTGGGAAGCTTTACTAAGTGTATTTGTTTGGAAGCTTTACTACGTCTATTTGTTAGAAAGATTTACTAAGTGTATTGTTAGGAAGCTTTACTAAGTGTATTTGTTAGGAAGCTTTACAAAGTGTATTTGTTAGGAAGCTTTACTAAGTGCATTTGTTTCAAAAGCTTTACTAAACGTATTGTTTTGAAGCTTTAATAAGGGTATTTGTTTCAAAGCTTTGCTAAGTGTATTTGTTTGGAGCTTTACTAAGTGTATTTGTTAGGAAGCTTTACTAAATGAATTTGTTAGGAAGCTTTAGTAAATGAATTGGTTAGGAAGCTTTACTAAGTGTATTTGTTAGGAAGCTTTACTTGATGAATTTATTAGGAAGCTGTAATAAGTGTATTTGTTTCAAAGCGTTACTAGGCGTATTAATTCGAAGCTTTATTAAGTGGGTTTGTTTCCATTTTAATTCAAGTTTTATAATACAGATGTTGCTACGTTATCAAGACATGTTTGCCAAGGACAATCATTAGATAGTCACAAAACAATGTACACATTAGTTCTCTGTGGATCTAAATTGATTTAGATATTGTTAACATTCTGGCTGACTGTTTTGTCCTTAAGTTCGTAGATACTTTAAAATTCATTGATTCCATTAAGTTGCATTTAAAGGATTCACTGGTTTAAAAAAGAAAATAAAACATTAGAGGGAAATTAGATATGTTCCTCAAAACTCTAATTTAAACAAATTGTAGTTCGCTTGCATCTCGTTTCAACAATCATCTCATTTAGGCAATGTGTATATCGGTTGCATCTCGTTTCAACAATCATCTTATGTTGGCAGTTTCTATTTCGCTTGGCTCTTGTTTTAAAGTTTATCTAAATTAAACAATCTATATTTTGCTTGCCTTTTATTTCAACAATCATCTCAATTAAGCAATTTGTATTTCGCTTGCCTCTCGTTTCAACAATCCTTTTGTTTAAGCCATCTATATTTCGCTTGCTTCTTGTTTCAACATTCATCTTGTTTATGATTTCGTTGGCCTCTCATTTTAACAATCTTCTCATTTAAGCAGCATGTATTGCACTGGCCTATTGCCTCTTGTTTCAAGAATCATTTCATTTAAGCAACTGTAACCATCATCTCATTTAAGCAATCTGAATTTTAGGTGGAAAGTATAGTTACATCGGAAATGACGAATGCCTTCAAGGGATATAATGGAGCCAGTGCAAAGGATGAAAAGACCGTTGGCTGGAACCTTCTCTTCATTGGAGTAAGTTTGCAAATTAGCAAATAATGTCACAGTATTATAACTATATCAGTAGCTTATATGCAAATATCAATTTCTGTCTGTTTGTTGGTCTGTTTGTCAATATGGCACTTTTACTGCTTGTGTATATGTGTGTCCTATTGGTCTTTATATTCGTGCGAGACGTCATCTGCAAGGAAGCTTAAATTTATTTTACCGCATTACTATATATATATATATATATATATATATATATATATATATATATATATATATATATATATATATATATATATATATATATATATATATATATGATTATCAATAAGCGTTACTTGCTTACTTGCATATATAATGGATTTTTAAGTGTTCTTATAAAGCAGTTTGATACACTAATGCAGATGGTACATCAATTTTGTTTCACCCTGGAGTACGAAGGCGTATATGGGATTTTTATAACTTTATCGTGATATGATCCCATAATATCTAATCAGGTGCATCAAACAAAGGTATCGCTCATTTTTATGACTTTATCGTGATATGATCCCATAATATTTAATCAGGTGCATCAAACAAAGGTATGGCTCATTTGTATGACCTTATCGTGATATGATCCCATAATATCTAATTACCTGCATCAAACAAAGGTATGGCTCATTTCGTATTTCAACGTTTTACTCGCATTCGATTTCATTGTTCAGTACATTAATGGTCTTGAATGGGATTTCAAATGTGTTTTGAATTACGATAGTCATAGTAGAGGTCTAACTTTTGTATTACGTTAAAAAGGTATAGTTTATTTAAATACCATTGAAAAGTGGAGAATTCCAGCGCACGTTCTTCGTTTTAAATACTTCCTGGTACATATGTACAGGAATATCAGTCCAAAAGTCAAGGTAGATAATTCAAGTTATTAACATAAATTTTATGCAGACATTATTAATACATTCAGACATTAGCCTGGTATGGTGTCATAATACTATCAAATGCCTCACATAACATAGATCTGTGCCTTTGTTTCTGTCTCAACACTAAAAGCACACAAATTCCGCAGTCGTCTGGGTCGATAAGAGCACTCAGCTCTTTATTGTGCAGTTGTTTGCAAACTTAAGATAGAAAAAAAGCAATGACAATCATTGCTTTTGTGCCGAACAAATCACAACACAGGTGCACAGTCCCTCCGCTGCCATCTCTCCTTCTCTCTCTCTCTCTCTCTCTCTCTCTCTCTAGAATTACAATCTGAAGACAGACAGACAAACAGGCAGAGACAGAAACAGAGACTGACAGATAGGCAAAGAGACATAGAGAGGAAGAAACAAGTTTATTTTCAGCAGCAATGATACGTATGTCATAATATTGACATAGAGCAAACGTAAATGATTTCAGATATTTGTTTTTTGGATAGTCATTTTGCTTAGCATATTCTCGACTATTTTGATTGAGTTCTCGGACTATCGAATCGAATGTCCATGCTTTCGCGTTTTGAAACACTGGCCGTGCAGTGTTGTAATGTTCCACTTTCTCATTTATAACAATGTTCAATTTTCAATCATAAGCGTTTTCTTTATTCTTGTAACTGAATATGAGTGACGACAGAAACTCGGAAAGATGCAAATGAACAATTTCCAAAAACGAGTGTGAATAGCAGCAGAACTAAATTTTGTAGGGGGCACACTGCAAAGGGATATGAAAAGTTAATTTCCCTTGTTAATATGCAGCTTCCTGTCGTCCATCTAAAATCTATTGGAAAATTTAGTATATGATTTTGTATATGATATAAATAAAATATGTCTATAGCATGTATGTTGTATCCTTGATAAAAAAATAGTTGTATCATTATTTCATTAAAGGAAACAGGGTAAACCTGGGAGGGTTGTTTTTGGTGGGGGTATGGGAGTCTCCAGTGAATAGATTATCTCGACATTAATACTGTTTAACATGTTTTCGTTTTATTTTAGTCTAGTGTTAAGTCAAATTTGAAGGTTATATCACATAAATCTGACGTTTTATTAATAAAGTACGATATAGTCTCTGACAACACGAAATCACTTTATCGGTACTATAAATTAAGATAAGGAGTGCAAGGGTGAATTCGAGCATCCACTCGATTCGACTTTTGTCACTCGTCTTTTGTGGCTTCAAAATAGCAAGAAGACTGAAAAAGCTACACATCCATTCAAAAGACGTTAACATTTAAACGCACAAGACCTTGTGACCTTAATAACCAAAATAAAGATTAATTCGCTGTGTTAGATTCATGCGATGCTCGTCCAAGAGTTATGTGTTGTTAGGTTACTGTTTTTTGAATGGATATGTGTAGCTTTTTCAGTCTTCTTGTGATTTAAAACGAGAAAAAGGTAGAATTGAGCGGATGGTTGTGGTCACCCTTGCACTCCTTTTGTTAATTTATAGTACCAATAATATGATTTCATGTGGTCAGAGATTTCATCGTACTTTATTGATTAAACGTGAGACTATCTTGGTCATGTCGTCACAACGCAAGTAAAGTGTTTTACGCCCAAGGACACAAAGCAGTATTGGATTTTAGTGTATATCAACTTTCACTAGGTGAGTTAAAATCTTTATAAAATGAAATGGCATAATGCAAAAGCAGACTGTTTAAGGCATGTATATGTTTATTTATGATCAGATGGATTGCAAATAAAATATCTATACATTACATTGAATTTTGACAGATTGTATTGGGTTAAATAGTCAAGGTACGAAATTTTAAATGAAATTAGGTGAGTTTTTACAAGGCATGATTTGCAAGAGCCTTTCTTACCAAGACATTTTTCACATGCAATATGGACAACTAAGGCGTGCAAGAATTTATTTATTGATTTATTTTTTTATTTATCAAGATGGACTGCTGTGGAGTGGTCGGGCCTTCTAATGATCTTGATGAGTTTGCTAGCACGAACTGGGCAAGTTCTAGAGGTTCAGATAAAATCCCATATTCTTGCTGTAAGAGTTCCAAATCGGATAACTACGCTTCCGGTTCAGAAACAAGCTGTACACAGTCTTTTCAAAACTACAGATCAACCGTAAGTTATAGACCAGTATTGCATAATACTGGTTTTCTCTCTTATAGGTTTAGTTAATAAACCAATTAAATGTGACTACTTCTGTAAGTACTACCATCACTGCTACTACTATCACCACAACAATGACTACGTCCATTACTATTACATATTAAGTCAACAAGGGCAATAACTCTTACAAACATCAATGGAGCATCGAGGTTTGACAACATGTACCTCTTTAGGTGATAGCAACAATATGTACCAAGTTTCACATTGATCTGTACAAAAAGTCCAAAGTCAAAAGTGTTGCGTTATGTGCTAAAGCATCATTTCTATCATCTGAGCATAATTGGTTGGGATTTATTTACGTGAGTCAGTCTTACACCACTCATCTAATTTTATTTTAAATATTTAATTTCGATTATAAATCCTTACAGAAAACTGTTATGCTACACTTTTCCAGGGCTGCTACAAAGCCATCTACAACTGGTTCAACCAGTACAGCACTGCAGCCATCGTTATTGCTGCCCTAATCCTGGCCATCGAGGTAAGGAAAGATATGTCTGGTCTACCTTACAATGTCAGACGTATACCCATTGATACAATGTTAAACATCCACTAACATAAATTTTGAATCGTCCTGTTGAGAGCATTGGTTTATGTGAGAAAAGTTAAAGATTTGTTTCATAATTTTAGGTTTTTGAAAAAAATCACTAACATATCACGGTTGCCTAACAAAGCACGGTTGCCTAACAAAGCACGGTTGACTAACATAGCGTTTTAATTTCTTTAAATTGATATATAAAGTTTAAGAACAGGTCATTGTAAATAATGCGAGTTAGGTTGGCTATGTTCTTTTCTTTTACTTAATCTGAATATAAAAAAGGTGATTAATATACCCTGTCTACTCGAGTCCAACTGCCAAATGCACAGACCCATACCTGCTGGATCCAGTAAATTTATGTCTATGCAGTTTGTTAGGAATAATCAGTAACACCAACAACATAGACACTAATATGCTGGTGCATTACATGAAGGCGAATTATGGTCTATATGTTTACAGTTGGACAGCCAGTATACAGTTTAAATAATACATGGACGATCTTTTTGGAACTTAATTGTGTGACGTAAGTGCCTCGGATGCAGAAATATAAATATTCATGATATTATCCGGTTAAATGAAAGGTCACCATTTATTAACAATCATCACGTTATGATATCATAATCGTTACCTACAAAGGTTGTCGTATTTCACTTTGATTTTCTACATAAATGCTAAAATCCCCAGAAAGATCTTTTTAACTCCTATGTGCACAATGTTTATCTGTTATATTTTCTAATTAACAATTATATAATCTATCTATATAGTGTTTTATAATTATATTGTTGTCTTGTAATTAGCACTTAAATAATCTATACATTTGTTTTCTTGTAATTAACACCTGAATATTCTATACATTTGTTGCCCTATAATTAACACCTTAATAATCTATACATTTCTTGCCCTATAATTAAAACTTGAATAATCTGTACATTTGTTGCTCTATAATTAAATTATAAATAGTTTATGTATTGTTTTTAGTTCTTTGGAATGGTGTTTGCTTTCGTACTTTGTTGTGACATCGACAAAGAAGGTACGCTCGTATAAAGTGCATCACTAACAACGTCAGGTTTGTATAATGATAAAACTTTAGTCCCCCTTCCTCTCTCTCTCTCTCTCTCTCTCTCTCTCTCTCTCTCTCTCTCTCTCTCTCTCTCTCTCTCTCTCTCTCTCTCTCTCTCTCTCTCTCTCGCTCTCTCTCTCGCTCGCTCAATTTTGTCTTTTTTTTAAATTCCTCAATTATTTTTCTGCTTTATTAAATAGTAAATTTGCCCGTAATATTGATATATTTTTCCATAGTCTATATTCGATTTCAGTCATCATTGGTGACACCATTAATTAATATTTATGTCATGGATGTTCGTTTTGTGCACAATTAGTTTCTTTCAATGCTTGAATACATTAGGTATTAATTCTCATTTTCTTTTTTCCAGAGAGCATGCATCGCCCATTCTACAAAGAAAAATATCAGTTACTCTTGCATTAGTACTTGTATCGTTATATTATCTTGTGTCTACCTTTATAGTATATATTTCGTTAGAGATTTTGCATGTGTTGATGCATTGCTTTCATCACATTTTGTTCAATGTATCGATAACTTAATTGCGTGTTAATAAAATGGATTGTAATGTAACCTGGTAATGTAAACTAAATGGCAATTCCTATTTTGAGTTAAAGCATCGTAAAATATTTTATAGGCATTGGAGACAAAATATAATGAAAGTAAATGTTTATAGGTACTTATAATATTTAAAAAATATATTGTTTGACTATCAAAAACGAATGACTAATGTCTGTAACCACGATTCTATTGACACGAGAGAATTTATCGTTTTGTTCGTATCCACTTTATTACACAAGCATGAATTTGTTCCAGAACGATCGGTAACGTAGGAATATTCGACTTAGAACATTGTAATTATTACACTCTGTATATTAAGTTTGTCATACATTGCTCCTAATAAAGTTAATAATTGATTCAGAAGTAATGTCAGGAGCATTTTTATTTTTGCCTGCTTAGAAAAGGGGTCAATTTAGATAAAGGTATAAAGTTAATATTTATTTCAGTTGTATTCATAAGCATCACTATAACAGACCTATTATTTTTATATGTGATTTCTGTTTATAAAGACGATTGATAATATTGTAAATTTTCAGTTGACATTATTGTAAAAGAGTAATGTAATGAGTTGTGACACTGGGCTATGGTTCGATAAAGGATGTGCATTGGTAGGTACCACGAGTAACAGTATCTTTGCCAGAAACACTAAATGTGATGTGATTATGATTTTTAACGTAGCTTTAACAATTTGTTAGTCATATCGCTACGATATCTGCTGTGTGGCAGTTTATAGGGATGTCTTGCACTGGGGCATCATGCCGCAGACATGTAGCATGATGTCCCACCCAGCCACATTATCCTGACACCAAGCCAACCAGTCCTAACACTAACCTCTTAATGCTGAGCGTCAAGCGAGGCAGCTGAAACACTAAACATATTTTCTGTTGAACTTTTATACCTGCACTAATTCGATATCTGTTTCTTTATAAACTCGTTGCAGCTGATATATTTTTTATGTATGCTAATAAACGAACAAACTGTAGATAAATTGAAATCCTATGTCGCCACTATGATCACTTTATTCCTTTCATAGACAAACTGTACTGCTTCAAAAATATTTTGTAATATCTTTAGTTTTCTTTTCCTTTATTTGTTGACCTCTTTCATGCTTATTGTTTTATGAAACTTTATATCACTAATGGTAAACGTAACGGAAAATTACAATTTTCAGACTCAGTAATCAAAATTCGGCATCCTGTTCGCTAAAAAATGACTTCGACCGCTCCGTTAGCCTAGTAATTAGAGCATCCGCCTCGGATGCGGAAGGTTGTGCGTTCGATTCCCGGTCGAGTAATACGAAAGATTTACAAAATCGATACTAACAGCTGCCTCGCTTGGCGCTCAGCATTAAGAGGTTAGTGTTGGGACTTGTCAGCCTGGTGTCATGATGATATAAGAATGGGTTAGACATCATGCTACATGTCTGCGGCATGATGCTCCAGTGCTAGACATCACTATAAACTGCCACAATGCAGACAATTTATGACTGAAAAATTGTTGATGCTACGTGCAACGACCCTGTTGTTAAAGCAAGTGTGTGTTAAGGAATCAATTTTGTATAAATCTTTTTATTTCACTTTATTCCATTAAATGTAATTATTAATATAATTATATTAATATCGTCTAACATATTTTTGAAAAAAAAAACAGTGTTTACTTGAGTCGTAGATGTGACTTATGCGAGCACGTGCTGTGTATGATAACAAATTCATTACAAGTAAATATTCAGGAATATCCATGAAAACCATATTCCTATACTGGGTCAGGCTTTCCTAATATATTACGAAATTGCCTGCGTCCTCGTACGCGTGCAATGCAAACAACGCATTAGCTTCATTTATATGTTTGAGTTGTTTGTAAGTCGTACACAGTCACGAACAGGCAGTCATAGTTGAGTCATACAAAGTTCTAGAGTCGTAAAGTCAGTTATACAACTTCTAATAACTTTAAAAAGGTATTTTTGTGCTAGAAGAATTTGTATGTTCGTATGTCTACGTAGAACAACATGTCTTGTTAGAGTATGTATTTTCACTTCGTTTTTATGAATAATTTTTTTCCTGGAGAACAACTTTACTGATATGGACATATTATTATTATTATATATATATATATATATATATATATATATATATATATATATATATATATATATATATATATATATATATATATATATATACACTGATGGATTCAGAACAGCGATGCCATGACAACCTTGAGAAATTGAACGGTGACGAGGTGTGGGATCAATTGAGGGAGTGATAATATGTTGTTCCACTTGCTGATAATATCTACGTGAAAACGGCTTTAACGATCCCTCCTATAATTATAGGTTACTGCATATGCATACTGCATAAGTTATACTGTTCAATATTTAAAACAAACGTCAAAAATGGTTAACGATTTTTTCGAATATGCTCTTGATTCTTACAAATTGAATTACATCTCAGGCAACTAATGACATTGATACTACATACGTGATATGTGAAAAGGTAGACGATGTCTTCTCTAGTGTAAGGAAATATTGGTGAACTATCAAGCTGGCGATCATTTACCAACAATGTCGTTATACCACACCATTCTAGCTTTATGATGTGAGATTTAGGTCTATCCAATTCAAAGCTATTCCCGGCACTAATAAAATAATATTTGTTTTTTTTCCCTCTCCGTCGCTTGTTAATATTCCTTCTATAATGCGTCCTAAATTTACTTCGCGTATTGGAGAGTGTGAAGCCGATAGAGCCTCGGTGTCCTTTACAGCCACGTATTGTTTTCAGAAAAATGACAACATGGACTTAATTTTTCATAAAATCTGCTAATGCATAAGAGTTTTTGATTCCCTCGTTCTCTGTGATTTCGGCCAGATTTCTCAATGCCTCAGAGCAACGTCATTAATGTTTGCGAATTTCCAGTTTGGTCTTGAAACATAACACTCGATTTATATCATTAAAGATATATTAATCCAAACAATTCTCAGAACAGGTATCAGACTTAATGCATACAATTCCTAGAATACATGATTCATTTTACACATAAACGGGACAATTAGAACGAATTCATATAAAGGAAATAATTTATGACATTCTGAGATTACACGAGTCATTAACATTCAAGAAAAGTGAGAGAAAAAAATTAATTTCCAAAGTCACGGAAAACTGAAATATGAATTTAAAACGAATCTATGTAACGAATAATTATAAACTTATATCAATCAATATAATGCATGCGATTGAGACAAACCTTGTGCTGTATGACACTCGAATTTCCCTTGCAGACAGATCTCTCTGTTTCTTATCCCTTAGCGTCATTTGGATATTTTAAAACTAGAAGCACTTTTATTTTGGTGGGCACACCTTCTTGGGTTCCTATAGAAACTTAGAATGTCTACCGTCGCGAAGGAAATTATATAAAACATTTAATTTCGTCGGGGATTTCACTCACTTGTTAATTAGCTTTGCCAATCAGAATTAACTTTAATCTAAACGCCAATCTTTTAACGCGACCATGACTATATATGGAAATTTTTTTTTTCGGACACATACATGGAAAAGGCACAAATAGTATCTGGATTGCCTTCACTTTTATATTTTAATTGCTTCTAGGTACTTATATTTGCAGATGTTTATAGACGTCGTTTATGCTATGACTTAATTGCTTGTGGAAGCATGTTTTTGCAGAAAATTATTTGTTGAGTCGTAGATTAACTTTCTTGATATAGTATACGTGTGTCTAGTTTGTTTTGAGCCCGTGCAACGATATTTTGACATGTGCGTTGGCGATTTGCCAAGTTATAGTCTTGATCATCATAGGATTGAGTATGTTGAATTCATACTTATTCTATATATGGAATTATGTATCCGACATAACTGTGTTGAGTTCATTTAGCAGGTAATATTACATTTGTAGTCAATGGATGAATTGATTGATGTTACGGAAGTAGTCGGAACTATCCGAACGAATTGATTATTTTTATGGTAGTCTTGAAGTATAGCGAGGAATTTCATTCATTTAAATACAAAGTGTGAGAAGGAAAATGATCGTTTAGAATAAAAGTAAAATCATCTAGAATGGTTGGAACGAAAGAAAGTGGAACGGAAGACGTACTGAAATAACGGAACCGAAGTACAGTCTAAGAGGACCTGTGGGACGGAATCAGTCAACAGGTTATGCATTGATGCAAAGCAGATGCAAAGCAGAGTTATTCGATAAACTCAGACTCGTAAAAGAAGATTTTTGGATTCTATCTTAAACAAAATCGGCTAATCTTATGATGTCATTGTATTTTTGAAATTCCTTAATTAGCTAATACGTAAAGAAAGAAGTGTATCTTTCTAACTGTAACTTTCATATTATTTACTCGTGGAAATTTTTATTGTTTGAAATTTTATTAAATTTTGTCTTTACTTGTAACGAGGACTCAACTTATCTGTTCTATATATTAGTTCTGATTACTTCTATATTCCATTCATAAATCCCTATTTTTAGTAGCTTTATTCGATACCGGGTAAATTTCATCGTTGTATGACACTCCTAGATACGAAGCCAAAAACAGTAAACCCGTCACAAATAAGTTGAGGAGAGGTTTACCACCAAACTTGATATGTTATGACTACTCTAGATCTTGATATGCCAATATAAAATGATGGGGGAGGGGCTCCATTAATTAAGTGAACAATTTTTAGGCAATTATCACCCACCCCATGTCAACAACTATCAAACTTTCAGTGAACCCCCTAATAAAATTATGTCAAATTTTTGCACCCCCCGCCTAAAAGCTAACAATATTCTATACGGCTGGCTTTTATGCTAAAAATAGAATTAATGAAATTAAAAAGTCTACAAAATAAATTTTAATACATTTCTTTTACTGCATCTGGTTGAAAAAGTTGTATGCTTGTGCAGGCTACATAATTTATTTTATGTGTTATGTTAAGGATGACTGTATAATAGTGAAGCTCTCAAGTTTCCTAGGCTCATTAGTTATCCATCAATGGAAGGATAGCTCATGTACTTCAATATATAAAGCATATATACATATAACAGAAATCTGCACTCTCACTCCCGTTACCTAGCAACCCCCTGATCTAGTCTTCCCTTCTTTCATCACTCCATGTATTTTCTGATAACCTCCTTGAATTTGCGCACATTAGCGGACACCTTTATGGTCCTGCCTCCCACCCCACATTTACACTTTTTACCTAGCTACCTCTGAATTAAAACTTCTCCCTCTATCTTCTTTCAACCTTATTCATCATTTTCTAAATTCTAACTCATTATATTAATTACTGCCATAATATTCGTCTCAACTCTGCTATAGTGCTAACACGCATCTAATTTATTTATTCTAATTCTCTCCAACTTTTCTTTCTCATTTAACAATAAATAATCTATATCATCTATTCCTCACTCAACTAAATTAACAATAAACCCATCTCTCTTTCTACTTCTGTCCTTTAACATAAGACTTTATTTACCGACTGACTCAATTTATTAAGAAATTAGACGTTTATTGTTATGTATTCTTGTTATTTGTTATTTGCGGCCATTCCGACAGGTGATAGGGAAAACATATCATCTACACTTCTATGACGACGCAGTTACGCCCTGGAGTCTTATTCAATCCAAAAACCCTTATATACCATCCCCTCTGAGATTCTGGGTTGAGCTCTATCATATCCAATACAGCTACTTCCTGGAGTCGTATTCAAACCAAAAACCCTTATATAACATCCCCTTAAGACTATGGGGCGTACTTTGTCGTATCTGCGGCTGACTTCCAGACCTTCTTTGCTGTTACGTCCTGGAGTCATGCCCACTTTGAAAAGAAGTTTCAAAATTGCCACAATTTCAAAATGCCAAATAGTGGTGCATGGCTCTGGGATAATCACTACATCACCTACAACAGCTATAAGAATTTTAACACTACACCGCAGGGACATCATCAGCGCCTCTGAGACCAGAATCAACAGTCCCCGATGAGCGGAGCTGCACATTTTACGTTTCCGTGTGGCCATTCCAACATTTGCTAGGGAAAACATACTAGCAAACACCTGAGTAAAATCTGGAGCTCTGACAGCCCATTCAGAGTGCTGATTTCCCACCATGGCTTGTCTTGTCCTTTTGCTCGTATGTCTTGTATTGTATGACAATGGGTGCTGCAAACAGAGCTAGGGAAAACATACTAGCATAGTCCTGTGTGGGCTCCTGGAACCTACAAGCCCTTGTGGGCAACAGACTTCCTGCCGTGGCTACAGTTGTCTCTGGTTTTTTTTGTCTTGTCCCGTCTCCATGCTTTCATCCTTTTGTGCGGCTCTGCGGGCCTTGCTGGGGTGTGGGCTGTCCTTGTGCTCTTCTTCCTGCTGCTGGCTTGGGTGGTGTTCTTCCTCGATGGATTGTGTGAATGTAATGCACTCGTCAAGGTCTTAAGGTCTTGTCAGTATCGAAAAGGTCCAGTCTTTGAATTTAGTAACAGCTTTCCTGAAAAATCTGTCAGATGAATAAGCACAATGGTATTAGTCTTCAGATTAATATTTTGTGTGGTCAATCTGTCTACAATCTACACTGAATAAAAACAAATTTTGATGATGTCAAACTATGACTTCCTTGTCAAGAACTCAACCGGTTTAGGATTAAATTGGTAGTGACGAGCGATCGAGTGTGTGCCGTACTAAAGCACCGACTAATTTCCTATTTTTTTATTTATTAAATCTATTGCAAAACATAACATTGTTGACGTCATTTTATCTTGAACTCAACCTCTCCCATGTCAACAATTGTCAAACTTCTTCAAACCCCCTTCCCCTATTTTGTTGACGTAATTAATTGACGACCCCTTGGCTTATTCCCTTCACAATACTGCAGAGTTTTATACCAAATAAATCAGTGTACAAAGTATTTTAAATTGTGATAAACAAATGTTATGGTACAAGACATGCTCTGCAATAATTAAACTGTTACGTTTGACTATGTGAACAACGGTGTAATTTATTATACAATCTGACTTAAGCGTTAGTTATAGCTTTACATGTTCTACCACGAAGCATTCTTTGGTGCTTTGAGAAACTTAATACCAGTTTGTGTATATACTGCCTGAAACAGTTTACTTGTACAGAACTGAAGAATATTACAGTAATTACGATATGTCAGGGACAAAATATATTATAGGTACCAGTCTAAACAAAATTATTATTATTAATAACGTTACGGGTTGGATCTCTCTCTCTCTCTCTCTCTCTCTCTCTCTCTCTCTCTCTCTCTCTCTCTCTCTCTCTCTCTCTCTCTCTCTCTCTCTCTCTCTCTCAATTTTGTCGTTTATTTTAAATTCCTCAATTATTTTTCTGCTTTATTTAATTTTAAATTTGCCCGTAATATGTATTTTTTTTTCCATTGACGATATTCGATTTTAGTCATCATAGGTGGCAGTATTAATTAATAGTTGTGTCATGGGTGTTCATTTTGTGCACAATTAGTTTCTTTCAATGTTTGAATAGATAAAAGTATTAATTCTCATTCTCTTTTTTCAGAGAGTGTGGATTACTTATTGTGCAGAGAAAAATATCAGTAACTCTCGCATTAGGAATTGTATCGTTTTATTATTTTGTGTCTACCTTTATAGTATATATTTCGTTAGAGATTTTGCATTGTGTTGATGTACTGCTTTAATCACATTTTGTTCAATGCATCGATAACTTAATTGCGTGTTAATAAAATGGATTGTAATGTAACCTGGTAATGGAAACTAAATGGCAATTCCTATTTTGAGTTAAAGCATCGTAGAATATTTTCTAGGCATAGGAGACAAAAGATAATGGAATGAAATGTTTATAGATACTTATGATATTTGAGAAATGAAATGCTTGAATATCTTAAAAAGAAAGGCCAGTGTCTATAACCACGATTCTATTGACACTAGAAAATTTATCATTTTATTCGTATCCATGTTTTTACAAAGGCATAGTTTTGTTCCGAAACAATCGGGTAACGTAGGAATATTCGACTTAGTACAGTGTAATTTATTACACTCTGTATATTATGTTTATCATACATTGCTCTTACTAAAGTTTATAATTAATTCAGAAGTAACTTATGGAACATTTTTATTTTTGCCTACTTAAAAAGGGGTCAATTTAGATTCAGGTATAAAGTTAATATTTATTTCAGTTGTATTCATAAGCATCACTATGACAGACCTGTTATTTCTATATGTGATTTATGTTTATAAAGACGATTGACAATATTGTAAATTTTGAGTTGACATTATTGTAAAACAGTAATGTAATGAGTTGACACTGGGCTATGGTGTGATAAAGGATATGTTTGGGTACGTACCACGAGTAACAGTATCTTTGCCAGAAACACTAAATGTGATGTGATTATGATTTTTAATGTAGCTTTAACAATTTTTTAGTCATATCGCTACGATGTCTGCAGTGTGACAGTTTATAGTGATGTCTAGACATGTAGCATGATGTCCCACCCAGTCCCATTATCCTGACAGCAAGCCGACCAGTCCTAACACTAACATCTTAACGCTGAGCGTCAAGCGAGGCAGCTGAAACACTCTTATTTTCTGTTTAACTTTTATACCTGCACTAATTCGATATCTGTTTCTTTATAAACTCGTTGCATCTGATATATGTTTCTGTATGCTAATAAACAAACAAACTGTAGATAAATTGAAATCCTCTGTCGCTAATATTAATACTGTATTCCTTTCATAGACAAACTCTACTGCTTCAAAAATATTTTGTAATATATTTAGTTTTCTTTTTGTTTATTTGTTGACCTCTTTCATGCTTATTGTTTATGATATATCATATCATAAATGGTAAACGTAACGATACAATTAAATTTTCAGACTCCGTAATCAAAATTTGGCTTCTTGTTCGCTAAAAAATGCTTTGGATCGCTCTGGTGACCTAGTGGTTAGAGCTTCCGCCACGGATGCGGGAGGTCGTGGGTTCGATCCCGATCCCCGGTCAAATCATACGAAAGATTTACAAAATCGGTACTAGCAGCTGCCTCGCTTGGCGCTCATTATTAAGAGATTAGTGTTAGTACTGGTCGGCCTGGTGTCATGATGGTGTCAGGATGGGTTGGACATCATGCTACATGTCTGCGGCATATGTCCCATTGCTAGATATCACTATAAACCGCCACAATGTAAACAACTTAGCGATATGACTGAAAATTTGTTAAATGCTACGCAAAAAGTCATAATCACATTACTTTTAGAAGGTACTATGCAATACATTTTTAGATACTTTCAAAATTATTAATCTGTCTTTGATTACTGCCTTTGCTACTCGTACTGCTTCTCATCACACATTGTAAGGTCATAGCATTGTCAGTCGTGCATAATTACTTTATACTGGCTTTTCAAGTATATTGCATTATCTGAAAATTGTTCTCAATGTACATGTCATTCTTTAATAGTTCCATTATTCTGTAGAAAACAAGAAGGCTGTTAAAAGCGGGAAGTTAAAAAAAACGAATTGTATACAGCTGTTTAATTTTTACAGATACATTTTCGGAAGAAAGTAGGTAGGCAAGACATATCAATTTGTGTTTCTCGACGTCTTCCGAGTGAACTATCAGTGATATATCAGACCAGTTTTTCAAGATTTTCATATTTGTTAATTTCCCTTGTTCAGGCTTGGGACTAAACCCTTAATTGTAATGCATCAAATGAATCCAAACGTTTTATTCATTATAGACTGAATGGGATTCTGTTGCATAGCCGCGGCATCTATAAAACCATGCTCTTCGTATTAGAACAGAATCCCATCATTAATCCTTATTTCTGTTTTGCCAGTTGCAGATGGAATGATGCGTTATATCTTCAACATACAGTGAATTATTTGACACACATATCTGAACATCGGTGTTTAATTATGAATTGATTTTGATTTTTGTGAAAATAGTTTTCAGATATCATTTTATGTGTACTGTTATCTTGAGTGCGAGACAGTCTTTAGTTGTGAATATTAAAAGGTCAATGCAGATGAGGAATTTACGTAATATTAACTGGTAGATCACCGCTGAAGTGGAATGCCCAGAATGTGGACAGATATATCGCCGCTGAAGTGCTACGTGCAATTATAACACACCTCGGGTAGTACGTTAAAAACTAAATCGTAGCTCAGTTAGAATATCCGGAAAGTAGACAGTTATACAAAGCTCATGTGGTCAAGTGTATGTCCTGAATGTTCCATTCTTAACAGTAGGGTAGATATATGAAAGTGACCATAGGCTTTAATTACATTTGATAAATGGTGAAAAGTATGCCAGTATATCAGTCAGATTAGACGCATCCGGGAAAAGTTAAATGAATGATTATATTATCTTTCTATCAATCATTTATTTTATGAAATTTTGGTGATTGGAAATATTTTAATGCATGGTTTTTCTGTGATCTCACTACCACATCTGATTAGATATAACGTATACTAGCCCCTTTTGTCTGGTGTTTACCTCTAATTTAAAGTATCGTATCAGTGATATGTTGTTGCAGCGAATAATATTTACTCAATATCACTTTCTTCACAGACATTAAGCAGATTAATATAAAGCTATTTTATTGCACACACGGAAATGAAGAAGCGATTAAGCCAGAGTGCTATGGTATTGTTGGTCTGAAAGTTAATTATCAGCAAACAAGTAAATAAACACGTTGAGGTCTACCTTCCAAATAGTATATGTGTATTTATTGTTCATTGCTCTGTATTAAAATGCATTTAATTTCCAGTTTAAATAAGGTGATTGCAGCAAACGATTGGTAATTAGACCATTACGATTCAGGGTTATGCAAGGGGATTACTGTCATATCGCAGTAATTCCGAACAAAATACCTGTAAAATGGCGTATTCTTGTCCTAATGTTGGGAATTTGATGTAAATGTTGCACAAAGTGTAAATCAACTTGAAAAATGGATGCTACTTCCATGGCCCTCTTTCTGCCATCTGTATTTTCCAACAACAGAAATTTATCTGGTGGAATTGAAGCAATACACCTGTAACCATCCGTGATGGGGGAGTGACGCCGGGATTGCCGGTGAGGATCGGCCAACGAACGAAAAGTACTTAATCTTGTATAACGAAGTTTTTAGGTCACCTCCTGTCGATTGCGAAATCAACTTTTGATGTAGAACTAGCAAATTATAGTTATGTAGTGGATGTAAGATAAGTACATGATAGGTGGCGCTATACAGAAAGACAAATATCGCAAACTTCGAATACCACTATACCACAACCGATGATGTCATTAATATAGTTCACATATCGACTCAAACCTGCTATCATGGATTCGTACTCTCACTTCTAGACAAATAATGCAATTGTGTGATTTGAATCTTGCATAACATCATTGGGCATTATGGAACGACAGACTGGTTCACAGATTTGTTACAGTGATATTAAGTTTATGTAAATACATATTATGTTTGAGGACATGAGCTATGGTTGCATTTTTAAAATAGCGTAGTCACCAGCAATCCTAATATTACTCGTTAACTACTGGTGATGCAGATGCAGTAAAGTATGGTCATCTAATGTTCTTATGATCAGCACACCATAGATGTTTATGTAAATACAGATTATGTTTGAGGACATGAGCTATGGTTGCATTTTTAAAATAGCGTAGTCACCAGCAATCCTAATATTTTCTCGTTAACTATTGATGATGCAGATGCAGTAAAGTATGGTCATCTAATGTTCTTATGATCAGCACACCATAGATGGCGCTATGCAGAAAAATTCCGAAAACTTCGAATACCAAGATACCATAGAAATAGCAGTATACTGTAGAATTTTTTCTGCTGTCAAATGTTTTAATAATCCATGGGATTTACTTGACCGAGGAAAAGTCTAACGCTGGCGCGATTCCGCTAGAAGTTATGATTCCCATAATTATAAAGACTTCGGTACAATTTTTTAATTGTCTATAAACCACATATCTGTAGGTTTTCTCTTCAATAGTTTTCTGTAACGTACAGTCAGCATTTCATGCCGTAAAAACTATGCAGCTACCCTTAATATAGGGATCTATATTTACTACACCACCTTATGTCAGTCAACTCATGGTTTTAAATCACATTTCTCCTGAAAAATAGCATCATATTTGCCACCATGGCAATATAAACTATATCTGCTGAAAATGGAACAGTCTCTTTTTATTCATTCCATTGGATAATATACCCGTCTCCGATCTTAAATACTGCATCTGGAGGCACATGATTAATTTACACAACTAGATTTTAATAGTGACTATTGAACTCCAAGAACAGGGAAACTCGTGCGTCTCTGACCTGAATTCACCAAAAGAAAACCTGACATCATGAAAAATTACGAATACTACGTGACGTTTGCTCCTAGTAATTTGTTAATTATTTTGGACTAAGGACTATCTCCACAGGTCAGGGTTCCCATAGTGAAACAAGTAATCACAAAAATCTAAGAATTCATTAAAATATATAACCAAAAGCGCAAACTCCACTTTTACTGCAATATAAAATACTGTTAGGAAACAATGAAGTTGTAACAACCCAAGCTTGTGTACTATTTGCATTTACATCTTCGTTTATAGTTAGAATTTAGTGACTAAATTTAGTCTCTCTTTATGACAAACGATGTCTTTGGAAGGTATTTCTCAAACAGACTGCTTAATTACGGTTTTTATCCATATTAAACCGTATTTTCATGACTTAATGATAGTCAGAATTAGTTTCCTCTATGGCACATAAAAGCTACTTAATTTAATAAATGTTCTCGCTATTGCCTTGTATAAGTGTTTAGGAATTTGAGATAGGAATATTGCTTTGTAATACGTGTATATATTCTGCTCAACATTTTATATTTTATTTTATACTTACTGACTAACCATTCCAATGTGAAGCTTGAAAAATAATACATGTGTGTTTTAAAAGTCCCATTAAAGTGTAGTCCTAAATAAGATTGGAAGGAATTTATTTGTGGCATCGTCACGTTCAAGACTTCAACTAATGACAACTATTGTCCTGAATTCCGTGACATTAGAAGGGAAAAGCTACCTGAGGCCACTCACAAACGGTGGATTTTTTATTGTTGTTTTCACTTGGTCTTGAAGTGGTATTATAGTAACTGCTTTTAGACCATTGTCTAATATACAATAAAAGTGTGTTTAACAACAGGCAAATCCCATATGCATACCGATCTGCATAGCCATATTTGCATAACTCATTCCCTCTTCTATTGAAGAATTGCATTTTGAAGAAAATATGTCATTTTTTATGCGAAAACAAGCAAAATAAAACATAAGATTTTTTTGTATTCAAACAAAAGACGATCGACCTTCATGCACAAAGCGTGATGATATGCAATAGGTACTGCAAGGGATGCGAACGAAGCTGACATATCACTTGATGTCACGTGTTTTCTGGCGCCTTTCCTGTTCCTTCCCGAATTCGTGTTTTAAGACATTCAAACAAATTAAAAAGGTCATATAGTGGACCTAATAAGTATGCATTGCAAAAAGATTCATCCAACAGTAAGCCAATATTAATTGCTTAGCGGCAACACACGGAGTATATTAATTTGATCTAGATATTTTGGCTATATATACATATATATATATACATATATATACATACATATACATATACATATATATATATACACATATACATATATATACACACATATACATATATATACACATATATACACATATATATACATATACATACATACATACATACATACATACATACATACATACATACATACATACATACATACATACATACATACATACATACATACATACATACATACATACATACATATATACATACATATATACATACATACATATATACATATATATATATACATATACATATATATACATATATATACATATACATACACATATACATACATATACATACATATATACATACATATACATACATATATACATACATATATACATATATATATATATATATATATATATATATATATATATATATATATATATATATATATATATATATATATATATATATATATATATATATATATATATATATATATATATATATATGCAATCCGAGTCCGTATAGCTATGAAGTTATCGATAGCAGGCATGTGCAGAATTAAATTTCTCTTTGTGTGCATTATTCGTACATCATGCGAGTTTATATGATGTCAGTTAGGGCTGCATTCATATTTGTCAAAACATCATGTGTATTATAATTCTTAGGGAATTATATTTGTATGATTTGATGCAACAGCTTTATTCGTGATGCATTAAGCATTTAAATTAACTGTAATAGGATATAATTTTATATTGCATATTCTACGTAATCTGTTTAGCGCGAGCATACAACTAAGTCTGACAAAGTAGGTCAGTATCCTCTACTTTGACAGCAATAACTAGTATTGCTAACGCAAAATCCAGCATTAGTTCAACAATTACAAGTTGTTCTTTTTATAATATTCCTGCTTAAAATTTGATGCTGTAACAATTTTCATGTCTCTCCTACCATATACGCCATTTGTTTTTTTTTTTATTTTCTCTTTTCTAATTAACAATATACTAATATGCCGTAATTTTCACTTTCTGGGAAAAATAACTCTTGTTAGCTTACCTAATTGCTATAGTTTTAACTTGCAAATACTTGTTATGATGCGTACAAAGAATTATCGTTGCAGCACTCCTGGATACAGTAGTTTACTAAACAGAACGGAACACTTATTAAAATGATTTTCGTTCGTTACTAAGGGCTTAATTGATTTAATAATTATACGCAATATTAACTGAAGATGTATGCATAGAAGACAATATCAAGATATAATTATAATTAACAACACATATTTAGTTCTGTATAGTCAAACAGGAGGAAATACTTTGTTACATCTACTATCATAGCATTCACCGCCGATATTGTTTTCGTTCAGTTACGCGAAATATTAATTCTTTGTTCGAAACCTTTTTTTATGTTTTTCGGATTATCTATGTGCTGATTTCTCATGGATTGAGTCTTCTAAAGTCATTTCCGTCAAATAATTTCAATTTACTTAGATGCTTCGTTGTTTGTACAATTACTGACAACAGCAAACACTTAATTTCAGATTCCATATCTTATATAAATACAAGATTCAAACAACACACGGTCACAACTTTTACATGCATAACAGACCCGGAAAGCGTATTTGTTATATTTATCATTCTTTCTAATAAGTTTCCATATTTATAGGGTTCTATCAGTCAAAAGTTTAGAAATAACGCAAAGTAACTACTTACACATAGCATACTGGTAACTCTGTATACGTTCTAGATGTGATGTCTTAAGTCTTATTGTTTACTCAGTCCTGAAATAGCTTGCTGTAGCAAGATAACCGAGTTTAGGATTATCGGATTAATATCAAAACACCAGTGATGGGTATGCAATACAATATTAAATGTTATATGAAAATATCAAGTAAAGTATGATAGACACGCCTGAATGGGTCCCAACTGGGACTAATTAACATAATTAGCACGATCTTATGCAACAAATACGATACCAAGACAATTAACGAAAGAACGATTCACGGTATATCACGAAACAGAAATATGATCTTCACAATAGAAAAATACAAATGAAATTTCGTTCAAAATAAGTTGATAGTTTTACTCATAATAGCAAAACAAATGATAGTACGTTGAAAATAACAAATTATAATTTTACTCACACATTACTGGGTATTAAGAAAAACTCTACATTATCCCACGGCCAAAATATTATTTATCTGGAGCAATGTCTATACTCCCTTAACTCTTTGCTACCAGTTCCACTGTCCAAACAAGCAAAAATTTGTAGTCACCGACCACCATTGATTCCTGCGTTAGACAATCAGAACCCACCAACTTGGTCTGCAAAGCCTGATCTCCCTCAACCCGACTAAGAACGTTGGATTATTCGAAGCTCTCGAAAACATACGCTTAGCACGGCTCAGCACTGCACACGCAGCATACGCAGCTCTACACAGCACACGCAGCTCTACACACCTGTATACACAGCAAAGCTCAGCACTGCAAACTCGTCATGCACACAGCTCTACAACAGAGCTCTAAATCATAGCACAAAACAGCACCAAACACAGCACTGCACCAACACAGCTATACACCAACACAGCTGAAAAAATATCCAATACCGTGTACTACGCATGACATTGGTACATACGTAACGACGGTATATACGGCAAGTTATATACATTTTCAGTCTTGCATTATAAAACAACAATAAACAAGTTCAGAAGTGAATTATAAGGTTAATGTTGCGCTACGCGGCCATTCACTAAATGCAATCTTGTAGAGTTATTGCTAAATCACAGATAAGAATATAACATATTAGCATTTACTACACAGCATTTACTAAACTAGTCGAAGCGACAGAAATACGGAATCAAACATGATAATACAATAGATATAACTCACAAAGCATATAAACGAATAAATTACATACCTCTACAGCTGGAGATATCTAAGTCTCAAAGTAGACCTCCGATCTTGAAAATGGTCCGTAATGTAAGGATTTGATTGTAACGTAAAGCATTTATATACCGGAAATGTAGTTCAGCATCGCCTGTGTAATTCATGTATTCGGTTTATTGCGTCTAAGGCACTCCGCACGTGCAGCGCAAGGCAAACCGAACTCACTGTTTCGAAATATTGTAGAATATACATTGATCACTCTCGGGTATCGTTGTACACGAAAAACAAAACCCGAGTACATTTACTTAATGAAAAACATGTATACAATTCCGTGGTACTTTCATTCGTTCAACCAGTAAATTTAAAAAACAATAATCTGGTTTAGACTGGTACCTCTACTATACTTTGTCCCTAATATATCGTAAAAACTGCAATATTCTTAAGTATTGTACAAGTAAACTGTTTCAGGAAATATATAAACAAATGGGTATTAAGTTTCTCAAAACATCAAAGAATGACTCATGGTAGAACGTGTAAAGCTATAAGTAACGCTTAAGTCAGACTGCATAATAAATTACACCGCCGTTGTTTACATTTACAAAAGCAGCAGTTTCCTTATTGCACATCATACATTGCACCATAACGTTTGTTTACCCACGATTTAAAATACTTTGTACACTGATTTCATTGGTATAACAATCTGCAGTATCGTGAAGGGGATAAGAAAAGGGGTCATCCATTAAATATGTCAGCAAAATAGGTGGATGGGGTTTGAAGAAGTTAGACAACTCTTGACATGGGGGAGAAGGGAGTTCAAAATAAATTGGCTTCAATAATGTTATTTTTTACAATACATTTTATAAATAAAAATAGGAAATTTGTCGTTGTATTGGTTTGGCACACACTCGCACGCCAGTCAACACCCCAAGCAGCAGGAAGAATGAACCCTAATACTTTTTGCTCAACCCCGTAAGCAAAAGAAGGGTTACTACAAGGGCTGAAAAACAAGGCCAATGATGTTAAACCAGCGCCGGTGACTTGTCTATATTACCGGTAATAAATCGTTTTATTTAATTCAGTTTTGTCAAACCATTATTGACTTTTATTAGTATTTTTTAGAATTCGTATGCGATTTTGTTTATTTGTCTGGCCGAATTTTGTCGTTCACCCTCCTTGTTGATATGAATTAACGAAAGAGTTAATCCAGATCTATACGTTACTTTGATCCTTGGTCATGTAGATTTATTGTTACAAATCCGAATGAAACGGCTTGTGCTTTTTAAACGATATTTTTTAATTTAATTATGTCCATATCTCCTGAACACCAAATATAATGAATAGTTTGTAAAGTATATTTATCTACTCCATTAAACACAACAAAAATATTACCGTTGTCTCTGATCACCTTATGCATATGTGTGTATCGTTGTGTAATCTAAATCACGTCCATGGTTTTATGTCGAAAAAATATTCTAGCTGGATTAGATTGTCCAGCATCACATCATCGTATACTACGAGATTATTCATGAATCCATCTAAGTCATCTATGGATTGGGCTTCATAATATCGGTGATGAAATCAAATATATATTTGCCATCTTGATTCAATAATTTTGCATTCTCGTTACAATCCTTAAGTACTTTGTAGCATCTTTGATTATCTACAGATGGTGCCACTAAATATAATTTATCATACTTCATCCACCGCATTTTCAGATTCCTCATCATTAGGGAAATTGCCAGTAGCTCAATTTGCCAAATACCCCGGTGAGAAACACCTTCCTGTATATAATTACTGCAGTCATGAAACTCGACTTGATATCAGATTTGATGATCAAGATCAACCAAGACCAGGAATGTATCCAATAAATAACATTGATCAAGCATGTTATCTTCATGAAGCTGCTTATAAAAGTAAAGATTTGCAGCAGCGACATCTCGCAGATGTGAAATTGATTCATGCGCTAAATTCTATACCTGATAAATCTATCATAGAAAAACGCGCTAGTTTTCTAGTCAAATCTGAGATGAAAGGTAAAATAATGCTCCGGGCTGTTAGTTAATTATATAACTATTATAATGGAATCCATTTATTATTTCCCGAGAGGATATCGGAGAGGTAAAGCAGAAATCATTAAACTTGCTGGAGCAAAGAAAGTTTCACGTAATGTTGCTGCATCATTGTTATCACGACAGACATATGGTAAATCTATCTACCACCACCTAAACAAATTCAATACGCACATTTTAATGTCAACAGCCCCAATGAAGTTCATCAAGCAGATATTTTGTTTTTACAACAGGATACTGTTAAAACACGTGAACGAAAATCACGCACATACAAATACACACTGACTGTTGTAAACGTTGCAAGTTGATATAAAGAAGCTGAACCATTATTAACAGAGAGAGCGTCTGAAGTTGCATCTGCGTTTTGGTGAATTTATCATCGTAGTAGTCTACGATGGCCACATTTATTACAAGTTGATCCTGTCAAAGAATTTCTTGGTGTAGCATTATCTTTGATGGAAAAACATAACGTTAAAAGTAGAAGAAGACATACTGAAATTTATTGTGATCAAGCAATTGTTGAACGATTTAATCGAACACATGATGAGCGATTACTTATGTATCAAGGCGCAAAAGAAATATCTACTTACTTTAAGTCGGGTGAGCGACCTCGTCAATGGGTTGCAAGGTTATCAAGTGTGATATCTGCATTAAATAATGCAATTCCTCATGCAATGTCCATGAAACATTTTTTTCGCAATAACAAAAAATGCATACCCTCTAGCGATAACGTAAAACGCCGTGAACAACCAGTATTAGGTAATGTAACTGTAAGATATTTATACGATCCAGGGGAGCTTGAGAGTGGGATAAAAGATCCTATCAGGAGTGTGACAACACGTATAATTTCTAGCGTGCTCAGATCCACTGGAAAACCTGCAATATATAGACTAGATTCTACAACTCCTCAACGTGGAGTTGTGCGTGAACAATTACAAGTAATTCCTGCAGATACACAATTACCACCACGTTCACTTATGTAAACAAGAACCCCTACGTCGATTACATTCAAGACAGGTCAGTATCACATTTTCACGTGTATGACCAAGATCAGTATTAATTCTGTCTTAGATTATTATTCGAATATTTCCATAACATTATTGCGTTACAGCTTGCGCAATGATTATTCTGTTGTTTTTTGTGTTATAATAAATTCATTATCAATATCAAAGTCACGCTTATATTTTCCTCACATTGTTTATAACCCGTTAATTTTTTGTTAATTACAGCATCGTCATTAGTAATTTCTTCAGTTATTACGTAATCTAAAATAATCCTATGTAGTTAAGTTATTCTTCTAACACGATATACTGCAAGACAGACTAAGTTTGACCATTCGATACGATCATCTACAATCCAGATATTTGTACCAGAGATAGTTAATCCCTGTGATGAATAAATCGTTATAGCATAACCTAACATCCACGGTGATTTTTCCATGTTCAATGAACACAACAATATCAATAGCAACCAAAACAATGTCATTCAGAGTATGATTTTGTACTCGGTCATTTTCAGTGTCTCCACCTGGAAGTTCAACTTAAATATTCTGTCTAGATTCTGCTGGGTGATAACACAAAGGTACAGGTAATGTTGGAAACTTGTATTTATGTAACGTAAATAATTTCTTTTGCAGTTCATCACGAACTATCTTTCTTCTTGCGACTATCAAATCAGTGGGTCTCCATAAAGTCCAAAAATCACTATTGTTGTCTCTGGAATTACTTTACGCATTATCATACATTCTATTTTATCTGGTTTTAATCTGATTAATCTTTTAAGCTCTTTCAGCGGCTCATCAGTACATCTATGGTCATCACGTATTATTCAAAGTAATCTGCATTATTCTTTATTCATTCACGTGGAGACTGTCCAACAGAGGGTGGTAGTTGACCATGATTGCCACACATAATCACAGCAGTATTCTTTGTCAATAGCCATTCAAGAAATGTTTTAGTGTTTCTAACGCCACCATGCATATCTCGTCCCATATAGTATACTTAGGTATATTTTTCACCCATTCGCTCAGGGGTCCACCTGTGTCCGCACTATCTAAAAAACTATGATATGTGCATGATTTTACTACCTTTATTTGATTTCTCTAACAAGTTTATGTGTAGGTGTCAAAACAATTATATCAAAAATTTTATTCAGAAGTAAGTTAATTGCACAAGTTGTTTTACCTGACCTTCCCCACCCATTAAGATAAATAGTCTTATGTCTAGCCACAGGATTGTACACTGATGGTGCAAATGATTCTAATATTTGATTATTATTTCTTTAATATATTCTCCTGATTTCAACTTCAGTAGATTCAGAATAACTAAGTATGTTTTTATTGTTTTATCCTCCATTCCCCTATTCACCATTACCGAGTAGCATTTTTAATAAATCCTTTTATTTTTTATACATATATAATGAATCCGTAGCGACTCGGACAGCATGACGAGGAAATCTTTTTATCATCAATAGTAGATTTATCTAAAGATAAGCTAACATCGAAGATCTTAAATGCGTAAATTGTGGTGAGTCGCCATCAAGGTAGCTCACTTATTTTGATGACATGATCTACATCAAGCTCAGGGAATTCTTTCCTGGCATAATCGATACTAAATATATCCGGTTCTGGTAACCGAACTTGCTTATTGCTTCATTTACGCTCAACGATATTAAACATCCAGCATCAAGCATATACCGCAATAGAACTATCAGAACCCAACATTTTTTTTCTGAAAAATATCTTCCAAACCAAACTTAAGTAATCGCATGGAGACCTTCTCTAAGCTCGAATGATTCTACATAAGTATATCCTGTTAATTCAAAATCTCGTAAGGGACCGTTTATTGCAACCTTGGTCATCTCATGTGTATGATGTCCGAGTTTCTTAAAGAATTTAGTAAAATAATTAAATAAAATAGAGACAAACAGTCATACATACAATTAGAGTGTTATAAAAGATATACAATTTAACAACTGAAAATAAAATTATACAATTTTCTACAATACATTGGTACCAAGGCCATTAGGATACAAAGTATCTAATTTATGAATCCAATAAGTCTCTTTATAAGTCTATTCATGTCTCCATGCACACTATCTATTGGCCTGAAAGAAAATCGAGTAGACAGTGATTATGGGTTTTAAAATATGTAGAAATATTAGACGAAAACTGAGGATCTTTATAATTTTTAATATGAAAGCGATGATTATTCATTCTTTCAAAAACTTGTTGAAGTGTTTGTCCAACATATTGCATATTACATTTTAACAGATTATCAAATAAACCGCGTTATTTGATACGCAGTTAGTGTTATAAAGTAGGGGAAAATGTCTCTGTTGTATTAGCGCTACTAAAAGAACTGCTTTCTTTTATCTTTGCACATTGAGAGCATCGGTGTTTAATACATTTAGATGACGAGAATTTTCTTTTTTATTTATTTTCTGTATGTTTAGTTCTATTTTAAAAAATCTTGCAAATTCTTGGGACTCCTATAAGCAGGAAAAAGGTTTATTGTTTTAAAGTGATTTTACGCTGTTTTTATTTGATAAGTTTAGGAGACTCAAATATTTATTAATTATAAGACATATATTGGGTAATGAAGAATTGTATTGTATTGTAAAAGGAACTATATTTGTCTTCATTGTACAATGTGCTGTATTTAAAGCCCCATGTTGAGTAAGATTACGGATTTTGTTCAGCGCAGAATCAATGATATATATTGGATAATATCTGTTTTGGAAAAGGTTTTTAAATCATTTAACGAATTTTGTAATTGACAATCACCTGAAATAATGCGTCGGTATCTTTTAGCCTGGATATATGGTATACCGTTTTTACATGACATTGGATGGCATGAAGAATATTCTACATACCGTGAAACTAGTTGCACGGAATTATCGGCGTTTGTGTTGTTGTTTTTTTTTTTATCCCAATTCTTAAAGTATTTAGAGCATTCTCCATATCCAAGAAAACTTCCAGGATAAAATGCATCCATATCAACGGAAATAGCGTCACTATAATCGTATTTGGTATTCCATAATCCACCGTGTTCATATTCTATGCAACGTTTTATATCTTCAAGGAATTATGATCGTGTTGTTTTCCATGAAGTTTTCTCCTGAGCGAATTGGGCAGCAACTGATGGCACGGTAAAACAGTTATTTAGCAATTGTTCAACTATGACATCATCAGAGGTATATTACAAACTGTTCGTTATGGTATTCTGAACTTTGAAATAACCAAACATACACACGGTCACTTTTACTTAAATTTCTGAGAAAATCAAATATATGACCATCATGAAACGTAACTTTTCTATCTCGTGGAAATATTGTTACAGCATTAGTCCATGCTTGTGCATTATGATCAATGATTGTTATAGGATTTCCATTTATTATATATTTTGATTCGTACAATATCTCTCCGGTTAGTGTTTTTACTGTTATTTGAAATCTTAAAATCTTCTCTAGTTCAGAAACATCCTTAATAGATGCACCAGCATTTTTAACCGTTTCTGCCCATGTATCTATTTTTGCGTCTCAAATCTATTAAGCTGTTACCACGTATCGCATTTGTAAAATGTTCTGTAACCCGTTCAGCTATACAGTTTATTCTTGACAGTTTCATCGGTTTGAGATCAGCAATATTAGATTTATCATTTAGCGCATATATTGCATAGACAACTGAAAAACTGGATAACCTTGTACATAGCAAGGCTTATCAATGCCGGTAAGTATTCCAGGTTTGAATTTATTATTCAATAAAACAATATTATTTCCCGACTGTACATATACTGGGGTACGCTTATCACTACTTATCCAAATATCATCATCTGTCTCTACAATAAACTTTAGTAAAATGAAATATTTTTGAATTTCAAGGTGATTAATAATTACTTTTCCTCGTTTGTCATTCATCATATTGACGATATAACTTATACTGAAAATTGACCATGTATGAGCAGCGCCATCATTACGAAATTTCCTTTTGGCTTCACATATACGTTTAGATCTATCCGCACTTTTTAAAGCCAGATCTTGCATCAAGACACTAAATTTATATTCTTGTAGTCTGTCGAGATCAAATCTAGCAGGAAGGGTTCAATATAGATTTAGACAAATAATATTATTATATAAATGGAACAAAAAGAATTTGTAGCACATCCAATATATATGCAAATACGAAGTGTCGCGAAATGGAATAATTAGAAACTGTCGGTCAAAAGAACCAGATAGTAATCTTGATAAATTTGGTTATTTTAAATTCAGTGTTGGTAAAGGTAAATATTATTTTCACATAGGTTTATATTTGAATGTCATATTGGAATGATTCAAAACGGATTTGTAGTTGATCAAGTGGACTGGAATCCACAGAACAACGAATTACCTAACTTGAAAATTACCACACAGAGTCAGAATTCTAAGCGTGGAAATATAGGAACTTGTGAAACATATATAAATAACCTATTAAATCTACAAATACGGAAACAGACCAAGAAATAATTTTACCATCAATAAACTCCGCAGCTAGATATTTTGGTATAAATCCACGATCGGTACAATTTGTAGGAAATAAATCATAGAAATATCCATACTCAATTCAATAACTTATAACCTGCAGAACATATTCGAATATATTAAGTAGCTATTCAACATATGCTTCTTTATGCAAAATCAATTACATCCCGGATATTTCATTGCCAAGGTTACTGCTAAGCCATTACCATAGTTACACCAACTTTATCAATGCTCTCACTTTCACTCTCGACAGAATCAGATAATTAAATCTATCTCAATTGCATTACACGATTATCTATATTTTTTCTTTCGTACTCGTGAGACAACGCAATCCTTATCTTTTCAACTGAACGATCGAGAGGTGCAAATAGCTTTATTTGTGTGTCGTTCACCATATCCAAAGATTCTAACATAGATTGATAAATATATTTTATGAATCGGTAATTGGAAAGTAATGTGAATTTTTTCTCAAATTTGCGCCTTTGTAACGATTCAGATTCACACACAATATTTTCAGGATCAAAGTAAATACACAATTTTATTCCGTCATGCTTTAATTGTTTAATAGCAGAAAAAAACAGCAATGTTTTCACTGTTCATGCACACACACACACACACACACACATACATATATATATATATATATATATATATATATATATATATATATATATATATATATATATATATATATATATATATATATATATATATATATCTTTGAAATAAACAAAATTGACATTCAAGTTTACAATTTTTACTTTAAGCAGTTGCATATATAATGCGAGGTAACTCCACAGAGTAAATTAAGCGATTATTTCCCTTGCCCAATGTTTCTTCATCAACTAGACGTGTCCGTCTGTTTGATTAACTGAACCTCTGTAAGTTTGTTAATTTCCACTGTAAACGTAAGACACATATCGTAATATAATAAAAAAGTTTATTTTTTCCACATATATAGCAGTCAACGAAAAGGTAGCAAGGACATTTTCAGGCATAACTAAACGACATAAAGGAGTAATGCAAAAGCACTTACACAGACATGAAACCTAATTCAAACGCACGCACGTAAGCACACGCACAGAGTACAAATAATCCTTTAAGTAATTAACACACACAGTTCAGTACAAATAACCCTTTAAACACTTAACTGTACAGTGCGAGTTATCGGTATATTATCTTCAATCATACTGAGCACCTTTATCCATATATATATATATATATATATATATATATATATATATATATATATATATATATATATATATATATAGATATATATATACATATATATATAGAGATATATATATATAGATCTATATATATATAGATATATATATATATATAGATATATATATATATATAGATATATATATATATCTATATATATATATCTATATATATATATCTATATATATATATATATATCTATATATATATATATATATATCTATATATATATATATCTATATATATATATATATATATATATATATATATATATATATATATATATATATATATATATATATATATATATATATATATATATATATTCGTTCTATACTTTCAAACAGAGCAACTTGCACTGAGACGGATATATTTATCAATTTTCCATGGACGTGTGACGCAGTAGTTATTTTCGTCTTCATGTCTGTAATTTTAAATTATTCCGTTTTATTTATACAAACAGTTTTATATTTTAATTGTTGGCTGAATGGTACTCCAAATTTAAGGGTGATAAGAAGCAAAAATTACATTTTAGCAGGGCCAAAGAATGAATTGCAAATTATACATTAACATTTCATTTATAGGCTTTCAAATTGAACAACTTGTGCACTAAGACGGATGTACTTATCGATTTTCCATGGATTTGTGGCGCAGTAGTTAGTTTCGTCTTCATGCTTGTAATTTTAAATTATTTCGATTTTTATATACATGCATATGAATGATTATATATATCTTATTAAAATTATAAATATTTTGATTCATGAATAAAATCAGAAATCTAATGCTATTTTGTGATAACCATATAATATTTTCTCAAACGTATAAATGTAGTCGGGTGTCATTTGCTCAGTGCATGAATGTTACACACAGGTACTGAACTTCTGCTATTCGACTCCCTTAATCTGGGGTGGGTATTTGGTCCAAGAGCTGCCAATTTTTTTAAGAAGTTTTAACACAATACTCACCACGTCACGCCAAGTGGAGAGGTGCTTTTGCACCTGACCCCTTAGGGCAATTTCGTGTTTTTGTTTTGTTTTTTTTTTATTGAAACCGCAATGCCTAGACAGTCCTCTGAATTTCTAATGTTTCATTTCGATTAGAATTACGCCAGAGGATGTGTCTATGCAGGGTGCCTCCTAAAATAATCAGTAGCGTGCCTGAGCTCTCTACCTCATTGATGAGACCCCGTCAAAAAAAAAAACATTCAGAAAGAATGTTAGCCGAAAGAAACAGAACATGGGGTGTCCTATAACAGTCATGAGAGAGACAACAATGTAAAAACCCCATGAAAGGCACAAAGGCTATCAAGGGGCCCCGTGACGGATATCCACTTAGGATCCTAATGATTATTTTTGATAAATTACATACATACATACATACATACATACATACATACATACATACATACATACATACATACATACATACATACATACATACATACATGCATACATACATACATACATACATACATACATACATACATACATACATACATACATACATACATACATACATACATACATACATACATACAAAACGTCAAAAGTCAAGGTCAAATTACAATCTCATGGTCAAGGCCAAGGTCAAATTTCAAAGTCAAGGTCAAATTTCAAGGTCAAGAAAACAATCAGATTTTTCAAAATTTACACAGGCATTATTGTACGAGGGTATGTGAACAATTAACATATGACGTCTCTACTCTTAGGTCCACAATGTTGCCATTTTAATTTGTGAGTTTGAAATTCATACTTCACAATAATGAATTATGTACATGCAAGTAGACCTGATATACTAGCTCAGACACAATGAGCCATCCGGGTGAAGCTTGAATACTTGATGAATATAATACATTTATATATATGCTTACTGCATTATTGTTAATGATAATTTTTGGTTTGGTCAGGCATTCTCATGCTTGATTATATCTGTGACGTTGTACGTCAATTGAAGTTTCATTCATTATACTATGACGTTTAGTAATAAATTGGTGAAATTGGTTACAAATTCCATACACCACCAACAATTAGCGGAAGCCATATATTTATCAGATGATTCCAGCGTAAATGTTTCCTCAGAATCTTAATCCAACATTACAGATACAGTTCTAGAAAATTTACCATTAGATGGAGATGTAGTAATTTTCTTTAAACTGCACTGCTAAGTACGGACAGCCTATACACACCAGCGACTTCCGTATTGTGTTTGATGGTTTTATTTTCTGGTCTTCATATAGCTGACCATGATGAAACACAATATTTTTAATCTGCTGGTAAGGAATTTTAATCAGATTCGTTTTTTGAACAATATTAGGAATTCCGCTGATAATATCGTTGAGGTTTGTGTTAATGTCAGCGAGTTTTATGTCAACAGTTGGTGGAGTTCCAAACAATTATTTTGTGTTTCTGTTTATGTTTCTGCGAAAATTTAATAACGTACCTACGTGATTAGTAAAATCAGTTTTGTGTGTGCTTATTTCATTGCTGATTAGAATTTCCTTATTATCGTTGTATTTTTTCGTAGCAGCATCAAAATCAGATTCTGGTGTTCTGAGATTATTAATGCTATTATTATTCCTGTTGAGAAATGTCCTCATTATACCACCACTGGCTAATACATACTTGTTTTCTTGATCGTTACGTATTTTTTGTTGCTGCAACTATATCTGCTGCTGGGTTTCCAAGGTATGTAATTTTTTCCTGACATAATAATTTACATCACCAGTTTTTTTTTATATAATCAATAATTGACATACCCGAAGCATTTATTTTACCTTGATCAGTAAAAGTAACGATATTATCATCCGCTGCGGTAGGAATTATAATAAGTACATCTGGCTATTGTACTTTACTTGTCTTTACTCATCCTTGTTTATCCTGAAAAACAAGAACTTTATTTTGATCAACACTTGTGATATTTTAAGAAATCGTCAACCCCATTTCTGAGTGGGTCAAGAGTTGCATAATTAGATATATAATAATGCTGGTGAGCTTTGCTACGAGCAGATCTTCCGTAATTATCTACCATTATATTTATATATAAATATATGCAAGACTTTATGGGATGGTTTTGTTGATTTTGATATAGCATCAAGTACGTTAAGTACTTAACGACCACATATTGGTGGATCATTTAATTTTTGGGTTGGTAACGTAGAATACCAGATTGGAGCAGTATTTTAGCTGACATAAGGAAGAAGTTCTTTTGGTGGCGCTAACAGAAATAAAGATTCACGTAGATCAATTGCTTTTCTAATCCATGGGGTACTTTGTCTAGAGATTTTATCGAGATTGAAAATAATAATTTCGATATTATTCAGTTGTTTTGGTAATTGATCCCGCACGAAAACACCTCTAAAGTTTTTTTTTCATTTTTAGGGCTTTTTTAGCAGCATTGAGAAAATCAAAATTGGACATAGGTGATATCAGTAGACTGTCCCTGGAAGTCTTAGGCTCTCTCCATACAACGAATACGGGTTCCCTGGCAATCTGAGAGCTTTTCCCTTTTTTGGATGTTCTTTATATTTCCTGTCCTGCTGCTTTCTTTAATGCCATTTTAGCAGTAGTTCCAACAGCGCCTAATGCAGCTGCTTTTGCAACAGCTAGGGCTGCAGCGGCCATTAATGCTGGCATAGCTGCGAGAAGTGTAAATATACCACCCATCCTAGCAATGTCTTTGATGGCGCCCACAGAAAGATTAAGTTTGACGCCTTTATTTGATTATTTTGCTTCATTGAAATTTTTTAACTGAACTCAGTTAACGACAATATATTTGAACCGCTCAAATGTTCTCGCTTTAGCGATACGTTTATTCCAGTTATTTTTTATGCTGATTGTAGACTTTTAATCTGGAAAGGTGTCAGGGTAACACTGACGTGATTGTATGACATTATAAATATATGATCTAATTATGTGTTATATATTTTCTACTGGAGCATCAGCGACTCTCATTCGTCCCCCAACACCTTCAAGTAACATCGCCTTATCGCTGAGTTTAACTGCGATTGCCCTATAATTTGCAACAAATCCTAGTATCGCACGAGCTTGAAAGATTATGTCAAGTACTGATTGTCTAGTTAAATCTCAATGTTCAAGCGAAAAGTAATAAATCGGATATAAGGTTGTAAAATCTAACTGTGATATTTGTAAACCATTATCAATGTTTTGATCACGACCTATAAACGACATAAAACGATGATATGCACTTGCTACATGATTTTGATCGAAATTCAGTAATATATCCTTGGATTGTTCTTGATCTCCATTTATCTTTAATGAATCTTCATAAACACAGTTTGTCAAATATTATTATACTATGTGTCTGATTTTTTACTTGTGCAGCATTTTGAAGCTATATACATATATATATATATATATATATATATATATATATATATATATATATATATATATATATATATATATATATATATATATAAAGAATACAAATCATATGGCGAATAACAACCCTTTCAAGCGTACTGGATCCACCAAGGGATCACGTGTGTCAGGGATTAATTAAAATAGATGCAATAAACTGACGACGAACAGTACGAAACTAGTAACTAACTAGCCTAAGCGCTTTCGACTCTTAATGAGTCTTTTTCAAAGGCAAATACAAAACATATATACGACAAACAAATAAACACAACGTTTTTGTGTTTATTTGTTTGTCGTATATATGTTTTGTATTTGCCTTTGAAAAAGACTCATTAAGAGTCGAAAGCGCTTAGGCTAGTTAGTTACTAGTTTCGTACTGGTCGTCATCAGTTTATTGCATCTCTCTCTCTCTCTCTCTCTCTCTCTCTCTCTCTCTCTCTCTCTCTCTCTCTCTCTCTCTATATATATATATATATATATATATATATATATATATATATATATATATATATATATATATATATATATATATATATATATATATAATAATCTTGGTGCAGAAACAACCTGCTGAAAAGCTATTTGCCATGTGAATGAACCATTAATAGTACTTTTAAAAACATCTGTGGTTGTTGTTAACCATGATAACGTTGATTTACCACCTTGACTCATAAAAGATAGCAAAGGGTCATCTTCAGATATTGAGGAGTCATTATTGACATCCATAGTAAAAGTTTTTTTAGTATAACTTTACCATGAGGTGCTCTAATTGCAGCATTACAAACTCCTTTGGCGTACCATATTGCATCATCATCAGTATATTTTCGTATCAGTACAACTGTATGTTTAGATCTAAAAATAACATATCCAAAGTTGTGTGACAACGGAATTGCACATGAAAATACTTTCCTATCTCCCTTTAACATTGCTCGACGTGCTGTAAATCCTAAGTTAAAATTTGCATTCATCAGTTCTGCGGTCCGTGCGGAATTTCTTACATTACCTGTAATTACGTTTCTATTGTCAAGAAAATCAGTTGTATCATTGACAAACATCATTGATGGACTAGCTGATCTTGAATAATCATCGCTGTATCTTGCAAGACCAAGTATTGTTGTGATAACGTCGATGTCGTTATGACAAACCTCAATCTCTCGTACATTATTCATATATGCGGCACCTTTGAATAACGCCATAATACCATTATCAACAAAACTAACTCGATCATCGGCTATATATGCAGTGTTATGTTTTAAAAATTTCACCCTTTACTTCAATAAATGCAACAGGTAAAAAATATCTGCTTGTATCTTGGACTTGTAATTCAGTTCTGTTACGTTTGTCAGGTACACGTGAGTCGTAAGAATAATATTGATAATCACGCACAGACTCATCCTTGAGTACTGGTGCATCTATGTCAAAAGCTGAATCAGATATGAGTATAAACATCTTTATTATATTTGCTATCGTCTAACACGAAGATCACGTCTAGAAGTGAGACCACTTCCTGCTATCAGACTAGCGGTTATATTTTTTTTCTTTTTCTGACGATGGTACATCAGCCAACTCTGCTAGTTTTTCATTAGTAGCTTGGTTTATTATTTTACTGATATTTGCAAGCATTACTTCAGTGGTAGTTAATTGTACAGGTTGAGGTTTTCGTCGTATTAATCGTGCTAGTCTATCTTTGATTGCTGGGAATGCTTTACTAGCAACATTGTCAACAACATTAATACCCTTTTCACGAACAATATAAATAGCTTTCATTCCCAGTTGCTTTGCAATTGGTACTGCTCTTGGGGCTATCCTTTTAAACTTACCCTGAACAACACCACCTAGTCCAACTCCGTAGGTTGTTTTGTATACCTGTAATCGAGAATTTACTGCCCTGACCAAGGTTGGTCCACGTTGAGTACTATGTACGATCATTTTATTATAATTGTATTTAATTACATACTCGTTCCATTGACTTTGTCACTATAGTAGCCATCAACAATTTCATTAATGAGGGATCGATATACATTAATATCCATAATTCCACCTGTAAATAATCGTTTACAAATATCAGCTGCTTCATTAATGATTTCTGGGGAATTGTTACCAGCTCGTTTTCATCCAATGAGGATTTCTAGTCGATCAATATCCGCAAGGATATTATTGGGACATGGAGTAATAAGACCACTTCATAGAACACTTTCAGTTGCACCAGGATCGTCATGAAATTCTTCCTCTTCCTCTTTACTAGGTTTCGGTGGTGTTGTTTTACCTGGTTCAGGAGATATAATTGGTATTTGTGAACTTTGGATAATCACGAAGTGATTCCTCAAATGGTTTTGGTGTTTTTTGTTGTTGTTTTTGTTTCTTTTGTTTTTACTCTGTTCTCCATCCTCTTTTCTTGATTCAATTAAATTATTAATTACCCTGATATAATTATGATATAACGGATTATCATTTCTAACTCGTTAAACATTCATATGTATGCGATATAATAGTTTTCGCCATTGTCCATTGTTTTTAATTATCTTAGTGGTCTCAGTGATGGGTTTAAAGAATTGTTTTGTATCCTCTTCAAATTCAACCAGAGACTCCTGACGAGATTGTAGTTGTTGTTTAACTAAATCACAGACGGGTAGATATTTTTTAATTGCCTCTAGTCGCTCTGGAGCTAATCGAGCTGAATGTGTTTCTCCAAAACTCATTTATTAATAATATATACTGGCTGTTTAAATCATGGCATCAGTGAGGTTGAACGACAAAAATTGAATGAACAGACAAGTAAACGAAATCGCATAAAAATTTTAAAAAATAGTCAATAATGGTTTACCTAAATCGAGCTAACTCAAACGATTTATTACCGGTAATAGAGACAAGTTAGAGGCGCTGATTTAACGTTATTGACCTTGTGTCTTCAGCCCTTGTAGGAACCCTTATATTTGCTTACGGGGTCGTGCATAAAGTTGTAGTGTTCACCATCCCTGCTGCTTGGGCTGTTGACTGGCGTGCGAGTGTGTGCCATACCAACGCAAAGACAAATTTCTTATTTCATTATTTAAAACATTATTGTAAAAAAAAATTGTTGATGTCAATTTATCTTGAAACCCCCTCTCCCCTATGTCCACAATTGTCAAACTTTTTCAAACCCCCTTCCCCTATTTTGTTGACATAATTAATCGATGACTCCTTGGTATTCCCATCACGATACGGCAGACTTTTATTCAAATGAAATCAGTGTATTAAGTATTTTAAATCGTGGGTAAACAAACGTTATGGCGCAGGGTATGATGTACAATAATGAAACCGCTACTTTTGCAAATATAAACAACGGTGTAATTTATTATGCACTCTGACTTAGGCGTTATTTATAGTCTTACACGTCCTACCTTGAGTCATTCTTTGATGTTTTGAGAAAATTAATACCCGTTTGTGTATACACTGCCTGAAACAGTTTACTTGTATAATACTTAGGAATATTACAGCGATTACGATTTATCAGTGAAACAGTATTGTAGATGTAGCAGTCTAAACCAGATTAATGTTATTTAAAGTTACCGGTTGAACGAATGCAAGCTATTTCGGGACTGTGAAGTAAGTATAACCTTTGACATAATCTCTCTCTCTCTCTCTCTCTCTCTCTCTCTCTCTCTCTCTCTCTCTCTCTCTCTCTCTCTCTCTCTCTCTCTCTCTCTCTCTCTCTCTCTCTCTCTCTCTCTCTCTCTCTCTCTCTCTCTCTCATAAAGAAGGCACCCGATCATAAATACAAAGCTGAATCACTGAATCATAAATTTATGAAATACATTTCATCTATTGAATTGCCTATTTATTTTGTCATTTTGGAAGACGTGTGCCTAATACTGTGTTAATCACTTGACTAGCGATGCATAAATGCATGTTCAAAATAGCTATTCATCCTGCACAAAATTTGAGTCATCCATTTTATTTTCATTTTTCAGACCAGAAACCTACTGCGGCAATTTTTTATATAACAAGCAGTCATGTCTTTGGGTAGTGGAGGAAAATGTGTCACTTCATTACTTGTTCTTATCAACACATTATTCCTGGTAAGTAGAGTTATTTCTATGTAGAGTTAGAGTTATTTCTATGTAGAGTTAGAGTTATTTCTATGTAGCGTATCAATTACAAAGCAGGACAAGAACTGTTGATATTTCACGTCTCCAGCAAAACTAGGTTCCTTTTTTGCACATTGCCTAACATCTGAAAAAGGAAATTCAGTGTCTACGGAACTATTCTTTAAAAGTGGGTCTTCTTTCCTTGCTCATCATTAATGCCTTTTTCCTTGAAAATGTATGCGACGTTCTCTTGTTCCTTCAGACTCGTAGAGAGCGCTTCAGCTATGAATATAACCATATTCAACTAAATTGTTCCTCAATTCTTCTGGATTTTGTTTTAACCGACAGGGACGTCTGGATCGTTTTGGGGAAGAGGGGGAGATACTTGCAAATTACCAGATTCTATCAAAACCATCAAATGCGTTATTCTGTGAATCACTAAACAATAGAAAATGGTGCAATGTTGACTTACTAGTGGCAGAATTGCTTTCCTTAATTAACTCCGGTTTGATTTTGGCAAAGGACTTACACATTTTTATGTTAGAGCCATATGCTACGTCAGAGTTGTCTCCTCATTTCCATTATTGTTAGTTATATAGAATAAAAACACAATGGTGTTAGTAAGAAACTACAAAGACATTTTATTCTTAACCTTGAGTCTAACATAACAAGATCTTAATAATGACTTCACCATATAATTTTGTTGGCAAAGTTAACCAATTCTCGTTTTTATTTTTCTTTTTTTATTGTTTGATTTTCTTTTTTTCTTTAACATTTAATCGATGCATATAATTTAATTTTATTAATCATGTTGATGATTGCCTAACATGAGCTCAAATTCCTATATGATAATGTAGGTCTAGGCCCATAAATCAGTCACTCACACGTGATGAAGATGAATTTCGGGTTAGGGGCTGATATCACCTATTCATTGAAAGCTGCAGTTATACACAGCCATTTTTTTTTTCTGTGTATATTAGTGTACAGTTTATACTCATACCGGTATTTCACGTGGCTGTAGGGCTACCATAAGCTTAAAGGTTATTTTGGTCACACGTACATTATATTTCCGGAGAAAATTCTCTTTTTGGTGGCTTATAAATCCACGTGGAATAGCACAATCATCTGTCATGTGGCCATTTTAATTTTGCGCTAGAAATGGCTGTTACCAATTACCGGAATGTGTCTAAAATATACGCAGGATTGTTCTGGAAAGATTTGCATGCAGCAATATTGCATATTTTAATGAACAGGTGACTTCATACCAACATATCGTCTATTAGTATCAATACAGATTAGGGAAGTTGATTTATCAGACTAATTTCTGTCTTGCTAATGATAAACTTAATTCAGTGACGACACGCTTTAATGATCACATTTTCAGTTCTTGGGGATTGCGCTTCATTTGATGGGCATTGTAATGCACGGGAAGCCAGGCGATCTTATGAACCAAGTCAATATAAATGGAGTCACTATGTCGACGCTGGTTTCATTTCTGTCCCTTTTCTCCATCTGTCTGGGATGCTTCATCATCGTAGTGGCAATCATGGGGGCTTTTGGGGCGTGTTGTAATGTTAAGTGCATGCTCATTGTGGTAAGTTAATTTTGCTAATTGCGATTGTTTTTTCCACTTGTAACTGGCATTTTTCAACATATTTTGCACCAAATGCTTACTTACATCCTTTCTTTCTTTCTTTCTTTCTTTCTTTCTTTCTTTCTTTCTTTCTTTCTTTCTTTCTTTCTTTCTTTCTTTCTTTCTTTATTTCTTTCTTTCTTGAATTCTTGAATTCTTGAATTCTTGAATTCTTTCTTTTTTGAATTCTTTCTTTATTAAATTCTTTCTTGATTTATTTATTTGCTTGTTTATTTATCAGATAAATAGATTTTTCTTTAGTTGTTTTTATGTGTTGGAACCTCGTATGTAATCATCTTCAATTCATGCATGCAATCATATATACATGTATGTATTCATACGTGCATTTCACCTGCGATCAATATATTTTCCATATAACCAAATGTTTAGGATGATATGCTTCCTTTATAGAATGAATATCTTTCTGACAACGCAGAAGAGAGGGCTTTCAACCTTGCATTATTTTTCTTCAAACAACAATGCTTCTAAATATTTCTCATCTTATTACCTTATAAATCCAATATTTTCTCTAGATTTGAATAAACAGTAATTATACATGTTTCAGCTGTTTAGAAATAAGTGGGGAGAGGGGTTAGTCTTCAAAATGAGCTGCTATAAATGAGGCAAGTGAAATATGTTTGACACAAACATAAAGAAATGATAGTTTAAAATAGATTCAGTTAACACTGATACGGCAGCGTAGCTAGGATATTTGGGCGCTTGCGCAACATATAGCGATGGACCCCAGAAATGATAATGGCTAGGATGTTTTGGGCCCCTGTGCAAAGGTTGCCGAAAGGCCCCTGCAATATTATTAACTAGGACTTTTGGGCCCCTACACAAAGCTTACCAATATCTGCAATCTTGTCAGCAATTTTGAAGATCCAAAATTATGGTGCTTCATGGGTAATATATTGCCTGTTCTTAGTTTCTTACTACAGTGTAGAACGATAATTTATCTGGATGGGCTCCTCGACCAACTGCATTCGTGTGCTCCTATGTTTTTCATACTCTTGCTATATGGTTGCTACGCCCCTGTATGTACACCGTTTTTGGAAGATATATCATGCAATACTTGTTTTTCGTTTACAGTATGCAATCATCATCCTTTTTCTTCTTCTGGCTGAAATAGCAATCGTCGCTTTATGGGCAGCGATGAGAAACAAGGTAAGAAAATAAATATATTTTAATACACCGAATTCATTTTCTTATCGTTAATTCGGACTGAAAGAAACAAAAATAAAGCCAACTCCAGCTGGCCTGGATGAATATCGTGCATGCAACTCATCGTCTTTCGATCAAGTCGCTAGCCTATTTACAGTATGTGTATCCTGTGCCAACATTTACTCTAACACATTAGAGAGTTTCTATCAAAATATTAAAAATGTTCTTATTGGAAACAGCTTTTGAAGAAATATTAATTTTGTAACTTAGTGTAACGTTTATCATAGTTCGCCATTGCTCCTACAGTTTATTTACTGTTCTTTTCCTGGTCATTTGGAGTAAATACCGATGAAGAAACCGTTAGGAAGCTATAATAAGTGTATTTTATAGGAATCTTTACTAATTGTCTTTGTTAGGAAAAAAGTTTACTAAGCGTATTTGTTAGGAAGATTTACTATGTCTCTTTGTTAGGAAGCTTTACTAGGTGTAATTGTTAGGAAGATTTACTAAATGAATTTGTTTCGATGCTTTAATAAATTAATTTGTTTAGAAAGCTTTATTAAGTGTAATTGTTAGAAAGATTTACTAATTAATTTGTTAGTAAGACTTTCTTAGTGTATTGATTTCGAAACTTTACTAAATGAGTTTGTTAGCTAGCTTTACTAAATGAATTTGTTAGGAGGCTTTGCTAAGTGTATTTGTTAGGAAGCTTTACTAAATGAATTTGTTTCGAAGCTTCACTAAGTGTAATTTTAGGAAGCTCCACTAAGTGTATTTGTTGCGAAGCCTTACTAAACGAATTTGTTAGGAAGCTTTACTAAGTGTATATCTTTCAAAGCTTACTTAATCAATTTATTAGGAAGGGTTACAATTTTTAAGAAAGGTTTACCAAGTGAAATTGTCAGTGAGATTTACAAAATGTATTTGTTTCGAAGCTTTACTAAAGGAACTTGTTATGAAGCTTTACTAAGTGTGCTTTTTAGGGTCCTTTTCAAAACGAATTTGTTAGGAAGTTGCACTAAGTTTGTTTTATTTCGAAGCATTACTAAGTGAATTTGTTAGGAAGTTGCACTAAGTTTGTTTTATTTCCAAGCATTACTAAGTGAATTTGTTAGGCAGTTGCACTAAGTTTGTTTTATTTCGAAGCATTACTAAGTGAATTTGTTAGAAAATTGCACTAAGTTTGTTTTATTTCCAAGCATTACTAAGTGATTTTGTTAGGAAGTTGTACTAAGTTTGTTTTATTTCGAAGCATTACTAAGTGAATATGTTAGGAAGTTATACTAAGTTTGTTTTATTTCGAAGCATTACTAAGTGAATTTGTTAGGAAGTTGTACTAAGTTTGTTTTATTTTGAAGCATTACTAAGTGAATTTGTTAGGAAGTTGCACTAAGTTTGTTTTATTTCGAAGCATTACTAAGTGAATTTGTTAGGAAGTTGCACTAAGTTTGTTTTATTTCGAAGCATTACTAAGTGAATTTGTTAGGAAGTTGTACAATGTTTGTTTTATTTCGAAGCATTACTAAGTGAATTTGTTAGGAAGTTGCACTAAGTTTGTTTTATTTATAAGCATTACTAAGTGAATTTGTTAGGAAGTTGCACTAAGTTTGTTTTATTTCGAAGCATTACTAAGTGAATTTGTTAGGAAGTTGCACTAAGTTTGTTTCATATCAAAGCATTACTAAGTGAATTTGTTAGGAAGTTGTACTAAGTTTGTTTTATTTCGAAGCATTACTAAGTGAATATAATAGGAAGTTATACTAAGTTTGTTTTATTTCGAAGCATTACTAAGTGAATATAATAGGAAGTTGTACTAAGTTTGTTTTATTTCGAAGCATTACTAAGTGAATTTGTTAGGAAGTTGTACTAAGTTTGTTTTATTTCGAGGTATTACTAAGTGAATTTGTTAGGAAGTTGCACTAAGTTTGTTTTATTTCGAAGCATTACTAAGTGAATTTGTTAGGAAGATGCACTAAGTTTGTTTTATTTCGAAGCATTACTAAACGAATTTGTTAGGAAGTTGCACTAAGTTTGTTTTATTTCGAAGCATTACTAAGTGAATTTGTTAGGAAGTTGCACTAAGTTTGTTTTATTTCGAAGCATTACTAAGTGAATTTGTTAGGAAGTTGCACTAAGTTTGTTTTATTTCGGAGCATTACTAAGTGAATTTGTTAGGAAGTTGCACTAAGTTTGTTTTATTTCGAAGTATTACTAAGTGAGTTTGTTAGGAAGTTGCACTAAGTTTGTTTTATTTCGAAGCATTACTAAGTGAATTTGTTAGGAAGTTGCACTAAGTTTGTTTTATTTCGAAGCATTACTAAGTGAATTTGTTGGGAAGTTGCACTAAGTTTGTTTTATTTCGAAGCATTACTAAGTGAATTTGTTAGGAAATTCCACTAAGTATGTTTTATTTCGAAGCATTACTAAGTGAACTTGTTAGGAAGTTGTACTAAGTTTGTTTTATTTCGAAGCATTACTAAGTGAATTTGTTAGGAAGTTGCACTAAGTTTGTTTTATTTCGAAGCATTACTAAACGAATTTGTTAGGAAGTTGCACTAAGTTTGTTTTTTTTCGAAGCATTACTAAGTGAATTTGTTAGGAAGTTGCACTAAGTTTGTTTTATTTCGAAGCATTACTAAGTGAATTTGTTAGGAAGTTGCACTAAGTTTGTTTTATTTCGGAGCATTACTAAGTGAATTTGTTAGGAAGTTGCACTAAGTTTGTTTTATTTCGAAGTATTACTAAGTGAATTTGTTAGGAAGTTGCACTAAGTTTGTTTTATTTCGAAGCATTACTAAGTGAATTTGTTAGGAAGTTGCACTAAGTTTGTTTTATTTCGAAGCATTACTAAGTGAATTTGTTGGGAAGTTGCACTAAGTTTGTTTTATTTCGAAGCATTACTAAGTGAATTTGTTAGGAAATTCCACTAAGTATGTTTTATTTCGAAGCATTACTAAGTGAACTTGTTAGGAAGTTGTACTAAGTTTGTTTTATTTCGAAGCATTACTAAGTGAATTTGTTAGGAAGTTGCACTAAGTTTGTTTTATTTCGAAGCATTGCTAAGTGAATTTGTTAGGACGTTGCACTAAGTTTGTTTTTTTTCGAAGCATTACTAAGTGAATTTGTTAGGAAGTTGCACTAAGTTTGTTTTATTTTGAAGCATTACTAAGTGAATTTGTTAGGAAGTTGCACTAAGTTTGTTTTATTTCGAAGCATTACTAAGTGAGTTTGTTAGGAAGTTGCACTAAGTTTGTTTTATTTCGAAGCATTACTAAGTGAATTTGTTAGGAAGTTGCACTAAGTTTGTTTTATTTCGAAGCATTACTAAGTGAATTTGTTAGGAAGTTGCACTAAGTTTGTTTTATTTCGAAGCATTACTAAGTGAATTTGTTAGGAAGTTGCACTAAGTTTGTTTTATTTCGGAGCATTACTAAGTGAATTTGTTAGGAAGTTGCACTAAGTTTGTTTTATTTCGAAGCATTACTAAGTGAATTTGTTGGGAAGTTGCACTAAGTTTGTTTTATTTCGAAGCATTACTAAGTGACTTTGTTAGGAAATTCCACTAAGTATGTTTTATTTCGAAGCATTACTAAGTGAACTTGTTAGGAAGTTGTACTAAGTTTGTTTTATTTCGAAGCATTACTAAGTGAATTTGTTAGGAAGTTGCACTAAGTTTGTTTTATTTCGAAGCATTGCTAAGTGAATTTGTTAGGACGTTGCACTAAGTTTGTTTTTTTTCGAAGCATTACTAAGTGAATTTGTTAGGAAGTTGCACTAAGTTTGTTTTATTTTGAAGCATTACTAAGTGAATTTGTTAGGAAGTTGCACTAAGTTTGTTTTATTTCGAAGCATTACTAAGTCAATTTGTTAGGAAGTTGCACTAATTTTGTTTTATTTCGAAGCATTACTAAGTGAATTTGTTAGGAAGTTGCACTAAGTTTGTTTTATTTCGAAGCATTACTAAGTGACTTTGTTAGGAAATTCCACTAAGTATGTTTTATTTCGAAGCATTACTAAGTGAACTTGTTAGGAAGTTGTACTAAGTTTGTTTTATTTCGAAGCATTACTAAGTGAATTTGTTAGGAAGTTGCACTAAGTTTGTTTTATTTCGAAGCATTACTAAGTGAATTTGTTAGGACGTTGCACTTAGTTTGTTTTATTTCGAAGCATTACTAAGTGAATTTGTTAGGAAGTTGCACTATGTTTGTTTTATTTTGAAGCATTACTAAGTGAATTTGTTAGGAAGTTGCACTAAGTTTGTTTTATTTCGAAGCATTACTAAGTCAATTTGTTAGGAAGTTGCAATAAATTTGTTTTATTTCGAAGCATTACTAAGTGAATTTGTGAGGAAGTTGCACTAAGTTTGTTTTATTTCGAAGCATTACTAAGTGAATTTGTTAGGAAGTTTTACTAAGTTTGTTTTATTTCGAAGCATTACTAAGTGAATTTGTTAGGAAGTTGCACTAAGTTTGTTTTATTTCGAAGCATTACTAAGTGAATTTGTTGGGAAGTTGCACTAAGTTTGTTTTATTTCGAAGCATTACTAAGTGAATTTGTTAGGAAATTCCACTAAGTATGTTTTATTTCGAAGCATTACTAAGTGAATTTGTTAGGAAGTTGCACTAAGTTTGTTTTATTTCGAAGCATTACTAAGTCAATTTGTTAGGAAGTTGCACTAATTTTGTTTTATTTCGAAGCATTACTAAGTGAATTTGTTAGGAAGTTGTACTAAGTTTGTTTTATTTCGAAGCATTACTAAGTGAATTTTTTAGGAATTTGCACTAGGTTTGTTTTATTTCAAAGCATTACTAAGTGAACTTGTTAGGAAGTTGTACTAAGTTTGTTTTATTTCGAAGCATTACTAAGTGAATTTGTTAGGAAGTTGCACTAAGTTTGTTTTATTTCGAAGCATTACTAAGTCAATTTGTTAGGAAGTTGCAATAAATTTGTTTTATTTCGAAGCATTACTAAGTGAATTTGTGAGGAAGTTGCACTAAGTTTGTTTTATTTCGAAGCATTACTAAGTGAATTTGTTAGGAAGTTTTACTAAGTTTGTTTTATTTCGAAGCATTACTAAGTGAATTTGTTAGGAAGTTGCACTAAGTTTGTTTTATTTCGAAGCATTACTAAGTGAATTTGTTGGGAAGTTGCACTAAGTTTGTTTTATTTCGAAGCATTACTAAGTGAATTTGTTAGGAAATTCCACTAAGTATGTTTTATTTCGAAGCATTACTAAGTGAACTTGTTAGGAAGTTGTACTAAGTTTGTTTTATTTCGAAGCATTACTAAGTGAATTTGTTAGGAAGTTGCACTAAGTTTGTTTTTTTTCGAAGCATTACTAAGTGAATTTGTTAGGAAGTTGCACTAAGTTTGTTTTATTTTGAAGCATTACTAAGTGAATTTGTTAGGAAGTTGCACTAAGTTTGTTTTATTTCGAAGCATTACTAAGTCAATTTGTTAGGAAGTTGCACTAATTTTGTTTTATTTCGAAGCATTACTAAGTGAATTTGTTAGGAAGTTGCACTAAGTTTGTTTTATTTCGAAGCATTACTAAGTGAATTTGTTAGGAAGTTGTACTAAGTTTGTTTTATTTCGAAGCATTACTAAGTGAATTTGTTAGGAATTTGCACTAGGTTTGTTTTATTTCAAAGCATTACTAAGTGAACTTGTTAGGAAGTTGTACTAAGTTTGTTTTATTTCGAAGCATTACTAAGTGAATTTGTTAGGAAGTTGCACTAAGTTTGTTTTATTTCGAAGCATTACTAAGTGAATTTGTTAGGACGTTGCACTTAGTTTGTTTTATTTCGAAGCATTACTAAGTGAATTTGTTAGGAAGTTGCACTAAGTTTGTTTTATTTTGAAGCATTACTAAGTGAATTTGTTAGGAAGTTGCACTAAGTTTGTTTTATTTCGAAGCATTACTAAGTCAATTTGTTAGGAAGTTGCAATAAATTTGTTTTATTTCGAAGCATTACTAAGTGAATTTGTGAGGAAGTTGCACTAAGTTTGTTTTATTTCGAAGCATTACTAAGTGAATTTGTTAGGAAGTTTTACTAAGTTTGTTTTATTTCGAAGCATTACTAAGTGAATTTGTTAGGAAGTTGCACTAAGTTTGTTTTATTTCGAAGCATTACTAAGTGAATTTGTTGGGAAGTTGCACTAAGTTTGTTTTATTTCGAAGCATTACTAAGTGAATTTGTTAGGAAATTCCACTAAGTATGTTTTATTTCGAAGCATTACTAAGTGAATTTGTTAGGAAGTTGCACTAAGTTTGTTTTATTTCGAAGCATTACTAAGTGAATTTGTTAAGAAATTGCACTAAGTTTGTTTTATTTCGAAGCAATCCTAAGTGAATTTGTTAGGAAGTTGCACTAAGTTTGTTTTCTTTCGAAGCATTACTAAGTGAGTTTGTTAGGAAGTTGCACTAAGTTTGTTTTATTTCGAAGCATTACTAAGTGAATTAGTTACGAAGTTGCACTAAGTTTGTTTTATTTCGAAGCATTACTAAGTGAGTTTGTTAGGAAGTTGCACTAAGTTTGTTTTATTTCGAAGCATTACTAAGTGAATTTGTTAGGAAGTTGCACTAAGTTTGTTTTATTTCGAAGCATTACTAAGTGAATTTGTTAGGAAGTTGCACTAAGTTTGTTTTATTTCGAAGCATTACTAAGTGAATTTGTTAGGAAGTTGCACTAAGTTTGTTTTATTTCGGAGCATTACTAAGTGAATTTGTTAGGAAGTTGCACTAAGTTTGTTTTATTTCGAAGCATTACTAAGTGAATTTGTTGGGAAGTTGCACTAAGTTTGTTTTATTTCGAAGCATTACTAAGTGACTTTGTTAGGAAATTCCACTAAGTATGTTTTATATCGAAGCATTACTAAGTGAACTTGTTAGGAAGTTGTACTAAGTTTGTTTTATTTCGAAGCATTACTAAGTGAATTTGTTAGGAAGTTGCACTAAGTTTGTTTTATTTCGAAGCATTGCTAAGTGAATTTGTTAGGACGTTGCACTAAGTTTGTTTTATTTCGAAGCATTGCTAAGTGAATTTGTTAGGACGTTGCACTAAGTTTGTTTTTTTTCGAAGCATTACTAAGTGAATTTGTTAGGAAGTTGCACTAAGTTTGTTTTATTTTGAAGCATTACTAAGTGAATTTGTTAGGAAGTTGCACTAAGTTTGTTTTATTTCGAAGCATTACTAAGTCAATTTGTTAGGAAGTTGCACTAATTTTGTTTTATTTCGAAGCATTACTAAGTGAATTTGTTAGGAAGTTGCACTAAGTTTGTTTTATTTCGAAGCATTACTAAGTGAATTTGTTAGGAAGTTGTACTAAGTTTGTTTTATTTCGAAGCATTACTAAGTGAATTTGTTAGGAATTTGCACTAGGTTTGTTTTATTTCAAAGCATTACTAAGTGAACTTGTTAGGAAGTTGTACTAAGTTTGTTTTATTTCGAAGCATTACTAAGTGAATTTGTTAGGACGTTGCACTTAGTTTGTTTTATTTCGAAGCATTACTAAGTGAATTTGTTAGGAAGTTGCACTAAGTTTGTTTTATTTTGAAGCATTACTAAGTGAATTTGTTAGGAAGTTGCACTAAGTTTGTTTTATTTCGAAGCATTACTAAGTCAATTTGTTAGGAAGTTGCAATAAATTTGTTTTATTTCGAAGCATTACTAAGTGAATTTGTGAGGAAGTTGCACTAAGTTTGTTTTATTTCGAAGCATTACTAAGTGAATTTGTTAGGAAGTTTTACTAAGTTTGTTTTATTACGAAGCATTACTAAGTGAATTTGTTAGGAATTTGCACTAAGTTTGTTTTATTTCGAAGCATTACTAAGTGAATTTGTTAGGAAGTTGCACTAAGTTTGTTTTATTTCGAAGCATTACTAAGTGAATTTGTTAGGAAGTTTTACTAAGTTTGTTTTATTTCGAAGCATTACTAAGTGAATTTGTTAGGAAGTTGCACTAAGTTTGTTTTATTTCGAAGCATTACTAAGTGAATTTGTTAGGAAGTTGCACTAAGTTTGTTTTATTTCGAAGCATTACTAAGTGAATTTGTTAGGAAGTTGCACTAAGTTTGTTTTATTTCGAAGCATTACTAAGTGAATTTGTTAGGATGTTGCACTAAGTTTGTTTTATTTCGAAGCATTGCTAAGTGAATTTGTTAGGAAGTTGCATTAAGTTTGTTTTATTTCGAAGCATTACTAAGTGAATTTGTTAGGAAGTTTTACTAAGTTTGTTTTATTTCGAAGCATTACTAAGTGAATTTGTTAGGAAGTTGCACTAAGTTTGTTTTATTTCGAAGCATTACTAAGTGAATTTGTTGGGAAGTTGCACTAAGTTTGTTTTATTTCGAAGCATTACTAAGTGAATTTGTTAGGAAATTCCACTAAGTATGTTTTATTTCGAAGCATTACTAAGTGAACTTGTTAGGAAGTTGTACTAAGTTTGTTTTATTTCGAAGCATTACTAAGTGAATTTGTTAAGAAATTGCACTAAGTTTGTTTTATTTCGAAGCAATCCTAAGTGAATTTGTTAGGAAGTTGCACTAAGTTTGTTTTCTTTCGAAGCATTACTAAGTGAGTTTGTTAGGAAGTTGCACTAAGTTTGTTTTATTTCGAAGCATTACTAAGTGAATTAGTTACGAAGTTGCACTAAGTTTGTTTTATTTCCAAGCATTACTAAGTGAGTTTGTTAGGAAGTTGCACTAAGTTTGTTTTATTTCGAAGCATTACTAGGTGAATTTGTTAGGAAGTTGCACTAAGTTTGTTTTATTTCGAAGCATTACTAAGTGAATTTGTTAGGAAGTTGCACTAAGTTTGTTTTATTTCGAAGCATTACTAAGTGAATTTGTTAGGAAGTTGCACTAAGTTTGTTTTATTTCGGAGCATTACTAAGTGAATTTGTTAGGAAGTTGCACTAAGTTTGTTTTATTTCGAAGCATTACTAAGTGAATTTGTTGGGAAGTTGCACTAAGTTTGTTTTATTTCGAAGCATTACTAAGTGACTTTGTTAGGAAATTCCACTAAGTATGTTTTATTTCGAAGCATTACTAAGTGAACTTGTTAGGAAGTTGTACTAAGTTTGTTTTATTTCGAAGCATTACTAAGTGAATTTGTTAGGAAGTTGCACTAAGTTTGTTTTATTTCGAAGCATTGCTAAGTGAATTTGTTAGGACGTTGCACTAAGTTTGTTTTATTTCGAAGCATTGCTAAGTGAATTTGTTAGGACGTTGCACTAAGTTTGTTTTTTTTCGAAGCATTACTAAGTGAATTTGTTAGGAAGTTGCACTAAGTTTGTTTTATTTTGAAGCATTACTAAGTGAATTTGTTAGGAAGTTGCACTAAGTTTGTTTTATTTCGAAGCATTACTAAGTCAATTTGTTAGGAAGTTGCACTAATTTTGTTTTATTTCGAAGCATTACTAAGTGAATTTGTTAGGAAGTTGCACTAAGTTTGTTTTATTTCGAAGCATTACTAAGTGAATTTGTTAGGAAGTTGTACTAAGTTTGTTTTATTTCGAAGCATTACTAAGTGAATTTGTTAGGAATTTGCACTAGGTTTGTTTTATTTCAAAGCATTACTAAGTGAACTTGTTAGGAAGTTGTACTAAGTTTGTTTTATTTCGAAGCATTACTAAGTGAATTTGTTAGGACGTTGCACTTAGTTTGTTTTATTTCGAAGCATTACTAAGTGAATTTGTTAGGAAGTTGCACTAAGTTTGTTTTATTTTGAAGCATTACTAAGTGAATTTGTTAGGAAGTTGCACTAAGTTTGTTTTATTTCGAAGCATTACTAAGTCAATTTGTTAGGAAGTTGCAATAAATTTGTTTTATTTCGAAGCATTACTAAGTGAATTTGTGAGGAAGTTGCACTAAGTTTGTTTTATTTCGAAGCATTACTAAGTGAATTTGTTAGGAAGTTTTACTAAGTTTGTTTTATTACGAAGCATTACTAAGTGAATTTGTTAGGAATTTGCACTAAGTTTGTTTTATTTCGAAGCATTACTAAGTGAATTTGTTAGGAAGTTGCACTAAGTTTGTTTTATTTCGAAGCATTACTAAGTGAATTTGTTAGGAAGTTTTACTAAGTTTGTTTTATTTCGAAGCATTACTAAGTGAATTTGTTAGGAAGTTGCACTAAGTTTGTTTTATTTCGAAGCATTACTAAGTGAATTTGTTAGGAAGTTGCACTAAGTTTGTTTTATTTCGAAGCATTACTAAGTGAATTTGTTAGGAAGTTGCACTAAGTTTGTTTTATTTCGAAGCAATTCTAAGTGAATTTGTTAGGATGTTGCACTAAGTTTGTTTATTTCGAAGCATTGCTAAGTGAATTTGTTAGGAAGTTGCACTAAGTTTGTTTTATTTCGAAGCATTACTAAGTGAATTTGTTAGGAAGTTGCACTAAGTTTGTTTTATTTCGAAGCATTACTAAGTGAATTTGTTAGGAATGTTTTCTATGTGAATTTTTAGGAAGCTGAAGCTTTACTAACTGCATTCGTTACAAAGGTTTACTAAGTATATTTCTTTCGAAGATTTACTAAATGAATTTGAGAGGAAGGTTTACTTTATGAATTTGTTATGAAACTTTACTAAATGAAATTGTTAGGAAGCTTTAATAAGTGTATTTGATAAGAATCTTTACTAAATGAATTTGGTAGGAATCTTTACTAAATGAATTTGTTAGGAAACTTTGCTAAGTGTATTTGTTTCGACGTTTTGCGAAATTAATTTATAAAGAAGCTTTTCTAATTGTATATTTAGGAAGGTTTACGAAGTGAATTTTTCAGGATGCTTTACTATGTGCATTTGTTAAGAAGCTTTACTACGTGTATTTGTTAGGAAGATTAACTAAGCTAATTGGTTAGGAAGCTTTGCTAAGTGTATTTGTTTCGAAGTTTTACTAAACGAATATTTTAGAAAGCTTTACTAAATGAACTTTTAGGAAGCTATGTTAAGCGTTTTGTTTTCGAAGCTTTCCTAAATGAATTTATAATGAAGCTTTACTAAGTATATTTGTTTCGAAGATTTACTAGACGAGCTTTTTAGGAATATTTTCTATGTGTACTTTTTAGCACGCTTTACTTGATGAATTATTAGGAAGCTTTGCTTGATGAATTTGTTATAAAGCTATACTAAAAGAATTTGTTAGGAAGATTTAGTAAATGAATTTGTTATAAAGCTTTACTAAGTGTATTGTTCAGGAACCTTTACTAACTGTGTTTTTTTAGGAAGCCTTTATGAATGAATGTGTTAGGAAGCTTTACTGTGTGCATTTGTTTCGACTATTCAACAAATGAATTTGTTAGGAAACATTAATAAATGAATTTCTAGAAATCTTTACTAAGGGTATTTGTTAGAAAACTTTAATAAGTCTCTATGTTTCAAAGCTTTACTAAACGAAATTGTTATTAATCTTTACTAAATTTTTTTCTACGGAAGCCTTTTTAAGTTTGTTTGTTAGGAAGCTTTACTAAATGAACTTGTTAGGTAGCTTTATTAAGTGTATTTCTTTCGAAGATTTACTAAGTGAATTTTTTAGGAAGATTTAATAATGAATTTGTTAGTAAGCTTTACTAAATGGGAATGTTTCGAAGTTTTACTAAACGAGTTTTTTAGGAAGCTTTTCTAAGTGTACTTATTAGCACGCTTTACTTGATGAATTTGTTAAGAAGCTTTACTTGATGAATTTGTTAGAAAGCTTTACTAAAAGAATTTGTTTAGAAGATTTACTAAATTAATTTGTTAGGAAGATTTAGTAAATGAATTTGTTATGAAGCTTTACTAAGTGTATTGCTTAGGAACCTTTACTAACTGTGTTTTTTTAGGAAGCCCTTATGAATGAATGTGTTATGAAGCTTTACTATGTGTATTGCTTAGGAACCTTTACTAACTGTGTTTTTTTAGGAAGCCCTTATGAATGAATGTGTTAGGAAGCTTTACTATGTGTATTTGTTTCGACGATTCAACTAATGAATTTATTAGGAAGCATTACTAAATGAATTTTTAGGAATCTTCACTGCGTGTAGTTTTTAGAAAGCTTTAATAAGTTTATATGTTTCGAAGCTTTACTAAAAGAAATTGGTATTAATCTTTACTAAGTTTATTTGTTAGGAAGCTTTTTTCACGTTTGTTTGTTAGGATGCTTTACTAAATGAATTTGTTAGGTAGCTTTATTACTTTTATTTCTTTCGAAGATTTACTAAGTGAATTTTTCAGGAAGATTTGCTAAATGAATTTGTTGCGAAGCTTTACTAAGTGCATTTTTGGAAATCCTTTCTAAATGAATTTGTTTGGAATCTTTACTTAAAAATATTTCAGGAAACTTTACTAAGTGTATTTTTAGGAAGCCTTACTAAGTGTTTTTGTTCTGAAGTTTCACTAAATGAATTTCTTAGGAAGCTTTATGAAATGAATTTGGTAAGAACCTTTACTAAGCGTAATTGTTTCGAAGCTTTACTAAGTGTATTTATGATGAATCTGTACTATCTGCTTTTTTAAGTTTTAAAAATGAATTTATTTGAAAGCATTACTTAGTGTAGATTTCTTTCGAAGCTTTACTAAATGAACTTCTACTAAATGGAAATATTAGGACCTTTACTAAGTGTACTTTTTAGGAACCTTTACACAATGAATTTTTTAAGAAGCTTTACTAAATGAATTTGTTAGGAGGTATTACAAGGTGTGTTTGTTTCGAAGTTTTTTTAACAGAATCTGTTAGAATTCTTTATTAAATAAATCTTTTAAGAGGCTTTACTAAGTGCATTTATAAGAATGCTCTGCTAAGTGCGTCTGTTTCGAAGCGTTACTAAATTAAATTGTTAGAAAGCTTACTACATGAATTTGTTTAGGAAGCGTTACTGACTATATTTTTTAGGTAGCGTTACTAAACGAAATTGTTAGGAAGCTTTACAAAATCAGTTTTTCATGAAGCTTTAATAAGTGTATTTGTTAGGAAGCATAACTAAGTGTGTTTGTTAATAAGCATTAATACATTAATTTTTAGGAAGCTTTACTAAGTGTATTTGTTTCAAAGCTTTACTAAATAAATTTGTTAGGAAGCTTTACAGAATGAATTTTTTAGGAAGCTTTACTAATTGCATTTGCTAGGAAGCTTTACTAAATTAAATGTTTAGGAAACTTTATTAAATGTATTTTGTTTAGGAAGCTTCTTTGAGCTTATTCGCTTCAAAGCTTTACTAAGTGAATTTGTTAATAAAATTTACTAAATTAATTTTTTAGGAAGCTTTCTAAGTGAAGTTGTTAGAACGCTTACTAAATGTATTTGTTTCAAAGCTTTATTAAATGATTTTCTTATTAAGCTTAGCTACGTGTACTTTTTTGGAAGCTTTACTAAATGAATTTGTTATGAAGCTTTACCAAGTGAATTTTTCAGGATGCTTTACTATGTGCATTTGTTAAGAAGCTTTACTACGTGTATTTGTTAAGAAGATTAACTAAGTGAATTTGTTAAGAAGCTTTGCTAAGTGTATTTGTTTCGAAGTTTTACTAAACGAATATTGTAGGAAGCTTTACTAAATGAACTTTTAGGAAGATATCCTAAGCGTATTTTTTTCGAAGCTGTACTAAAGGATTTTATAATGAAGCTTTACTAAGTGTATTTATTGGGTCGTTTATCTAAGTGAATTTGTTAGTAAGCTTTACTAAATGTATTTGTTTCGAAGTTTTTCTAAATTAGTTTGTTTAAAAGCTTTTCTAAATGAACTTTAAAGACGTTTTACAAAGCGTATTTTTGTTCCAAGCTTTACTAAATTAAGTTATTATTTAGCTTTACTAAGTGTGTTTATTGGGATGCTTTACTAAATGAATTTGTTAGGAAACTTTGCTAAGCGTTTTTGTGTCGAAACGTGCTAAATGAATTTATAATGAGGCTTTACTATATGTATATATTAGGAAGGTTTACTTAATGAACTTTTAGAAAGCTTTACTAAGTTTATTTGTTTCGCAGCTTTGCTAAATGTGTTCATTAAGAATCTTTACGAGGTGTATTTGTTTCGAAGCTATACTAGATGTATGTGTTAGGAAGCTTTAGTAATTGAATATTTCAGGAAACTTTACTAAGTGTTTTTATCAGGAAGCTTTACTAAGTCTTTTTGTTAGGGAGCCCTGCTAAATGAATTTGTTAGAAAGCTTTACTAAGGATATTTATTTCGAAGCTTTACTAAATGAATTTGTTAGGATGCTTTATTAAATGAATTTGTTAAGAAGTTTTACCTATTCTATTTGTTTAGATGTTTTTCTAAATGAATTTGTTAGGATACCTTAGTAAATGTATTTTTGGAAGCTTTGTTAAATAATTTTTTTAACAAGTTTCACTGAGTGTATTTGTTACCAAGCTTTTCTAAATGAATTTGTTAGTAGTCTTTACAAAATGAATTTTTAGGAAGCTTTACTAAGTGTATTGGTTATAAAACTTTACTAAGTGTATTATTTGGAAGCTTTAGTAAATAAAATTGTTATGAAGAGTTTCTAAATGAAATTTTAGGAATCTTTACTAAATGTATTTGTTTAGAAGTTTTAAAAATGAATTTCCTAAGAAGTTTTAATAAATTAATTTGTTAGAAAGCTTGAAACAGCGTATTTGTTTCAGAACTGCAATAAATGAAATTGCACAGAAGCTTTATTGAAAAATTTTGTTTGGAATATTTACTAAATGAATTGTTAAGAAGCTTTACTAAGTGTATTTATTTCGAAGATTTACTATATGAATTTGTTAGGAAATTTTACTAGGTTTAGTTGTTTCGAAGCTTTACTAAATGAATCTTGTTTGGAAGCTTTACTAAGTGTATTTGTTAGAGAGCTTTACTAAGTAAATTTATTCGAAGCTTTACTAAATGAATATGTTAGACAGCTTTTCTAAATGAATTTTTCTTACGAGGCTTTACTAAATATTTTTGTTTCAAACCTTTACTAAATGAATAAGTTAGGAATATTAACGAAGTGTATTATTTTTCGGGGCTTTACTAAATTAATTTGCAGGAAGCTTTTCTAAGTGTATTTTTAGGAAGCTTTACTAAACGAATTTTGTAGGAAGCTTTACTAAATGAATTTGTTAGGAAGATTTTATACGTGTATATGTTAGAAAGCTTTACTAAGTGTGTTAGGAATCTATACTAAATGAATTTCCTTGGAAGCTTAACTAATTGTTTTTTGTTTCGAAGCTTTACTAAATGAATTTGTTAGGTTGTTAGGAAGCTTTACTATGGGTCCTTGTTTCAAAACATTAATAAATGAATTTGTTAGGAAGGTTTACGAAATGAATTTGTTAGGAACCTTTACTAAGTATATTTGTTAGGAAGCTTTGTTAAGTGTATTGGTGTTGAAGATTTGCTAAATAATTTTGTTAGGAAGCTTTAATAAATGAATTTGTTAGGAAGCTTTACTAATTGTATTTGTTTGGAAGCTTTATAAAATGAATTTGTTTGGAAGCTTTACTAAGTGTATTTGTAAGTATGCTTTACTAAATGAATTTGTTAGGAAGCTTTACTATTGTCTTTGTTTCAAAACTTTAATGAATGAATTTGTTAGGAAGGTTTACTTAATGAATTTGTTAGGAACCTTTACTAAGTGTATTTCATAGGAAATTTAATAAGTGTATTTGTTTTGAAGATTGACTAAATGAATTTGTTCGGAAGCTTTACTATGTATATTTGTTTCAAAGCTTTACAAAATGAATTGGTTAGGAAGCTTTACTAAGTGAATTTGTTAGGAAGCTTTACTAAGTGTATTTGATTTTGTTTCGAAGCTATACTAAATGAATTTGTTGAGAAGCTTTATAAGGTGTATTGTTTAGGAAGTGTTACTAAATGAATTTGCTAGGAAGCTTTACTAAGTGTATTTGTTTCGATGATTTACTAAGAGTGTTTGCTATCAGTTTAATTTTATTTTTATAATACAGATAATGCTACGTTACCAAGACATTTTTTTCAAAAGACGCTCATTAGAGATTCACAGAACAATTTATGCTTTATTTCTCTGTAGACTTATATTAATTTAGAATATTTTATTAAGATTATGGTTTACTGTTTTGTCCTTATGTTCGTAGATACTTTAAAATTCAGTCATTCCATTAAGTTACATTTAAATGAATCTCTGGTAAGAAAGAAAACATTAGAAGGAAATACGATATGTTTTTCAAGAATCTTAGCAACCTGTATTTCACTTGCATCTCGTTTTAACAATCGTCTCATTTAGGCAATGTGTATTTCTCTTGGGTCTCGATTCAACAATCATCTTATGTTGGCGGTTTGCATTTCGCTTGGCTCTTGTTGTAACGTTCATCTAATTTAAGCAGTCTGTATTTCGCTTGCCTCTTATTTCAACAATCATATTATTTGAGCAATCTCTATTTCGCTTGTCCCTCGTTTCAAGACTTCGGTGGCCTCTCTTTTTAACAATGGTCTTATTTAAGCTGCATTTATTTCGTTTGCCTCTCGTTTCAACAATCATCTCACTTAAGCAATCTATGTTTTAGGTGGAAAGTTTAGTTACATCGGAAATGAAGAATGCCTTCAAGGGATATAATGGACCCAGTGCATCGGATCAAGAGACCGTTGGGTGGAACCTACTCTTCATTGGAGTAAGTTGGGAAATTAGCAGATGATGTCACAGTATTATAACGATATCAATAGCTTATATGAAATTATCTGTCTGTCTGTTGGTCTGCTTAGTGACACTGCACTCGTACTGTTTGTGTATGTGTGTCTATTGTTCTTTATATTGGTGCGAAATATCGTCTGCAATTAACGCTTAAATTTATTTTACCGCATTACTACTGACAAAGATACATAGTTTCTAAGTGGTTTTCTTTATAAACATCCACATGATATAATCAGAGAAATATAATTCACTAAAACGTAAAGGAAGACGTTTAAAAATAGAAATAAAATGCCTTTAACTTCTTGAATTATATATATATATGTATATATATATATATATATATATATATATATATATATATATATATATATATATATATATATATATATATATATATATATATAGCATTATTTAGCGTTACGTACATATATAATGGATTTTTAAGTGTTCGTATAAATACGTTTGATGCACTAATGCCGTTGGTATATAATTTGTGTGATTCACCATGGCATATGAAGGTATATATATAGGATTTTTATGATTTTATCGTGATTTCATTGCATAATATCTAATTAGGTTAATCAGACAAGGTAGGGCTCATTTCGTTTATCAATGTTATACTCGAATTCGATTTCATTTTACAAACATGAATGCAGTTTATTGATGATTTATATGAGATTGTGAATGTGTTTTGAATTACCATAATCCTAGTGGAGGTCTATCTTTTGTAATACGTTAAAAAGATTAAAAAGATATGGTTTATTTAAATACCACTGAATGGTGGAGAATTCTAACACAGTTGGTTCATTTAAAATACTTCCTGTTACATATAAACCGGTATGGCAGTCCAAAAGTCAAGGTAGATAATTCAAGTTATTAACATAGATTTTATGCAGACATTATTCATACATTCAGACGTTAGCCTGGTATGATGTCATAATACTATCAAATGCCTCACCTAACATCGATATGTGCCTTTGTTTCTGTCTTAACACTAAAAGCACACAAATTCCGCAGTCTTCTGGGTCGATAAGAGCACTCAGCTCTTTATTGTGCATTTTTTTGCCGTGCAGTGTTCCACTTTCTCATTTAAAACAATGTTCAGTTTTCAATCATAAGCGTATCCTATATTTTTTTATTGAATATGACTGACAAAAACTTTGAAGGGCGCAAATAAACAATTTCCGAAAACGATTGTGAATAGCAGCAGAATTACATTTTGTAGCGGGGCACACTGGAAACGGATACGAAAAGTTCGCTTACCCTGTAAATATGCATCTTCTGGTCGTCCATCTCAAATCTGTTGGAAAATTTAGTACATGTATTTGTATATGATATAAATAAAATATGTCTATAACATGTATGTTGTATCCTTGATATGCAAATAGTTGTATCATTATTTCATTAAAGGAAACAATGTAAGCTTTGGAGGGTTGTTTTGGTAGTGGGGAAGAAGGAAGTCGTAGTGAATAGCTTCTCTCGACATAAATGCTGTTTCACTTGTTTTCGTTTTATTTTGGACTAGTGTAATTCAACGTTGACGGTTATATCACAGGAGTCTGACGTTTTATCAATAAAGTACAAAGAAATCTCTGACAACACAAAATCACCTTATAGGTACTATAAATTAACATAAGGAGTGCAAGGGTGATTTCAAGCATCCATTCAATTCGACTTTTGTCACTCGTCTTTTATCGCTACAAAATAGCAAGAATACTGAAAAAGCTACACATATCCATTCAAAAGAGGGTAACATACAAACGCATAACTGTCAGACGATTGTCGTATGAATCTAATCCGGCGAATTAACCTTTATTTTCATCATAACGGTCACACAGTCTTTCTTCAGGTCTCCATCAAGTGGAAATAACTAATTTTATCAGACTCTACCCAGCAGCAAATAAGCGGTAAGGTCTTATACTCGTACCTATAGCGGTGCAGAGTCTGTTGTCTTTTAATACTACTAGGTTCCAGCAACCGTCTTGGCTTTAATATCTGAAGTATGATGACGTCATCAGCCGTCAATTATTCTATCCTAACTTTTTTTAGATATTTATATTCAGGAAATATATAAAATTATCATACGATAATCTGAAATAAAAGGCAAATTAAACATTTTATTTTGTGAAATTACTTTCAAAGTGCTATTCATCCCGTGGCACAATCGGCTACTTCCTCCTGATTGAGTCCTTTAGAAAGACTTTGTGACCTTAACAATGAAAATGAGAGATTAATTCGCCGGATTAGATTCATGAGATGGTCGTCTGAGAGGTATGTGTTGGTACGTTACTGTCTTTTGAATGGATATGTGTAGTTTTCTTTTAGTCTTCTTTTGATTCTGAAACGTGACAAAAGTCGAATTGAGCGGATGGTTGCACTCCTTTTATTAATTTATATTACCGATAAGGTGATTTCGTGTTCTCAGAGATTTCATCGCACTTTATTGATAAAACATTAGACTCCTGTGGCTATATCGTCACAACGCAGGTAAAGCGCTTTACGCCCAAGGACACAACGCAATAGTGGAAATTGGTGTATATTAACTTTCGCTAGGGAGTTAAAATCCTTACAAAATGAAATATCATAATGCAAAAGCAGACTGTTTAAGACATGTACATGTTTTTTTAGGATCAGATGGCTTGAAGATAAAATATGCATATACGTACATTGCATTTTGACAGATTGTTCTGGGTTAAATAGTCAAGGTACGAAATTTTAAACGAAATCAGGTGAGTTTTACATTTGACTGGGCATAATGTGTATATAGTGCAAGAACCTTTCATACCAAGACATTTTTTACATGCAATATAGACAACTAAGGCATTTATTTATTTATTTATTTATTTATTTATTTACTTATTTGTCAAGATGGACTGCTGTGGAGTGGTCGGGCCTTCTAATGATCTTGACGAGTTTGCTAGCACGAACTGGACAAATTCTAGGAGTTCAGATAAAATCCCTTATTCCTGTTGTAAGAGTTCCAAATCGAATAACTACACTTCCGGTTCGGATACAAACTGTACTCAGTCTTTTCAAAACTACAGATCAAACGTAAGTCATAGACCTGTATTGCATAATACTGGTTTACTCTCTTATAGGTTTTAGTTAATAAACCAATTAAATGTGACTACTTCTGTAAGTACTACCATCACGCGTACTGCTATTACTAATACCATGACGATGACGACGTCCATTACTATTACTACTACAATTGCACTTCACAACTGCTACTTCATTAACAAGAACAACAACTTCCTGTATAGCACTAATAATTTTACTTCTCATTACATGTACTATTTCTGCTGCTATGTGATATTTCCAAGAGATGTGTGTTTGTTTGTAAATGTGCGTCTTTGTGTGTGTATGTGTATATGTATGTAAGTGTGTCTGTGTCTTTTCTGGGTGGGATGGAGAAGTTAAACTAGTGTTGTTTTGTTTTCGATCTTTTTTATTCAAAGAGTCAAGTTGTAGTTGTTTTGTCTTCGATCTTTTTATTCAAAGATTCAAAGTCAACTTATTATTTGCTAATTTGTTAGAGGAGACAGAGACAGCTCCCTTCTCCATACGGATTCATTGCTTAATTTATCTTTTGTCTCCTTGATCGCAACAGAGTCAGCGCATTTGTTCTGACAGATTGTATGCATTACCAAAAGACTTGGTGATTATAGTTGTCAACTGTAGATAAGGATATCAGTTAATTACTTTGCCCTGCAATTTTTGTTAGAGTGATTGCTCTTTCAGTATTTTACTACAGTATAACACAATTTTGTTTATGCGACTTGTCCTGCAGTTTTTGATGGATTTTCTTGAAACTTGGCAAATATTAAGATATTCGCCTGCAAATATTGATCTATTCACCTCCAAATAACAATATCGACCAACCATTTTGCTCCCGCAATATTTGCTGAAATTTCTTCTTTTTATGTAGTGCGGCTTAATGCAATTGTTGGCCTCGCATTTGTCTTGGATTGTTTGTACAGATCAATGTGAAACTTGGTACATATTATTGCTATCGCTTAAAGAGGTACATGTTGACAAACCTCGATGTTCCATTGAATTTTTAAAAGTTATTGTCCTTGTTGACTTATAGCTCAATGCAATATGTGACATAAGTTTGTGAATGTAACTATTCTTGTTGTTTTTTTTAGTGCAGTGATGTAAAATTTAGTACATCTTATTGTTATCTAAAGAAGATATCACTTGTCACATAATGTTATACTACAAATAATTTGTGTTGAGTTACGTACTTTTTCTTTGCTAAAATTTCATTTATGTCATAGGATAGTTGTCTGAGCGTAATAGGTTGAGATTTATTTACGTGAGTCAGTCCTACACCATTCCTCTACTTTTTTGAATATTTAATTTTGATTGTAAATTCGTACAGAAAACTGTTATGCTACACTTTTCCAGGGCTGCTACAAAGCCATCTACAGCTGTTTCAACGAGTACAGCACTGCAGCCATCGTTATTGTTGCCCTAATCCTGGCCATCGAGGTAAGGAATATGTCTCGTCTACCTTACAATGTCAGAAATATTCCCTTTGATACAAAGTAAAACATCCACAAACAGAAATCTTGAATCGTCCTGTTAAATGCATTGGTTTATTTGAGAAAAGTTAAAAATGGATTTCATAATTTTAGGTTTTTGAAAGAAATCATTAACATAACACGGTTGCCTAACAAAACATGGTTGCCTAACAAAACACGATTGCCTAACAAAACATTGTTGCATAACATAACGTTTTAATTTCTTAAAATTGATATGTAAAGTTTGAAAACAGGTTATTGTACGTGAGGCGAGTTAGGTTGTTTACGTACATTTATTTTTGCTTAATCTGATTATAATAAAATAGTTGATTCATATACCCAGTCTACTCGAGTACAGCACCCAAATGTACAGACCTAGACCTGCTGGATCCAGTAAGTGTTTTATAATTAACACTTGAATAATCTACACATTTGTCTTATAATTAAATTCTAAATAGTTTATGTATTGTTTCTAGTTTATTGGAATGGTGCTTGCTTTCGTACTTTGTTGTGACATCGGCAAAGAAGGTAGGCTCACATAAAGTGCATGACAAACAACATAAGGTTTGTATAATGATGAAGCTTTAGTTCCCACGCTCCGACTCTCTCTCTCTCTCTCTCTCTCTCTCTCTCTCTCTCTCTCTCTCTCTCTCTCTCTCTCTCTCTCTCTCTCTCTCTCAATTTAATCTTTTATTTTAATTTCGTCAATTTTTTCAGCTTTATTGACTAGTAAATTTGCCTGTAATATTCTGGATATTCTACCTCAGTCATCATAGATGACATCATAATTTACAGATTCTCTCATGCAAAAGTTCATTAATATTTGTATCATGGATGTTCGTTTTGTGCACAATGAATTTCTTTTAATGCTTGAATACATAAGGTATTAACTCTCATTTTCTTTTTTTTTTCCAGAGAGCATGCATCGCCCATTGTACAGAGAAAAATACCGGTTACTATCGTGTTAGGAATTGTATCGTTATATTATCTTGTGTCTACCTTTATAGTATATATTTCGTTAGAGATTTTGCATAATGTGTCGATGCATTGCTTTCATCACATTTTGTTCAATGCATCGATAACTTAATTGCGTGTTAATAAAACGGATTGTAATGTAACCTGGTAATGGAAACTAAATGACAATTTTTATTTTGAGTTAAAGCATCGTAGACTATTTTATAGGCATAGGATACAAAATATAATGGAAGGAATTGTTTATAGGTACTTATGATATTTGAGAAATATAATGTTGGAATATCTTAAAAAGAATGGCCAGTGTCTATAACCACGATTGTATTGACACGAGAAAATTTATCGTTTAATTCGTATCCACGTTATCAAGAAGGCATGGTTTTGTTCCGAAACAATCGGGTAATTTTGGAATATTCGACTTAATACATTATAGTTTATTACACTTTTTATATTATGTTTATCATACATTCCTCTTACTAAAGTTAATAACTGATTGAGAAGTAACTTATGGAACATTTTTATTTTTGCCTACTTACAAAAGGGGTCAATTTAGATTCAGGTATAAAGTTAATATTTATTTCAGTTGTATTCATAAGCATCACTATGACAGACCTGTTATTTCTATATGTGATTTCTGTTTATAAAGACGATTGACAATATTGTAAATTTTGAGTTGACATTATCATAAAACAGTAATGTAATGAGTTTTGACACTGTACTGTGGTTCGACAAAGGATGTGTTTGGGTCTTTACCAGAGTAACAGTATCTTTGGCAGAAACACTAAATGTATTTTCTGTTGAACTTTAATATTATACCTGCACATTATAAATTCTTTGCAGCTGACATATTTTCCTGTATGCTAATAAACGTACAAAAAACTGTAGATAAATTAAAATCCTCTATGAAGACTGTATTCCTTTCATAGACAAACTATGATGCTTCAAAAAATGTGTAATATCTTTATTTTTTCCGCTTATTTGTTGACCCCTTTCATGCTTATTGTTTTATGATATATCATACCGTAAATGGTAAACATAAGGGAACAATAGTAAACTTTTGAGACTCATTAATCAATATGCAGCATCCTGTATGCTAAAAATGCTCTTTTAAAAGGCACTATGCAATAAATTATTGGATACATTCAAAATCATTAATCTGTCGTTTATTACTGCCTTTGTTACTCATACTGCTTGTCATCACACATCATTCTGTTCTGGCTCAATCTATATTTTTTATCAAAGAGTCTTGGGTACATATTTTATACTGACTTTTCACGTATATTGTATTATCTGAAAATTTTTCTCAATGTACATATCATTTTTTATAGTTCCATTATTCTGTATAAAACACTATTTCATGTTTTCTAGGAAAATAAATTATTTTTTGTTAAAATTTCTAAGCTTGATATTTCATATAAATGTAACTCTCTTTTATATTACTTTGAACTAGCCGATACGTAACACCTGATGCCATGAATTCGATCTCTCACTTCTAGACAAATATGGTAATTATATGATTTGAATCTTGCATAACATCATTGGACATTATCGGACGACAAACTGGTTAACCGATTTGTTACAGTGATATTAAGTTTAAGTAAATAGAGCTTCTGTTTGAGGGCATGAGCTATGGCCATATTTGGAAACGGTGGTATTTATGGTTGCATTTTTAAAATAGTGTACTCTCCAGCAATCCCGATATTTTAACGATAACTACTAGTGATGTAGAACCGGTAACGTATGGTCATCTAATGTTCTTATGATCAGCAGACTATAGATGGCGCTTTGCAGAACAATACCGAAAACTTCCGAATACTGCGATACAATAAAACCTGCAGTATTGGAGAAAGCCTTTATACTAGATATGTGTCACCCAAGACCTATTAATCCTGAAAAAAATTCTTTAAATATGTTCAACTTTTAAAGATTACAAAATTATACATATTCCATGTAAACACTGAATCCTCAAATGTAACAAGTCTTTTGATTATAATATTTGAAATTTTGGGAATGTATTGGTTATTGAATTTTTAAGATTCAATGAAAACATAAGATAAGTTTTCCAACAAGCAGACTCTAACATGTGCATAACACCCTGGAGTCAGGAGAGACTTTTACTGTACTAATAAAAAAAAATCAGTAATCAACCCTTGTCAACAAGAAACCTGATTAACTTCGATATGGTGCGGCTAACGCCCAAGCCACGATAGGAGATGGTTTTATGAACTACCGTATCCTCTATTAAGGTTTCATTGTTTTATTTAAAGTTAGTTTAAACAATTTTCTAGTATGTATGTATATGTATGTCCGAGCGATGTCGAACCCTGGCACGATTCCGCCAGAAGTCATAAGTTTCCCCTTATTCCAAAGACTTCGGCACAACTTTCTAATTGTCTATAAATCACACATCTGTATATTTTCGCATCGATAGCTTTCTGTAACGTTCAGTCAGAATTTCACGCCGTAAAACTGTGCAGCTCCTCCTATTAAAGGGAACTACGTTTACTACGCATCCGTAGGCCAGTCAACTCATGGTTTTAAATCACATTTCGCCTGAAAAAAAGCATCATATTTGCCACCATGGCAATATAAATGATATCTGCTAACAATGGAACAGTCCCTTCTCATTTATTCCATTGGATAATATATCAGTCTCCGATCTTAAATACTGCACCTGGAGTCACATGATCAATGTACACAACTAGATTTTAATAGTGACTATTAAACTACAAGAACAGGGAAACTCATGCAGCTTTGACCTGAATTCACCCAAAGAAAACCTGACATCATGGAAATTTACTAACACTTTTCACTCCTTGACGTTGCTCCTAATAATTGGCTAATTATTTTAGACTGAGGAATGTTTCTACAGGGCCGAGTTCCCATAGTGAAACTAGTTATCACAAAAATCTAAAAATCTATTAAAAAGGATCGATATAACCAAATGCAGATACTCCACTTTTACTACAATATAAAATACTGTTAGGAAACAATGAAGTTGTAACAACCCAAGCTTTTGTACTATTTGCATTTATATCTTCTTTTATAGTCAGATTTTAGTGATTAATGACTACTTACCAATTTATGACAAAATGTGTCTTTGAAAGATATTTCTCAAATTAATTACTTAATTGCGGTTATTATCCATATTCAACAGTATTTTTAGGACTTAATGATAGTGACAGTTTGCTAAAATGGCGCATACAAACTACTTAATTTAATCAATTCTCTCGCTCTTGCCATGTATAAGTGTTTATTAATCTGAGATAGGAATATTACTTTGTAATACGTGTATGTGTTCTACTTAGCATTTGATACCAAAAAATCTTAGAATTGCGTACTGACAAATCATTTCTACGAGAAGCATGAAAAACAATACAAGTGTGTTTTAAAAGTCCCATGAAAGTGTAGTCCTAAATAAGATTAGAAGGAATTTATTTGTGGAATTGTCAAGTTTAAGACTCTTCAACAACTATTGTCCTGAGTTCATTGAAATAAGAGAGAAAATCTACCTCATGTCACTCACACACGGTGGGTTTTATGTGTTTTCGCTTGGTCTGGAAGTGGTATTATAGTAACTGCTTTTAGACCATTGTCCTATATCAAATAAAGGTCTCTCTACCAAGAGGCAAATCGCATACGCAAAGCGATTTGCCTAGCCATATTTGTATAACTCATTGCCTCTTTTATTGAAGAATTGCATTTTGAAGAGTATATGTCATTTATTTTCATACGAACACAAGCAAAATAAAACATAAGATTTGTTTGTATGCAAACAAAGGACAATCGACCTTCATGCACAAAGCGTGATGATATGCAACAGGTACTGCAAGGGATGCGAGCGCAGCTGTCTAATATCCCTTGATGTCATACGTATTCTGGAGCCTTCCCAGTTCCTTCACAAAGTCGTGTTTTAAGACACTCAAACAAATGATTCATCCAATAATAAGTCAAGATTAATTGCTTATCAGCAAGGCGCGGAGTGTATTAATTTAAGGTAGATATTTTGGCTATTGTTATGTATATGCACTCCGCATAGCTATTGTTATATATATATATATATATATATATATATATATATATATATATATATATATATATATATATATATATATATATGCACTCCGCATAGCTATTGTTATATGTATGCACTCCGCATAGCTATTGTTATGTATATGCACTCCGCATAGCTATTGTTATGTATATTCACTCCGCATAGCTATTGTTATATATATGCACTCCGCATAGCTATTGTTATGTATATGCACTCCGCATAGCTATTGTTATGTATATACACTCCGCATAGCTTAAAAGTGGTCGATGGCAGGCAGGTGCAGAATTAAATTTCTCTATGCGTGCATTATTTGCACATGATACGAGTTTATATGATGTCAGTCAGGGCTGCACTCATATTTGTCAAAACATCATGTGTATTATAATTCTTAGAAAAATTATATTTGTATGATTTGATGCAACAGCTTTATTCGTGATGCATTAGGCAAAATTAACTGTAATCGGATACACTTTTATATTGCACGAATGTGAAATCTAAGTAATCTGTTTAGAGTAAAAAATAACTAGGTCTGACAAAGTAGGTTACAGTGTCCTCTTTTTTGACAGCAGTAACTAGCATTACTAACGCAAAATCAATGAATTGGCTCAACAAATACAAGTTGTTCTTTTTTATAATATTCCTGCCTACAATAAATGCTGTAATTGTTATGTGCCATTTTGTTTTGTTTTTCTTCTCACCTAATCAACAATATACTAATATGACATAATTTTCACTTTTTAGGAAAAATAATTCTTGTTAGCTTACCTAATTTCTATAGTTTTAAATTGCAAATACTTGTTATGATGCGTACAAAGAATATATCGTTGCAGCCCTCCTGGAAATGGCAGTTTACTAAACAGAACAGAACACTTATCAATGATTTTCTTTCATTACTAAGGACTTAATTGGTTCATAATCATATGCAATTTTAATTGAAGATGTATGCATATAAGACAATATATAAATATAATTCCAATTAAAATCCCATAGATTTAGTTCTGTATAGTCAAACAGGAGAAAATACCTTGTTACATCTACCACCATAACATTTACCGCAGATACTGTTTTCGTTCAGTTACGCAAAATATAAATTCTTTGTTCGAATCATTTTTTTTTTTGTTGTTACTTTTTGTTTTTTTGTTTAACTATGTGCTGATTTCTCATGGATTAAATCTTCTAAAATCATTTCCGTCAAAGAATATCAGTTTCCTTCGATAAATGCTTCGTTGTTTTTGCAATTACTGACAACACCAAACAACAATTTTAATTTCAGATTCCTCGTCTTATATAAATTATGCCTTACAAGATTCAAACAACACACTGTCACAACCATTACATTTATAACCGACCCGGTTCACTGATCGCTTTCTCTTTGTATACAGTCAAACTTCGATATCTGGTTTTCAATTGATTGCCCCTGGTATACCGGTAATTGCGATATATGAGGTTCATTTGATTGTCCCGGTAAACAGTCATACTGCGATATCTGATAATTAATTGATTGCTTTGGGTGTACAGTCACAATGCGATATATGAGGATTAATTGATTGCCCCAGGTATACAATCACAACGCAATTTGTAGGGTTTCATTTTATTTCAGACACTTTGTTATTCAAAAATTATAAAATAACATTCACTAAATTTTCTTTGCTTACTATAGATTATAAACGCATGTAATAGTTTTAACATTTATTCACACTTTTATGAACGTATTACTCACACAATACAGGTAAATTGTTAAATTAACACCATCCAAATGATTTAAGCATTCTTTATTTTATCATTATAGGTGGCATCACACTAATCTTTGCTATGAAAAAGACCAACCCTTTGCAGGTTAAATGAATTCAAATCAGTTCGTCGTCTATTCATCCTTCCAACCTGTAATTATATTATCCAAAACCTGGTAAAGAATTGTTAAAATAGTAAGCTCTGATGTACCTGTAAAATGTTGAAAAGAGAACAGTTCCAAATTGCAGAAAAATAAAAAGAATTACGTACATAAGTTTGTTATTTATTTTTGACCTTTTTTCTAACCTACATTATGAAAGTTGACTCGTTCCAGAAAGGTACAGACCTCAGTAACACTAGGGTGAAATTACATTACTGGTTATTTATATTAATGGCTAATTAGTTAATCAAATTAATGTCACTGGCAGTCGTGATATTATATTGTGATATTGTTTACCTACTGGAAAAAAGATCATATTCAATATGTATTTAGTAACATTACCTCAGTAGTCTTTTTTAACTCGTGGACCTTTAGATGAACATAGCATAATTTTTGTCACTGTGTTATTATTCGTCTCGTTAAACAACATTTAAACACAACAGTTTTCAAAATGACACAAACAACAACTAGATATGTATATTTTAAGCAAGAACAATGATTGCACCGTTGCATTAAGTTTTAAGGGAAAATATGCCAACAACTTGTAACAACTACACAAATAATTTTTAATGTCACAAAATGAATATCAGGTGATGTTGATATACAAGTGTAGAAGAAAAGAAAAGCAATAGCAAAAAAAGCTTAACATCTAACCGTGTCATATACAAAAAACATAGAACATACTTGTCCAATTACATTTACTAAAGCTTGTAATTTTAGCGCAGTCGTAGGAACAATGTATCAGGACAGAATTAAACTAAACAGACAAGCCCATTGCAATCACTGCAGGGTAAAGAACGTAAATATGCCATCTTGTTGTTTGTTTATCTCTCTTGATGCACAGTTGTATTACCATATTTAACCCCTTAAAAGTAGTTTGGTTTGCCTATATTCGTAATACTACAAACATTATTCAGGTCATAAGATGTTTCCCATTGGTCCGAAATATCACTGTGAAAGAAATAAAAAAAATGTCACACTGCAGACATCGTAGCAGCAATATGACTGAAAAATTCTTAAAGCTACGTTAAAAATCTCTCTCTCTCTCTCTCTCTCTCTCTCTCTCTCTCTCTCTCTCTCTCTCTCTCTCTCTCTCTCTCTCTCTCTCTCTCTCTCTCTCTCTCTCACACACACACACACACACACACACACACATACACACACATACACACACACCAAAATATCAGTCCTCAGACCTGTACATATACGAATGGAGGTTGTTTTATTTCATATAGATAAACAAATTGTCAAGCATAAGATTTGATCCGAAAATATTCTGTACATACCATCTAAGGGGTCCTTCAATTTACTGCAACTCGTTAGATGCGAGAAATACTGCTAAGTGTTTAACATATACACCGTTGAACTGTTGCGATCTAGCTTGTCGATATAATTGCATGATTTAATGAATAGGCGATATCAGGCCCAAACCATCTATCAGTATTGGTACAGGTCAAAGGGAAGGGACTGATTTGTCAGATTAATTTCCCATAAACCCAACATTAGTCTTGTTCTTTAATTGTTCCTTCTGCAACCAAACTTGTTTCACGACATATTTTCTACAAGCTGCTGTCAATACTATGAGAAAATTATTCTGCAAAAATTTGGCAAATAATCTTCATAAACTAGTATGGTATTGGCATTTAAATTTAAACTAGCCGCCGGCAATGATTTATGGGTCAGGCTTAAAATAAAAACTTTTCAAGTGGAAAATATTATTGCTCGAGAATGCTTTACATCCACATGATATACATTTGTACCTGAAGGCAAACACATATATGTAAAAATTTCCTGTCTATCTTGCCTGTAAATTGGATCATGTATTTTCCTTACTGTGTTATTTGTGCAGGTCATCTGTCGAGATAAATGTTTGGTTATGGACGGAGATGACTTTAGCTTTTTGAGGTAACGAAGCTATATGTAGATGTTGCCATTCAGTAAAGAGAAACAATCGTTTAGAGACTGTTTTTGAGGATAACCGCAACATTTAAAAATCGATTTTTGTTTATCGAAATGGTCAACCGTTGTAAGGCCATTGTGAAAACTTGCACACAGTTGATTTTGCTTGTAATTATGTTTGTCGTTATCTACTTGTCTTTTGTATGTATGAGGAGACAGTATCATGAACAGTATGTTCAGCATCCAGTGGATAAAATCAAGGAAAATGATGACGATAAGAAATATGTAATAATGAAGACAATGCCAAAATGGGCACATTCTAAAGACATTAGCGATGATGGCATTTTTGTAAAAGATCCAAATATTAAAACAACTGGAACCAAAACAAGGAAGGTAACAGAAATTTACGAAGACTTTTGGCCAGATTGGAATCAAACCGCTTACAGCGAAGAAAAGAACATGTTACAAATCGTTGACGATATTATAGCGAAGTATGATAGATTAGAAAGTTATAACTCAAAGATTCCATTAGACCCCGAAGTGGATAATCTAACATGCGTGACAGGACTTCCGGAAGACATACTCTGTATGGTTGGTACATTTGTATTATTACGATTTGCCACCGTTTTATTGCTCTTATGTATTTCTTTACAACTACTGTTAATTTACAATTCATTCTTCCATCTTCCCACTCGTCCCTAATCTCATCTTTCTCTTTCTCTATCATCTTCAAATATTTGCTGGTCAACAGCTAAGCAGTTAAGCTTATCCTGTGTATCAAGTGTGGTGCAAAAGCTACTAGAAGGCCAAAAGTGACCTTTCTTTACGTGTTTATAGGATAGCTAACAAACGGTACGTGTATGAGTTGTCTATTCCTGATATGCCCGTTATTGATTATACATTGCCAATTGAAAGTATACATGCCTCGCTATGTTTGCCAACTTTACGCGACTAATTTGCTTTTTAACTTTCCCAAGGAGTTTTAGGGAAACTCTACAAGAATCATAGCTTAGATGGTTATTACTCTGGAAGTTTCAGGTAAAAAGGTAGACAGTCGCTGGTTCTCTCAATAAATTAATGAAGGAGGGAAGGAAGAAATGAAAGAGTGAGTAATCTGAAACATTCTTACCTATTCACTTGCCAAATAAATTAGCCTAAGCTGCAGTGGCATACATACGTTTCAAAATGTCGTCCGTCAAACATGTCATAAAGTCTCTATAAACGGACCATATGTGTCGTTAAAATTAACTTTGCTCGACATCGAAACCCATTCAATTAACGCTGACTGAAATTCACACAACTACCAACTAACAAACAATACAAGATTACAAAAACACCAACAATGACAGCCTGAAGTATATATATATATATATATATATATATATATATATATATATATATATATATATATATATATATATATATATATATATATATATATATATATATATTAAAAATCTTTTTTAGCAAGTTAACTAAATGCACTCTTCCAAACGTTTATATGGCATGGATTAAATGATAAAATTCAACGAATATTGTTGTGAAGGATTATTGTGATGGATTAAATATGATAAATGTATTTAATTTTGTGACTGCTTCGAAACTTACATGGCTTAGAGAAATGTCTGAGCAGTTTAAATTAAAAAGTCTGTTACAGTTTTCAATATCGAATGTTGAACTTTATTTCTATTTGGGATGGATTATTTTACTTCTATATGAACGGATCTGAGTCCTTTCTGGATACAGATTTTTGAAGCATTTATATAATTAAAAAGATCATTCAAAATTGGTACATTCAAACAATTCTTGGAAACACAGATATGGTCAAATCGGTTTATTTCAATAGCTGGAATATGTGTGTCATATAAGCTATAGTTTAAGAGAGGCATTAGATTTGGGAATGATTCCAGGTTAATTTTGGTAATTGTAAAGCTAAGTATTCTATTTGCATTAATTTAATCTATTTTCAAATCTTACTGTCAGCTCCTTGCTTTAATATAACAAAACGTTTAATGTGATTGCTCTCAAGCATATAATTGAAAGGTTATTGACTGAGTATTGAAAAATTATTTTGAGTAGGATGGCCTCGCAAGATCGAGCATCCTTTACCACATGCACTAGTGACCAATATTTTCCATTAATTAATCAAAACTCTGTAGGTACTGAAAGATTTGAAAATCGATTAAATTAATGCAAATAGAATACTTAGCTTTACAATTATCAAAATTAATCAGGCTTCTTGGAATGTGTTACATTAGGGCATAATCAAGGTATATTTTAAAATCTGAATTAAAATCTTAATTATTTCCTCTATCACACAACCAGAAAACCCCACAATTTCTTCCCGAGTTAAAATCTCCATGCTGGTACAAGGGATCAACCTTGAGATGCTTGCCATATTTCCAGCTGATAGGGGTCAACAAATGTGCTACCACGGATCTGTATCGGAGACTTCAGTTGCACCCGCAAGTAGTCTGGCGTGAGCGAAAGGAACTCATGTGGTGGTCACGTGAGCGATATGGAATATATAGTAAGTTGAACATATGGCTAATGGATCAATTAATTTCCTTATTTCAAAGTAAAAGCAAAATGAAAAGCATAATTTAATTTATTTGCTTGAGGCGTAAACGGGGGGGGCAAGGATAGGGATGCTCTCTTTGCTCATGAGTAACAGATTAGCAACCATATCTATAATGAGAAACCATTTTCAATATAATTAAATAAAAAACATCAGGGGGAAATGATAGACGTTTAAGTTCAACTTCATTACGTTGCCAAAAATTATGTGCATATTTTATTAATGTGATCAGTTAGTATGCGAGGTAAATGAATAAAATAAAATACTGACTCAAATGATGTAGCAATCTAGACAGCACTTTTCTTAAATATAAATAATCATACATTTATCTTTACAAAATATTTATTTGTAATCATCAGAAAATCTTTTTAAGCTACAATGATACCGGATGGACTGCTGTTCCGGCCATTGCGGAGGCTTGTTGGTAAAATGTACAAAATTACACAACACACTAGTAGGCAGCCTTTGAGATGGTGACTTGAAAAAATGTTTCGGAATATATAAACACTTGAAATTTTGACTTAAAATGCTGGTTAAAAATGGCAAAGCTCATTACATGTACTAATTTAAAACAGAGTGTGAAATTTAATATTTTTTATTACTGTCTTAGAAACAATACGGAGAAGGAGATATAGAGTTTGGTTTTGGTATAAATATATATTGCTTCACAGTTTGGTTTTTTTTCTGTTTCTATTATCACACTTATTATTGACATTTACACATTTTCTGATATTAAAATTGTTGCATATTATTATATATATCCCCAAAAGTTACTAGAAATATCCCTAAAGGTTGTGTACAAAATGGAAAAATAATACCCTAGTAAGGATAGACCTTTCAATATTAGTAAATCAAAAATTGTCTACTATTTTTTAACATTTTTTTTAAAGAGCATGTTAGCATATAAGAGTCTAGCATATTTTGTTGCATTAAATCATATATCTATACACAACGCATATATTGTTATATTAAAACATATTTTCTAAAGAAGGCAATATTTTAAAAATATATTTTACACAAGTCATATATATGTTGTATGAAAGATAGCACTTTCTACACAAGGAACATTTTGTTATTTTAAAACACGCATTTTCTGCAGAACGCTTATTTTGTTATACTAAAGCTCGTACTTTCTTCACGAGGCATATTTTGTTATGTTAAACATTTTCTGCACAAGACAATGAATTCGCCACGGAACACAATATTATGTCCTACCTTTTCTGGGGATTATGCAAAAAATTGTCGACACCGTTAATGAATACTCCTTTACTATTTGCTCTTCATTATATATACCTATGGTTACTTGTTATCGTCCCATCCACAATATAATAATATAATAATAAGATGTGAGACAGATGTAAAAATATTCTGTTCAAATCAAGTTCTTTGATAATGAAGATGACGACGACGACGATGATGATGATAATGATGATGATGATTTTTATTATTATTATTATTATTATTATTATTATTATTATTATTATTATTATTATTATTATTATTATTATTATTATTATTATTATTGTTGTTGTTGTTGTTGTTGTTGTTATTATTATTATTATTAATTTTATTGACAATAATAATACTAATAATAATAATAATAATAATAATAATAATAATAATAATAATAATAATAACAATAACAATAATAATAATAATAATAATAATAATAATAATAATAATAATAATAATAATAATAATAATAATAATAATAATAATATAATCTCCAGCTTGATCGTGGCGAGATTTTGATACTGTATATTTCTTTGTTCTACTGCTCGTAGAACTACTCTTTGTAAGCCGCGTAATGGAGGTTTACCAGTTCGGTACCTAGAGTGACCATATTGTAACCGTTAGCTTGAATGGTATGAATTGCGGACCCACTGGGGTCGTTAGGATGTGTCAAAGGTCAAATATATAAAAGCACATATAATTACAGCCTTTTTCTCTATTGGTGACCAAACGTTTTACATGCATTCGTGGAAAAATGTTTATAATATTTGAAACGAATTTAGGGTTATGACCCATGTGTCCAGAGTTGTGTTAGTGTGTCAAACATGTAATAAAAAGCGTGGGGAGTTCCTATGGTGAGACATGGTAGCAACTGTAGGTTTTCTTCTTCTAATTCGTTTTCCTCCTCTTCTCATTATTAATATTGTTGTTATTAGTAGTAGTAGTAGTTGAAGTAGTAGTAGTAGTAGTAGTAGTAGTAGTAGTAGTAGTAGTAGTAGTAGTAGCAGTAGTAGTAGTTGTTGTTGGGCTTGACGCCATTTTCAGTACACAATAGGCTATACATGGCGACCTGTATTAATGGTGGAGGAAGAAACCGGGAAATTCTCGGAAAGAACCACCAACCCACGAGAAGCTAAGCTTTCTCACCCATCCACATTCGCCGAATCTTAGACTCGAACATCCGCAGACAGAGGTGAGATGGCAGTGATCTGTAACGGAGAGCGCTTTTGACCACTCGGTCACTCGGGGCCCAGTAGTAGTAGTAGTAGTAGTAGTAGTAGTAGTAGTAGTAGTAGTAGTAGTAGTAGTAGTAGTAGTAGTAGTAGTAGTGAGACAATGCTGACATTATCAGCAGATGGCAGTGATCTGTAACGGAGAGCGCTTTTGACCACTCGGCCACTCGGGGCAGGCACAGTAGTAGAAGTAGTAGTAGTGGTAGTAGTAGTAGTAGTAGTAGTAGTAGTAGTAGTAGTAGTAGTAGTAGTAGTAGTAGTAGCGAGACAATGCTGACATTATCAGGGGTGGGGAGGAGAAAGGTGCAAAGTCAAAAACATGTTTCATTCGTTTTCTGCAGCGACTTTTTGAGATTACATTTTTTCTCCTATACTTTAAGGGTTCAACGTACAGAATGAGAGCGATATTAAAACTTTAGACGACTACCTCGATTTCTTTGATCCTGCCGCACAGAAAATATCTTCAAATATGTCCGCCAAGCACGACATTATTGCAGGTATATCAAATGTGGATTTGGAGTTATTTAACAAGATGATGAAATTGCCTTATTAGTGGACAAGTATGCGATTAATAATACAAATTTTCATTTTATTTTATTTATTGGATTTGACTCATACTGGTATTCTTTCCCGACTATAATGGTGCTAAATGATGTAATATATGTGTTGTACACAAATGATCTGGTCAATGCTTTATGAAAAGACCATATATGTTTCTTTGTTTTGTTTAAAGGGTACGAAAAGCCATTGTTTTATTTGTTTTATATACCTGTCCTCAAACCAGGCAGATGCTCATTTATATACGAATTAAGAATGCTCGTCACAAAAAGACAATACTGCAAATTAGGGATTGGAAACCATCATTTCTGATGAAGGTAAATCATTTTTGAGAGAATTCTTTTATCGTTAGAAACAAACATTAAAAAGTTTGAGCAGCAGAATGACTGGATAAAAATTACAAACATACAAACGTAAATACAACAAGAATTAACATAAATGTTTGTAATATTTGAACATTAGAATTGGATTCTGTGGGTTTGATTCACCATAGGATTGTGTTAATACATATTTCTTCCTGACGTTTTTGTGTTTGTAATTGTCCTTTGTTCGTGTCTTCTGCCTTCAACAAGAAATCAGTCCAGGTCGAAAGCGATTGGCCATTTTGTCTAACATACCGTACCGATGTTGGTTATATTCGGTTGCTGTGTAACTATAATTATAAAAAATTATATATATATAACTATAATTTTATAATAATAATAAAAAATAATAATAATAATTATTATTATTATTATTATTATTATTATTATTATTATTATTATTATTATTATTATTATTATTCCTCATTTTCTTCTTCTTCTTTAATAATAATAATAATAATAATAATAATAATAATAATAATAATAATAATAATAATAATAATAATAATAATAATAACAATAATAATAATAATAATAATAATAACAATAATAATAATAATAATAATAATAATAATAATAATAATAATAATAAAAGTAGTAGTAGTAGTAGTAGTAGTAGTAGTAGTAGTAGTAGTAGTAGTGGTAGTGGTAGTAGTAGTAGTAGTAGTAGTAGTTTTAACCGCTCCGGTGGGTTAGTGGTTATAGAGCCGCCTTGGATGCGAGACGTCGTGGGTTCTTAATAATAATAATAATAATAATAATAATAATAATAATAATAATAATAATAATAATAATAATAATAATAATAATAGTAGTAGTAGTAGTAGTAGTAGTAGTAGTAGTAGTAGTAGTAGTAGCAGTAGTAGTAGTAGTAGTAGTATTAACCGCTCCGGTGGCCTAGTGGTTATAGCGCCGCCTCGGATGCGAGACGTGGTGGGTTCGATCCCCGGTCGAGTCATAACAAAGACTTACAAAATTGGTACTAACAGCTGCCTCGCTTGACGCTCAGCATTAAGATGTTAGTGTTAGGACTGATTTGCCTGGTGTCAGGATAATGTGACTGGGTGGGACATCAAGCTACATATCTGCGGCATTATGCCCAGTGCTAGACATCACTATAAACTGCCACACTGCAGACATCGTAGCGACATGACTGAAAATTTGTTAAAAGCTACGTTAAAAATTATAAACACCCAACACCCATTATTATTATTATTATTATTATTATTATTATTATTATTATTATTATTATTATTATTATTATTGTTGTTGTTGTTGTTGTTGTTGTTGTTGTTGTTGTTGTTAGTAGCATATGTCTTTATCTACAGGAGACGCGACAGCTTTCACTTTCTGGGATTTCATTGGCTGGCCTAAGATACCACAGAATAAAGGTTTCCATGAGCCGAAATATGTCACGCCTCATCTGATCCGACATATTAATCCGAACGTCAAGCTCATCGTCATATTTCGTGATCCTCTAGACCGGTAATCTGTTTATTTGTCTCTGTCTATTTATCTCTTATCACAGAATATGTCAAACAATTTTTTTTTACTATATCCCTAAAATATGACACAAAGCCGTTTATTAACAAGGTTTTGTATATATAAGGATTATGGGCTTTGTATAATTATAAGCGTTTCGAATCGTAGACTAAGAGAGTGTATGGCCATAGAACACAATTAATTTTACTATATTCTCTCTACATTTGTTTCTCCGTACTGAACTTTCCACTGTGTGACAATCAATAAAATCATATTTTAATCTAAAACACATTCAAAGATGACTTACGGTTTAGTTCTTGTCAAGGGTTGACCTGCATTTTTTTGAGAGGCTGAATTGTAAACAAAACACCAGGCAACGGAACACAGATTTCACTTCCGGATCATCACCATGATCTTATTTCTCAATGTGCACTGTCGCCGAAATACACACAGACAACCACACCATAAGCTCACATTTTAAAGAATAAACAATTAAATCCTTACCAAGAATGCCAAAATCTAACTCTAGTGTCACCACCAATTTCAGACAGGAAAAAGTGATCTAAAAATAGACAGGGACTACATTCGTGGGTACTGAACCGGATTTTATTAATTGTGTACTGATTCCTTATGGGATGGCTTGTTCCATTGACTTGTTAGCCCATTTATTGCCACTATTCCACCTAAATTCTTCTTTAATTGCTATGAGGATTGTAGTAAAACTTAACACTCGCTTTTATTTAAATGTCTAGTTGCTATTACAAATAGTGATATGTTCTAACAGACAATATTGCCGATACAGCGAAACTCTCTAAAGTATCTTATATCTCTTCTCCGATAGAAGCCGTTGTCATATTAGCATGTTATTTTTTACTGAGAGACCAATTTGAGATGATTCAAGAAAAAACTTTCATTTAGATTGCAGTCTTAAAGAATTGAGTGCTGACCAGTTTCTTCACAGATAACGTGCCAAAGGTGCGCTGTCTTCAAACGCAGCAACATTTACAAGAACTTATAGTTTTGGGGTAGCGGTGTATCCGAACCACATCGTCTTAGGTCAATTCTTTCCAATCAGTGGCATCTTGGATGTTCAGATGACTTTCCATAATGTTTGCGTATATAATTCTATTCATAATTATTTTACTAAGTTTATCCAACACTTGGATACTAGTGCTCTAAATAACCCGGATAATAATCATATCACTTATGACCTATACAGTCTCTCCTCACCATTGAAACTCGGTTTAGCTTCGACACTTTTCTCTAACTCCACACGAAGAGTCTTTGTGCTGTAAGTGCTGCTTATGAGTACAAACGAGAAAGGTACTGAGTCATGTTCCAATTGAAAGACGGTTAGAAGATCTACTTCACGTTTCATTGCAACGGCAAGTATACAAGTCTGCAAGAATCTATTAGCATTCAATACATTTAGCTTGGTGATCTTTGTGTCCTTTTTCAGCTGCAGCTGAAAGGTAGCCAGTGGTCCTTTTATGCGTTTCAGTGTGTGAATCAATAAAAGAATTATGGTAGCCATGAGCCGCATTTCACACATGTAACCATTCAAGCCTTGCCGGTAGAAGTGATATTGTGCATTTACTGTTTGTCTTTTCTTTTGCTAATTGTGCATCAGTCAGTGTTCATAACATCAAGTTCTTTATCAATAAAAGAATCTGCCATTTACACAATACTAGTTTAAATGATAGTTTGGACACAACATTCATCTCTCTGTTGATATTTGGTACTAGCTTCTTTATGGACCTGATACCAGTGCGAGCTTACTTTACTGCAAACAGTGGATGAATACATATGAACCTGATACAAGAGCGAGCGGACTGTACTGCACACAGCGGATGAACACATATGAAACTGATAATAATGCGATCTGACTGTACTGCAAACAGTGGATGAACACACATGAACCTGATACAAAGAGCGATCTGACTGTACTGCAAACAGTGGATGAACACATGAAACTGATAATAGTGCGATCTGACTGTACTGCAAACAGTGGAAGAACACATATGAACCTGATACCAGTGCGAGCTGACTGTATTGCAAACAGTGGATGAACACATATGAACCTGATACCAGTGCGAGATGACTGTATTGCAAACAGTGGATGAACACATATGAACCTGATACCAGTGCGAGATGACTGAACTGCTAACAGTGGATGCACACCTATGGATGCATGCACATCGATGGTCAGGAAAATCATTATCAAGCCACCAATGTTTTTTTCTCTATTTTCACATTAATTCAATTCCATCTCGGGCGACATTTAAGATAAACCTTTCTCTGCTTGCTCGTCAGCATGGTGGATTTATGCCACGAGGCAAAATTCATTCGGTATAAAGCAAATAAATCTACGGTCATTTAATAGTTAGCTGACAGTTGCATTTCTGTCTTCCTCTACCTTTGGATGGTGGATATATTATGAATCTATTACAAACGGATACCATAAGGAAACCAGAATCGAATATCGCCCATTGTTTCCTGACTCAGTCAACAATTAACCACTGTTAAGAAAAGTCTTAACAACATCAACAGTAATGTAATGTCATTCTCACATACATTCAATATATTTTTCAATCATGCCTTGTGTGTTTCGGTGCATTTGTCTTATTGAAAGTGCTACAAAATACTATTATTTTTGTTATAATGCCATGTTGATCCCTTGTCTACATTTTGAACTTCACTTTTCTCTGTTGTATAAGTAACACTGCAAGTCAGCTATAAAGAGCAAGCTTTTAAAATAATTTTGAGAAAGTCTTCAAATCTGCCTCGAACAAATAACGAATGATAGCCAAAGACAAAATATTTGGCGAGTCACCAGAGAGACTAACTACACAAAAGTCAGATAATCAACATAATTGAACATAAAGAACAAACACGTTCAAACAGTTAAAGTCATTACAAAAAGGCAAGAACACACAGCAATAAACAAAGGGAAAAATGATACAAATTTCACGAAATTCAACACTATTATTTTACAGGCGGCGGTATGACTGTTGTAGGTATCTTGTTCATTTGGTAAAAAAAACTTAAAGTTGTTTCTAAAAATAGAATTGCAGCTGTGAAATATATTGAAACAAACACTACACAAATTGATCAAATTACAGCACCAAGATAAAATCACTCTTTTTTCTTACAATTCAGTATCAGAAGTGCTTTAACAATTTAGCTAATAAACAGCAGGGAATGTACCCGCAAAATAATGTCAAGTGTAAAAGAAAACATTATAAAGATTATTATGCGATATTAAACTCCCTTCTGCTGTTGCAAGGAGCATGATTTTGAAATTGCTACTGAGTTTTAAAATGTTCCATAGATATATTGACGAATTTGTAGATCATAGTTACCCAGTTTAATTAGGACAGTTCGCGATAGGCGACCTAACAGAACAAACACTTCTAGAACAAATTATTGCATTCTGGATTTGACTACAAAGACAAACTAAAAGGTTAAAATCAAAAAGATAAAAGATTTTAATTGGGTATAATGCAGCATCTCAACAATTTCAGGTTCAGTGATCTCAGCAATAGCAACAAGCGGCGTAGTTGTTCCTTTTTTGAGTTTGGGATGGAATTATGCAGCTTTTATAGGATTTATTGCAAACGCTTATAAAGAAAAAAATGATATACAAATAATTTCTACTGTCAATCAAGTAGAATGGCGTCCACCATCAATAAATTGAATAGTGTATATCATCCGTCAGACGAATAGTGTCTACGAATCAATCAGTTGAATGGTGTCTACTTATCAATCAGTTGAATAGTGTCAATCCATCAATCAGTTGAGTAGTGTCTACAAATCAATCAGTTGAATATTGTCTACGCATCACTCAGTTGAATAGTGTCTACACATCAATCAGTTGAATAGTGTCTAAGCATCAATCAGCTGAATTGAGTCTACGCATCAATAAGTTGAATAGTGTCCACGCATTATTCAGTTGAATGGTGTCTACGCATAAATCAGTTGAGTAGTGTCAACGCATCAACCAGTTGAATAGTGTTTACGCATCAATCAGTTGAATAATCTAAACATTAATCAGTTGAATAGTGTCTAGGCATCAATCAGTTGAATAGTTTCTAGGCATCAATCAGTTGAATAGTGTTTAGGCATCAATCAGTAAATAGTGTCTACGCTTCAATCGTTGAATAGTGTCTACGCATCAATCAGTTGAATAATGTCTACACATAAATCAGTTGATTAGCGTCTACGCATCAATCAATTGAATAGTGTCTACGCATCAATCAGTTGAATAGTGTCTACGCATCAATAAGTTGAATAGTGTCTACACATCGATCAGTTGAATAGTGTCTAAGCAACAATCAGTTGAATAGTTCCTACGCATCAAAATGTTGAATAGTGTCTACGCATCAATCAGTTGAATAGTGTCTACGCATCAATCAGTTGAATAGTTCCTACGCATCAAAAAGTTGAATAGTGTCTACGCATCAATCAGTTGAATAGAGTCTACGCATCAATCAGTTGAATAGTTTCTACGCATCAATCAGTTGAATAGTGTCTACCCATCAATCAGTTGAATAGTGTCTAATCATCAATCAGTTAAATAGTTCCTACGCATCAAAAAGTTGAATAGTGTCTACGCATCAATCAGTTGAATAGAATATACGCATGAATCACTTGAATAGTGTCTAGCATCAATCAGTTCAATAGTGTCTACGCATGAATCAGTTGCATAGTGTCTACGCATCAATCAGTTGAATAGTGTCTACACATAAGTCACTTGATTAGTCTCTACGCATCAATCTGTTGAATAGTGTCTGCGCATCAATCAGTTGAATAGTGTCTACGCATAAATCATTTTAATAGTGTTTACGCATCAATCACTTTAATAGAGTCTACACATAAGTCAGTTGATTAGTGTCTACGCATCAATCAGTTGAATAGTGTCTACGCATCAATCACTTGAATAGTGTCTACGCATAAATCATTTTAATAGTGTCTACGCATCAATCAGTAGAAAAGTGTCTACGCATCAATCAGTTGAATAGCGTCTGCACATCGATCAGTTGAATAATGTCTAAGCATCAATCAGTTGAATAGTTCCTACGCATCAAACAGTTGAATAGAGTATACTCATGAATCACTTGAATAGTGTCTAGGCATGAATCAGTTGAATAGTGTATACGCATTAATCAGTTGAATATTGTCTACACATCGATCAGTTGAATAATGTCTAGCATTAATAACTTGAATAGTGTCTAGCATCAATCCGTTGAATAGTGTATACGCATCAAACAGTTGAATAGATTCTACGCATCATTCAGTTAAATAGTGTCTACACATCAATCAGTTGAATAGATTCTACGCATCATTCAGTTGAATAGTGTCTACACATCGATCAGTTGAATAGTGTCTACACATCGATCAGTAGAATAGTTCCTAGGCATCAATCAGTTGAATAGTGTCTACTCATTAATCAGTTGAATAGTGTCTACGCATCATCCAGTTGAATAATGTCTAAACATCGATCAGTTGAATAGTGTATACACATCGATCAGTTGAATAATATCTAGCATTAATCAGTTGAAGAGTGTCAACGCATCAATCATTTGTATAGTTCCTAGGCATCAACTAGTTGAATAGTGTCTACGCATCAATCAATTGAGTATATTCTACGCATCAATCAGTTGAAAATTATCTACGCATCAATCAGTTGAATAGTGTCTACGCATCAATCAGTTGAACAGTGTCTACACATCGATCAGTTGAATATTGTCTAAGCATCAATCAGTTGAATAGTTCCTACGCATCAAAAAGTTGAATAGTGTCTACGCATCAATCAGTTGAATAGAGTATACGCATGAATCATTTGAATAGTGTCTAGCATCAATCAGTTGAATAGTGTCTACTCATGAATCATTTGAATAGTGTCTACGCATCAATCAGTAGAATAGGGTATACGCATGAATCATTTGAATAGTGTCTAGCATCAATCAGTTGAATAGTGTCTACGCATGAATCATTTGAATAGTGTTTACGCATCTATCAGTTGAATAGTGTCTGCACATCAATCAGTTGAATAGTGTCTGCACATCCATAAGTTGAATAGTATCTAAGCATCAATCAGTTGAATAATGTCTAAACATCGATCAGTTGAATAGTGTCTACGCATCAATCAGTTGAATAGCGTCTACGCATCAATCATTTGAATAGTGTATACGCATCAATCAGTTGAATAGTGTCTAGCATCAATCAGTTGAATAGTTCCTAGGCATCAACCAGTTGAATAGTGTCTACGCATCAATCAAATGAATAGATTCTACGCATCAATCACTTGAATAGTGTCTACGAATCAATCGGTTGAATAGTGTCTACGCATTAATCAGTTGAATAATGTCTCTGCATCAATCAGTTGAACAGCGTCTACACATCAATCAGTTGATTAGAGTCTACGCATGAATCAGTTGAATAGTGTCGACGACAAGATATGTTCAGGTGGCCCGTGATGTAAAATAAGTCAACAATGAGGAGTATATTTTGATATCAACCCAATAGAATATAAGTATATGGAGAAAAGTAACTAGAAATAAAATGAATAATATAAATATTCAAGACATTGAAATATCTTAGAAAAAGGATTATGACAGAATTATATATATTAATTGAGAAAATTATTTGTGGAATGTTAATTTAAATGGGGAAAGTTTGTCGTATTATTTGTCTAGACGATGTGCATTTTTCTACGGTTTGGGAGAGCATACATCAATCATCAGAACAAAATGCACAGATTAAACTGAACAGCCTTAAGTATTGGCTGTTAAAATTAAATCGATAAAAATGGGGTGTAATAGTTTAATCTATAACTCAGTACGAAGGAAGTCTAATGGGCTGTCTGAAAATAGGTTTATCTCAACAAATTAACAATCCAGTTGACAATAAAGATAGTAACTGTATCCATATCATTATAGAACACGTTGCGGAGTTTTTGGTGAATAAAGAAACAATATATTTACTACAACAACGACAAAGAATCGAAAACTACCATTTAGCAACTTTTAGTTTTACAATTTATATAGCACAATGAGAAATTGAATGACTGCTGGTAATGAGAGAGAAATAAAATGAATAAATCAGATCAATCTAATGAAATATTTCTCAGCATGCATAACGAACTACAGGGCCAAATTGTTAGGTTTCAATAAATTTATAGATATACAACAACAAAACTTGATAATGACTTTGTTTACGAAACATAATAATTCAATATTTACCTTGACCAAATCAATGACCCAAAAAATTGTTGAAATGATTACCAAATTAATAGACAGAAGGATTAACAAAAACGATAAGCAAATCTTAGAAATTGTACTTGTTTAGTTTTGGATTGCGTCGTGTTAATTTTCTTTCTTTTTCTGTTTTGCTTGCTTTTTGTGTTTCTTTACGGAATTTTGTTTAGTATTATGTTTACTTTCGTTACAAAGATTCAGCAAAAAAGACTATTTTGTAGTCAATTTCTCGACAGCTAATCATGGTGGAGAGCATTAAAACGTATTTTTAGATATACAATTTATTATTTATTTGTGGCCAGAAGCGTCTGTTTTAAATTCTTGAAGCATATCAAGCATCAAATATCCATTTTCATGCGATTCTAAACTTTTCTTTCGGCTCTTTCAGGCTATATTCCCATTACTATCATCGAGGAAGAAATATCTTGACACCAGAAGGATTCCATAATGCTGTAGTCGAAGACTTAATTAACCTTCATACGTGCATTCAGAACGCCTCTCTACGGCATTGCCTGTATTCTTGGGAACTGAGAGAGAAAGTCAAGGTCGGTATGACATAACGAGGAGAAGGCAATGAATTTTATATTAAGAATACATAGGTATTTTAATTTTATTTTTTAAAAGATGACCATATTTCAATTATTTTGAATGAAAATTAATATTATAAATATATCTATTTTATATTGCATCCGGTTGTACAAGTCGTTGATAAATAAATATTTATTTTTGGTCTGACAGTGTAATATCACCTGTTAGTTATTAAATTAAAAATAGAATCATCTAAAGATTACAGAGTCATAAATTTATCCTTCTGACTACTTCTTCAACAGGCAAAGGCTGGATACGATGCCTGGTGATTTGTACCTCATGTTCCATCTTGGACACACCAAGCACGGCTAATGTTTAGCTCTACCATGCTTTGCAAACTTTTAGACCATTTTTTAAACCTTATCACCTTGTGTACATCTCAGTGGTCTTAATCAATTGTTGGTACAACTCGCTGCTTTTTTGGACTTATATACGCTGGCTGTCTGACGTCGTCAGTCCATCGAAGACTAGTTGCTACCACTTTCGAAGCCTTATTGTCAGTTTTCGTTCAAATCAGTTGCACAAGTTTGTACCTTCAACATCTTAGAAGTATATCACTCTTAACAAACTTTAGAAGCTGTATTTTTAATCAGATTTGATCAAATATTATATCCAAGATTTTATTGTCTAGATCTCGAAAAACATTAGTTAAGAGTGATGTATGTTCTTATTAAGTGGTGGTTCAGGACACCTGTGTAAGGACACATGTCTAAAGACACATGATATTTCAGATGAGTAGATTGACTCCATGATAGCTCAAACGAAAGTATGGTGATTGACTGGTGTATTATGGTTATGTCAGATATTGTTTTCAGATAGGGATAACACATACATGAACGAAAATAAATATACAAGTAGATTACAATATACCGAAGATTCTGCCTCCAGTAAAGACAAATTCAGAATTACAACAGTATTGACACCGTGTGTCATTAATACCCCCCCCAACTCATCAACATCGCCCATGATTCCTAATATGGAGACTCCTGCAGACAGTGTTTAAGTACACGGACTGGACACAAAATGATAAATGCACACGCGTAGCTGACACTTTTCTCTGGACATGAAAAGACAAATGCCCACGTGCAGCTGACATTTGTATCTGGACAGACAAAGACAAATGTACGCATGCAGGTAACTGGAAATTTTCTCTGGATATGAAAAAACAAACCAACATATGCAGCTGACATTTGTCCCTTGGACAGGTGCTTACCCTCAGAGACTAAAGCAAACGACTGATAATAAGGGGTTGAGTCAAGATGGGTAAGTTGGATAGCATGTTATTTTATGACAAATTCTACTAACTTCTAGAGGGGTGGGTGTTGGATAGAGATGCACATTAGGATAAAGATGCTGTCCTTTTGTATCATGATAAGAAAACCCTGATAATCAATTTTTGCACAGTCAAAAATATATACCTGCGTTTTGAACAGAATAAGTGGTTGGATATGCATTTCCAGTAACACACATGAACATAAAAAATTAAAAGCAATTAATTTCCATGGTAAATTATGTCAGGGTAGCCCCATTAAGTCTTGATAATGCACGTGCCCTCCTTAAAAGCTTTTGTTTTTTCGTCTATTTCGCATCAGTCTCTAATTAATACAATTGAGGAATCTAATTTTTCCAAATTATATTGGGAATCCCTGACAAATATTTACGAAGAAACCGTGGCCTGATTATTAATAAAGAGATGCACAATGTTTCATGGCCTTCATTATTTTGTTGTTTTGTAGCGGGAGGCAAGCTATTGGGGGTAGAGGTATTTTCTGCGTGATATAACATGCAGTTATGTTTTGAAAGTAACACAGACAGGCTGCGTGTTTTTTTATTTTAAAATTATGTAAGAACTAGTGATAGTCTTACCTAATGTTTGCGGTTGTTGGGTTGGGTAATGTGTTTCAAATATTGATTTTATTTTAAAATAAATGAAAAGATTGAATTATATCTTAATTCGGATCATACAGGTAAGGTATTTCTCTTTCTTGCATTTTATATCTTGAAGAAGGCATGTTACCACTGATTTTATTGGCAGACGAAGCATCGATTGTTTTGATAATATAAATAAAAGTTAGTGGAGAACATTTTTTTATCAATGAAGCACAGTGCTACTGAGGTAATGGTCACTATGAAAGACATGAGTGAAGCAAACTGCAAAAAAAATACTGGTCACAGTGATTATCTCGTAGGTAAATAAAAATAACTGCATAATAATGTCTGTCTTCAAATATCTTCTATGCTGCAGATCTGTGACTTATAGTTTATAACCAAGATCCAAAGTAACGTTACTGATCTAACCTGTTCTAAGCAGTTGTTATCGCTAAGGTAGATAACTTTCACCTTGTTAATGCAGTTATTGGTTAGGCATCGTTTATAATTGAACCGTAAAATGTTAAGTTGCCATTAATTTTCTAGACACTCTACTCCGCGGGAATGTACTCTCTTCACTTGAGAAAATGGTTGGCTGTTTTCCCACGAGACAGGTTTCTCTTCTTGAAAACTGAAGAGTTTTCAGCTGACATGGCCAGACACCTTAGAATGGTTTTTAAACACTTAGGCTTACGTAAGTGAAACACATACCGATTTTTTCAATTACTGATTTTCTTTTCATATCCAATCTTTTTCTTTTCTGTTCTAACAATTTTCTTTAGTACGTCTCTCTGTTTTTTTTTTTTTTTTAAATCCACAAATCGATATACAGTTTCGCTACCGGGGATTTAAACATGATAGACTGATGGACTCACCCATCAAACACCCACTCATTCCAGTATTTTAGATTATATATTTAATGTTTAATAAAGATGATTTTTGATGTATATTGTGAGTTTTAATGAATTTAAATATTTCAAGAACACACAATATAGGAGCGAATACAAATGACAATATTTACATCTATTTAATTAAACGTTAATCATACTTATAACACAGGAACAATAGTGGTGGTAGGAGGTGTGTGGGAAGGGCTATTACGCCTTTGTGCCAGGTCAAGGAGGCGATGTCGGATTTTTTGTAGCTGAAATTATCATGGTATTATTTCACCTTCACTTTCACCTCTGTCTTCGTGGGTTCAAGTCTCATATTCGGCCAATATGAATATGTGAGAAAGCTACCAAGTAGCTTCTCGTGCGTCGATGGTTCTTTCCGATAATTTTCCGGGTTTTTCCTACACCACTTATTGTGGCTCTCGTGTCTAGCCTATCACGTGCTGAAAATGGCGCAAAAACTACCAACAACAATAACAACAACAACAATCACCTTCACTTGCGAGTAACGGGGGCGATACCACACAAAACTTATGTCTCAAAATGGGGGGTATGAGGAGAATGGACAATGGTATTACGAAACTGTCCTCTGTAGCAAAGAAGGGATACCAATAGAGAACTCGGCGCCTCGATAGGAGGGCATCGAATCCTCGCGCCGCCAATGCACTGGAAATACAGAAAAACGTGTCTCTAGTGAAAAATTATAGGACAGCATAAAATACTTTAATAAAAAATCTTACAGAAAATATATTTAAAACAGCAATCACAATTTAAACTTAAAATAATTTCTACTGATAAGAAAAGTTACGATATTAATAGTACATACATATGAAGAATTTATAAAATTATCAAATTATGCGATGCAAACTGTTTATAGCGATTTTTTAAGAAATTGACTCACGCATAAACATAAGTAGAAACACAAACATATAGATATTGAGAATAGGACGTATCAATCAGCACCTACATTATTTGCAATATACATACAAATGATGTATTTTTACGATGACGCTCCAAATTACATAAACAAATATTTCTAAAATATGACTGCGTATCCTTTACAAGAGATAAGTTATCCTCTTCCAATATTTGAATTTTGCATGCGTATCCTGTACAAGAGATACGTTATCATATTCTAATATTTGAATTTTGACTATAAAAATCGTATTGAACTGTATTATAAATGAATTTTATTTCGAACACTGAAAGGCTTTTCGTTTCTTGTAGGTCAATTGCCAGATGACAAAATAGCCAGAATTATCAAACATCCTAGAGGGAATGTAGGGCCAAACAAAATGAAAGCTATACCTATGTGGAATATTACAAGACGTATTCTATCCCGCCTGTATGCCCCATTTGTACAGGAACTGTCCATGATTCTCCAAGATGAAAAATTTCTGTGGAACTATTGACGCCTGTGAAACTTAAAGAAAATTTTTACATCTTACTAGATTTATTTCACTTGTTTACTTTTTGAGTTCAATAAAAGGCCATGTGTTTTATATTCAGCATCCAGTAAAAAATGTAAAGGAACCGATGACAAACTTAATTACATTTTGGATAAAGAACAAATAAATCTGTTTTCAATTATAATTAAGGCCATGGTAATGATTCGGAGGTGAAATATATGTTATGTTGCATGGTGTTTTGTTTATAATTCAGCCTCTCATAAAAATGAAGGTCAAGCCTTGTGAAAGAACTTCACCGTAAAGTCATCTTTGAAGGTATTTTAGATTAACACATGATTTGTATTGATTGTCACACAGTGGAAAGGTTAGTACTGAAAAACATATGTATAGACTATATAGTAAAATTAATTGTGTTCTATGGCCTGAAAGCCTTAATGGGGTGATAACCCAAATGTAATGGACAGCCTTAATGGGGTGATAACCCAAATGTAATGGACAGCCTTAATGGGGAGATAACCCTCAACGTAATGGACAAGATCAATGGGAGAATATCTATATTTTATTCTTCTAAAGACATACTTACATATTGCTACAATGAAACTAAGTAAAAGGGTATTGATACTCATGACTCGTGTTCGATTCTTAATAAAAACTAATTGTAATTCTCTCTCTAACTGATTATTATCAAATTATCGCAAACTTTCTGTTCATCTTGATTAATCTGATTGAACGAGAATTTATCATGAGCATCTATTTCTGACGCTGCTGCAAATATTCTTATTGCTATCATTACTACTACTACAACTTTTTCACTACTACTGCCACTACTACAACGACGATGATGACGACGAAGGTAACTACTACTATATTACTTTGTCACTACTACTACCACAACCACTACACTAGTACTACTTCTACTTTTTGACGTCTACTACTATTACAACTACATCGATGATGACGAATACGACGGTAACTACTACTATATTACTTTATCACTACTACTACCACAACCACTACTACTATTAGTGCATTATTTTTTTCACTGTCACTAATACTTCTACTATCTTTAATACTATAATTACCACCTTCTCGTAAGACGGTGGTACTTTCCAAGGTTTTCCAGGGTTCTTCCTCCACCAGTTATACTGGCCGCCATGTATAGCATATCTTGTGCTGAAAAAATGGCGTTAAACCCAACAACAACAATTACCACTACCACCAATGCTACTACTGTTACTACAACTACTATAACTGCATTATTGAGAAGATATTACATACATGTGAAAGGTGAAGTCGAAACAGTGGTAGGTTATTGGTGATATAAATAATAGTAGTTATATTATTAAAGTTAACGGGGGGCATTGGATGTGTTACTGTTTGTAGATATTAATCTTTACTGTGGACATTGCAATGTATAGGTGCAGACTGTTTCTGGAATTGGACATATTTGTATAACCTATAAAGCTATTGTTAGTGTTTATGTAGCATGGCCGACCAGCACAATTTAAATAAGATAAGGGTCATAACGGGAATTTTGTAAGATTGCCAATTTGAATTGGGTGACACCTCTGACCATGTTAGGATAGATACATGCCTATACATAAATTGTTCCAGATTGTAAACAAAGGAAACTTGGCGTACCTCTGTATAAAGCTTTGTAAGTTAAAGCAACACCTCTGCATGTGCACTACGTCGTGTGCGTTCCTTTAATGTGCAGGTGAATAAGACGATGTGTTAATTTTGCTTCAGACTGACATTGTTTGGCTGCATACTCTTAAAAGGGAAAGTTGTATCGGTTGGATATTTTATCTGTAATTCTGGTAATCATGCTGAGTAAGGAAAAACTTCAGACTCTCCATCTGGCTGGATATATCGTCCTGGCGGTAAATCTCTCTCTCTCTCTCTCTCTCTCTCTCTCTCTCTCTCTCTCTCTCTCTCTCTCTCTCTCTCTCTCTCTCTCTCTCTCTCTCTCTCTCTCTCTCTCTCTCTCTCTCTCTCTCTCTCTACGCACACACACACACATACATACATACATACATACATACATACATACATACATGCATGCATGCATGCATGCATGCATGCATGCATGCATGCACGCACGCACGCACGCACGCACGCACGCACGCACGCACGCACGCACACACACACACACACACACACACACACACATACATACATACATACATACATACATACATACATACATACATACATACATACATACATACATACATACATACATACATACATACATACAAAATTTAATGGTGAATATTACAAATATAATCTTATTATATACCGATTTAATCGTACATGGCTGATTTGGCTTTCGAAACAATTGTTCCGTCTTTAATTTTGTATCGTGCTAAAATTTCCTTATCACAATCCCAGTTTTAAGTAGTTTTACAACACGAAATATTCACGAATATCCAACTTATAAACTATATGATTGATTTATTACTATGCATTTTTAAGGTTTCAAAAATGTCAACATACGATTGTAATCCTACGAAATGTAGTCATATTTGGTCAAACTGTTGCCTTTTCTGCTGGGGATCATAGTTGAGTGCCATAGTTGGCTATGTTTTACCGGGAGATAATTGAATTAAACAACAATATTTTGGACAAAACGTTCGACAGTGAGTTCTAGTATGCAGCTGGTGTATTCATTTTTGATGCCAAACTTGATAGAGAGGGAGAGACCAAGTACTTAAAAAGTGAAACTTTTTATGAACAGTTTAAAAAAAAAATACAAAGCAGGGAAGACTTTAGGGATCATGTCAAAGTTCAAGACAATGGTTAGAAATACCAACATATTCTATAGAATGCCATGACCCCTCTTTAATTAGATGATTAAATTGATGTCTACCTGGTTATTTCAATGAAAACGGATGGTTTCTACCAAGAACCTTATACCATATAGTTAGGAACACAGATATAAACAGATAATTAATGAGATTGCAAAAGTAAAAAAAATGCAGAATTCTGGGCTAGCAGCAGGCAGGGTGAACCCTACAAATTTTTGCTCGAGTCATTAGCGATCTTAAACAAACAAGGTTAAAGAAACCGGAGATAAAGGAACTGTTCAACGTGTAGCCGTTTGTGCAGCCGTTTGAAGTCGTTCCCAACTGTAGCACTGTTGACACAGAGATGTATATTAATGTTACAGTGGACTCGAACTAAATCTAAGGATGCCACTGACAAACATTTGCATCATTAACATAAAAGAATCTTAGAGAGCAGCGGCAGTTTTGAATATCACACAAATTTAGAGGAGTGATATCTTTTTACAATATTGTTGTTAACACTTTTTTCATTGGAACACGCAGGGAATTGTATGTATAATTACATTTTAAATTCTTACTACTGTTTAAGTAGAGAAGAAAACAGACCAACATTGATTAGATTTTCTTAATAAAATGTCCAAATGAGTCTTAACAAATAATGATCTAGTCCTCATGTTTGAAAGGAAATGAATCTTATTTTTAATAAAAATATCTGCTTAAATTAAAATCTTTAAGTTAAATGCATAATTTCTTGTCATGTAATTAAAAATTGAGTTTGGAAGTGCTATAAATAACGAACTTGCTGTATAATATTGAATGTATTAAAGTTATGTTAATCTTTGAAATTTACACTGGAATTTACTTGGAAGTAGAATTTGTCGTCTTTATCAGGTATGATGCAAGAAAAGGGTTATTGACTGGTCCAAAGCTTGCGCTCCATTAGAAGCATAATGAAACATACATTGCCTGTGACTGCAGTTTAATTCTTTGATATCGCATACAACATTGAAAAAAATTAAGTTAAAGAGTAAATAACCATCTCAGCAATGCAGACAGACCGGTGACTCAACTGCTCCTCTAGGCATAGCTCTGGTTACCTACGTCAGTTGGAAATTTTTTTAGAGGGTTGTACAATATCTTTCATAAAATGTCATGTCTAATTTATATTTTTAAAATTATATATAAGAGAAAAATTGAAAAATAAGTGGTACTAAAAGAAGATATGCAATAAATACAAAACCTCATAAGTGATTTGTTCCGAATCTGGGTACAGAACGCGTTTGACATGGTGTAAAAACAACACACGTTTCGTCCTGGCAGAATCAATATATTCCTACGCTGTAGCAAACTTGTTATTTTCGACCACTCGACCACTCCCGTGGCCTAGTGATTAGAGAGTATCCTTCAGACGAGAGAGGTTAGATCCCCGGCTTAGTCATATCAAAGACATAAAAATGGTACTAACAGTTGCCTCGTTGGACTCTCACCATTAAGAGGTTACTGGTAGGCCTGCTGTCAAAATGTGACTGGATGGGACATGATGCTACATGTCTGCAGCATGATGCTTTAGTACTAGACATCACCATAAACTGCCACACTGCAGACATATTAGCGATATGACTGAAATTTTGTTAAAGCTAAATTATAAATGCAAATCGCACACACACACACACACACACACACACTTTATATTTCCGCCCACTCAGAACAAAACACATTTTTAGTTTTGTATATATATTTACGATTCTTTAATTACATGCTGGATATGTGTTTCATGTCCCACTAATCGTAGACCAATGTAATGTTATGATACATATAATGGCCAAATGCATCTTAGGAAAGTTTCAGATTTTTATCTTCCAACCCTCGACTTGCCCCCCCCGCCAAAAAATGACAATGCCTATAATGTTTTAGTTATTTATTAACGTATGTGAATGTGATAAGTATATGTATTATTTTATAAGACATCGAATCATCTTATGATTTTCAGGTGCACATTTATTTTCTGTCTGAACGTTACATAATTGTCTTAAGTTCACTTAATATTTTCTCGTTTGCTGAGTGAGTATGACCCATCTAATAAATAGATTGCCCGGATGTTGGCATCTCGCTCAAGGTTTTCCTGTTTATTATCGACGGTGTAGCCGGTGAATTGATGGATTCAGTAGGAACATCTTCGAATTTTATCAACAGTCATTCGAATAGCACGATGTCTATAACAGTATAACCTATAGTGTAATCCTAGTCATCCCACTCAGTTACAGCCTTTACATTGTAACTTATGCAACTGTCAATAAACACATAGCAAATTCATCTGCTATAAGGTGTTGGTCACTTTTTTTAAAAATGGGGAGGGAGGCTGATATTTTATTTATGGCTGAAATATATAATTTTCTTTTATCTCAAATAAATTCATATATTTTCCAAATAATATCATGGTTATATTATGATGTTGTTTTTCCATAAATTAGAGCAAGATACTTTTTCAACTATTGAGGACGGAGACTAAATGTAAAAGTGTCATACACCTGCCCCCAAAATATTTAATTATTGGTCCGTGTTATAACTGAGGATATCACTAAGCAGGGTCACACCTGGAGTCAGCTTAAGGGGATGGCGCAGGAATGAAGTCTCTGGCGATCATTTGTGGGCGGCCTATACTTAAGCAGGAGTGACGGGCAATAACTATAATTGAGGTATACCTTGGTATATATCCCGGTATCTTTAGAATATCACGGTATACAGCTCTAGTTCTTACATGATTTTTGTCTCACCTGCCATAGTACATTTAGACATAGAGATTACTTTTCCTGTAGCTACAGCTGCAGCGGTGTCGACCGTGTCGATTTTTTAAAAATTATTATTTGTGTTTCAATAAGATAGATACTTGGTAGGGTTTGATAATACATCGACTCACAGACGGAATTAAAACACAGAATTGCACGATAAACTTCTTTTTTTTTTCTTTCTCTTTCAGTGGATCTGAGTTGTTGAATCATATGCATATAATTTGTCTTACTTTGTGATGATGAATTACAATGTAAATTTTCTCTATCGCCTGATCACAACACATCACGAAACTCAAATTTCATACCTTTTTGTCTTTCCTTGCTTCATATTTGTATGACTCATCAGTAATTCTTTCCAAGACAAAAAAACGAACTTAAACAGCATGACTGGCACGCTTAACACATAATTAATCCTTTATCAAACATGTATAATTTAGAATATGCAGAGACTTCCGTATGTGAAGCAATTATAGAGACTCCATCCTATGAAAATAATGCACGTTAGTATAAAGTCTCGTGACTACTGTACATTCTAATGTTTGCTCCTAAACATTTGCTAATTACTCGATTAAGAAATATCTTCCCAACAACGACTGCGCATATTCACCAAATACTACTCAAATCTAATTAAGCTATAAAGGAAGAAATAGAAATTACGCGTACTCTAGGGTTTTTATTTTTTTTTAACAATAAGTTGACTTTATGATGGACTCTGCATAGTAACGTTACCATCATTTACAACACAAACAAAAATGATAACATTATTATCGTCGTCGTCATCTTCATTAATATGATCTTTGTTTGTCGTTGTGTTTTTTTTTAATCATGCCTCCACCTCTGTTAAATATTGGGAATTATCCTGGGTTAGGAGGTCAGAGTATATGCCTTATCAAATAGATGACATTCGCTGAACTGGGCGTTGTGCAACGTTTATCATTATTGCGCCTTGTAAATTAAAGAGAGTAAACGGCACCTGTAGCCATACCTGCACACACCAGCCCATATGCCCTCACGACTAAGCACGCAGCACCAAGATGACACTGAATAGGTGTTATATGAACTCGTGCGTATCACTCGCTATTATACTGGTTAGAAATTTGTAATTCGTACTCTGCGGAATTTGATCCCAGGTCCCCGAGTAAACGGCACCCATAGCCTTCCATGCACACTCCAGCCCATATCCTCTCACGCATCAAACACACTCGCTACGCACGAGTTCATATAACACCGATACAGTGCCGTCATTTTTAGGTGATACATGCTTAGTCGTGACGGGATATGGGCTGGTGTGTGCAGGCAAGGCGATGGGTGCATTTTACTCGCGGACCTGGGTTCGAAACTCCGTAGAGTACGAATTAAAATTCTCCAACCTATTAATTGTATTAAATTAATAATTCTGCCTACTATTATTAAGCAGCATTCTTATATATAATCCAGGGGTAGCACTTTCTGTTATATATGCATTTCCTTTTAAAATCATTAGTACACCATATGATCGTCTTACATGTAAAAATCTATAATATATGATGTTTATATATATATATATATATATATATATATATATATATATATATATATATATGTATATGTATATATATATATATATATATATATATATATATATATATATATATATATATATATATATGTATATATATATATATATATATATATATATATATATATATATATATATATATATATATGTATATGTATATGTATATATATATATATATATATATATATATATATATATATATATATATATATATATATATATATATATATATATATATATATATATATATATATATTCGACAGATACTGGGATTCTTGACCATTGTGTTGGGAATACTTCAACAATCTGATCTGGAACCTATGCCGAGCAAAGAAATTCTACTCGAAGTACACATAGATGAGCAAAAATATTCGAATTTATCCTCTCTCTTGCATGATTTTCTGGTGGGAAATACATTTCAAGGAGTTATAGCCATTGTTTTCTCCACAGTTTTTCCATGTATATTTTGGAAACTTAATTCACAGCTATTTCTTACCTTCGTAAGTAACATTTTTATTACATATTTGGTGATGTGTTAATCATCTATCCTTCATGCCGTTTTCACGTCAGTTACAAAGACCGTTTACTTACCAATGACTTGGAATTGATATATTGTGTCTACCTTGACAGTGGGAAGAAGTACTTTTATACTCCGACTATTTCGTGACTTTGAGGCAATAAAAGTAATCTGAATATTTCGTTAATATGGAACGAAGTATCTCGTACTAAGACTGTTTCTGTAACTATATGACGTTATGTTATTCTATTCAGACTATTTGTTGACTAAGGGGGTTGCTATAGTTGTTTTCAGATTATTTTGTGGCTATGAAAAGATGCAATGCTTGTACTCAGTCTTACTATTTATACTCAGTTTGGTAGGTGTCTACAACTGATGAAATTTCCTATTCCATCTGTGTCGTGGCTATAGGTGATGTACAAGTCAGATCACAAATGATAGATTCAATTTATGAATAAAGTATCAATATATCCAACTATCATCTAAATCGTAGTGTAGATTCAAATGACATCGAATGTACCAGGTGCGCTATTTGCTTTTGTTAGTTGTATAATTGTGACAAAATTATTATAGATATGAAAACCTAACCAACGATGAATTCGAGACTGTATGCAAGCCAAAAATATAGATACGAAATAAAAGACTCTCTCTCTCTCTCTCTCTCTCTCTCTCTCTCTCTCTCTCTCTCTCTCTCTCTCTCTCTCTCTCTCTCTCTCTCTCTCTCTCTCTCTCTCTCTCTCTCTCTCTCTCTCTCTCACAAACACACACACGTCTAATTTAAAATTATAGACATAGTAACTAGATTGATACATTCAGTGGAATATTCAAATGCCTCATTCCACAAAGACCACAACTATAATTTAGAGGTTTGTTTACGTCTGTGTTTCTCGAATTCCCAATAAAATTCTAATATTGCATCTATAATATAAAATATTACATGTTTACTTTTCAGTGTTTATCTCTCACGCCTGTGTTATTAATTTACCAAGGAATTCTATTGGATATATGGATTGAAATTAAAAATGAGGTAAATATCTGTTGTAATCGCTTTAAAATAATGGAACTTTTTTAAAACATATACATACAGTCTATATTCAAATATCAGTATTACGTTACTTCGACAAGCTGGCGGTGAGGGAAAATGAAAGAAGATATGTGAATATATTTTAAAGGCTTCCATCTTCCGTTTATTTATTTTTTAATCGAAACTGAGAAAATTAAACTTTTCGCGCGAGTAATGCTGGCACGTCAACAACCGTCATTTTAAAACTTATTTATTTATTTTTTTCTTTAAGTTTATTTGCCGTAAATAATATGCAAAATGTGTCGGAAGGCATGGAGGATTTTCATCAATTGTATGATTTATATTAAATGTAGGAGTTTGGATTTACTGCCTACCTTCAAATGGTTTTTGTAATCATGCGAAAGGAATGCATATATAGTTTAACCATAACTATATATGTACTGACTGCTTAAACATAGTTATATATGCATTTATTTAGTGTGTAATTACTGATTAAACATGATTACATGTGTATTTCTGATTAAATATAATTATATATGCATTTATTAATTAAATATAATTATATAAGCTTTTATTAATCAAATATAATTATAACTATATTGGATATTAAAGAACTGGCAATAAAATGAACTATTTGTATTTTTGACACAAGGTTGATTGCTGCAGAAATGAAGTACATAGTCAGAATTTCAGCGACATCACAAGTGCAAATGATCTTAAATGTATAAATGACCACAGTCCCAGAGTAAGTGAAATTTTCACTCATAATTTGGCATCTTGGCCCAGAGTTTATTCATAATTTGGAATCATGTCCCGGAGTAAGTGACATTTTTACTCATAATTTGCATCATGTCTCACAGTGAGTCTTTTACTCATAATTTGGCATCATGTCCCAGAGTAAGTGATAATTTTTTCTTATAGTTAAAATAGATCATTATTCTAACCTTTATACATGTACTGCATCAGAAGTTTGCAACTTAAAATAATTGTTTGCTGGTGCAGAAATAATTTTTTTTTAAAAGCAATGTAATGGTGAAACTTTGCCTAAAATTAAATTTAAAACAGCCATTAAATTTTAACTATTATTAAAGTATCTGTAAGCAAAGTAATTAAATCAAGCGGAACAAACGAGGTATGGCTTTATATATATATATATATATATATATATATATATATATATATATATATATATATATATATATATATATATATATATATATATATATATATATATATATGTTGTTACGTGACAAGGGCTCGTACTCAGCAAATAAAGAAAAGTGTGAAAGCCAACAAGATTTGTATATTTTTTTTAAAAAATTATTTCCCTAGACAACAATGTAAAAATTAGTAAATAGGACTCACAGTTTGTGAATATAATCCATGTTCGAGTCCCGACAAAGTACAAATATGGAAGGTGATGACGTCAGATGTTGCCCAACATACGAATATAAAAAATTCCTCACTTGAATCACAGTCTTTGTTTCCGAATAATTCCAGAATAAATTTCCCTGTATATCTTTCAGAATTTTTATTAAAAAAGTCAACTTGAGTTTCCAGGGGAAAAAATTATTAAATCCAAATATTAGACAAAGAACAAACAATCTGGCAGCAAATAAAAAAGTAATAAATCTTGTTCATTACAGGTGTTAGAATGACTGTCTAAAAATTATTAGGAATGCGTATTTAAAACCCCAGACATCATTTCGAGTTTCGGGAGATTAGCCATGTAGTCTTTGACTACACTAGCTTTAGCACGTAGACCCAATTGTCCCCACTTTAGAACCAATCATAAAAACATTGTTTTCACAAAGAAATCACGCAAAGAAACTATACCCCTAATATTAACCAAACATTTTAACTTCCTGTTGAAAGTTTTACCAGCCCAAGACGAACTAAGGTAAATTAAAAGAATAATTTTTACGTAATACTTCTTCGTCTTAAATAAACAAACTTTATTATAAGAATATATCTCATTACTGAAAACGAATACCGAATCCGACAAAAATATTCATTGCAATAAAATACTTTGAAACAAAAATGAAATAAAAATAATTTTAAACTTACACACAAGCAATTTAACCACATATTCGTAACAATATATATATATATATATATATATATATATATATATATATATATATATATATATATATATATATATATATATATATATATATATATATATATATATATATATATATATATATAATTTGTTAATTACAGATTTAAATAAAACTTTGTGTTGCCTTCAGGTATATAAGATATTCTTTTTCTCGCTAGAGCTGCTTCGACGGGTATGTAATGTGGATCAACAAATGGTATATTTCCTGCTTTTTCCTGGCAATTGTTCAAGTTGCAATGGAAGTAAGTATAAGTTCGATAATACTTCTTCTTCAAACCTTTTTTGTTTTGATGTCATCGTTTTTCTTTCTTTTGTTTGAACATCGTTTCTACATAAATTTTAGAACTTCTGAGCATAAAACGTCTTATATAACGTCCACAAAATAAGGATGAATTCGAAATCGTTTAAGTAAGAAATTAACCTAAGATTTGTAAAGTCCCTGTCCTTAAAAACGTTTCTTCACTTAGAAAGTAAAACTTCATTTCTAATTATATTGTGCAATAGTTCCGAAGCAATGTATTGAATTTTATTCATTTTGACGCATTTAAAAATTAAAAAAGTGAGATACTAAATACACATGAATAGTTTTCACATGAATTTTTTCAAAGTCACACTTTCAAAACATTATTTCTAATCTGGATAAAATAATTATAAATATGTAATATTTAATAGAAATCACATTATCAGTTTATTAATTCATTTGTATATCTCATAATACTGCTTATTTTAAGCTACCGTGGTCAGGTTCTTCGTTATCAATATTGTAATTTCTAATTAAGCAGCACTGATATTTTATCCCGTAATAAATTAGTAGCTATCATAAAACCACCAGACAACCACGTGACACTATCTTTACGCTAAAATATGTATTATATGGAACATTTGTTTAATCGCAAATTAACTGTTTTTACTGCTTGTCTGATTTGCCACCAAGACCAAAATATAAAAATGCGTGTTTCTTGTCACACTCCAAAAAGTTGGCAGTCATATGTATATATATATATATATATATATATATATATATATATATATATATATATATACATATATATACATATATATATACATATATATACATATATATATATATATATATATATATATATACATATATATATACATATATATACATATATATATACATATATATACATATATATATATTCTGTGGTTATTGGTTATTTTAAATTAAGAAATGCCTGTCAAAAACGCGGCTTTTCTGCTATATATACACAGCTACATATCGAAGGATAAAATGTAAACACTACATATCTACCAATTAATTTATAATTTGGGGTAGAATAAAAAGCTGTTGGTGTAAAACGGTGTCTGTCAGGTTACAGGAAACATGTAATGTTTTGTTTACTGTAAAAATTGAATAAATCAAGTGTTAGATCGATCAAATTATAAACTGGAACCTGTCATATAAAATTTATATGGTTAGACCAAGACAATACTTTTCTATAATCCCACTTTACTCTGACCCCACCACCATTTTAGTTTGAAGTGTGCATAAATGTCAAAATATTTACAATAACGATTAAAGGGTCAGAGGAAGTTATAACTAATATTTCCGTGGATTCTAATTTACTATACAAAAAGGACATTTTTTATACCTTTGCTTTGCTGAGGAAACTAACGATATGCTCTAGGTGACCGTTTTCATTTATGGCGAGCGTCTGAAATCAAAACTGACACAGAAATTATCTTGATGATCATTCGTGTCTTTGATGGCGGTCTTCAGATTTGTAATTTTCTCTTTTAGTCGGGACCTGTCCCTAATCGTGTCAACTTCCATCCTTACCAGCTCTATATCAAACACTGACTCGAATATTATATCATCTATTCTTAGTCCCTGAACCGTTAAATATGCGTTCCTAGAACAACCGAACTGAGTGCACATGTCAGCTTTTCAGATGACATTTTCTCACTTTGTTAGAGTGAACTTTTGATGCAAGAAAACCAAACCTCACACGTTTCAGCGTTTTCTCAAACCCGACTATTTCTGTCTTGACATTATTGGATTGCGGTCTGCGTGCAAGATTTACTTGCCTCCGAAAAATACTTGCATGACAACATGTAAATCTACGACCTGCGAAATTAAAATTAAAGATCTGACATGAGCACTAACAGTTTTTTGCTAAAGCAATTCTTAACACATTACTACTTTTATTTAATTTATAATCAGGGCTTATATTAGCACGTTATAAAAAAACCAGAGTAGTTGGGCCAAGTGTTTGCAACTATATTGTTACTTTTACCATACAGGTGTGTATTCAGAGCTGGAAGAGATAATATCCAAAATTGAATGGTAATTCACTAGATAGAAGAGTACCTTATTTAGGAAATGTGGCGCAGATTGCATGACAACATCTCGTCATCGGATGTACTCGGTAACGTCCGTACGACTAGCGGAAAGTATAATATTACCACAATAGTAAAATGTAAGAAGCACTGCATATAAAATTTATTAGACCATGTATATTGGCACATTCACCATATATAACGTCATATGCAGCACACATAGATTAAAATGCAAGACTTATAATTGCATATGCACCACGTATCACGGAAAATGCACCGCGCATAATGTAATAAGTACCATGTATAATGAAAAAGGCATCACCTATATAAAAGTCATCAACGGAAGACATTCATGGCGATTCATATCAGTAGCAAACCCAGACTGATGCGGTGGTATGATATGAGCCTTTTCTGCCTCGAAATCAAGAAGCTAATGAGTTATTGAATATCCTGTAGTATTAAAATAATAGTGAATTGTGACCGGTCGACTAATCGCGGCTCCAAATCCTTGAACACCTTCTAATGATATTTCCACACTGAGGATTTTGCACATACGTGAGCAAGACTGTAATCCACGTGGGTTCCACCTCCACCCCCATAAAGGTCAAAACACACAGTTGCAGTTAAGGCACTACTGCCATAATTTGTCGTGGAAATGCTAAATAGAAATAATCTGCGGAGATTGTTTCCGTTGTGATAATACGAATGCATTATTACACAATATTATTATTGTGTATAAATTATTATGTGGATATTATTTCCTCCCCCTGCAAAAAAAATATTGATGCATATAGTATTTTGAAAGGATTCATGCACATAGCTAAAGCGGTAATCACAATGACTTCGATAATTAACTTATTTATTAAGTTTGACAAATCTTGTTGGCTTTGCTTCTTTCCTTACTTAGTTTAAGATCACCAAGTCGTAATAAGTTGAATGCAATGACAAATCCACGCCGGTTTCTATTTTGAACCAGGAAGAATAACTCTGGACTGTTTTTACACAAAGGCGCATTTGTTTATTTAGCAACTTTTGGAGGAAAAAATAGAAGAGAAGCACGGTAAAGGCATAACCCGGGTACTTTTAGGTGTACGTGGTGACAATTCCCAGAACGCACAATCACTGAAAATATAAATATTCTCATTCAGATATTTCATATGACTGTGGGGCAGGTTTTTTTTCAGTGATTGACTGTAATTAGCTACAAATAATTCTAGTGGCGACACAATTAGTCTCAGCACAATTACTTAACTATCATTGGTGGTTGTTGAAGATAAAGCTATTAGGGTGGTTGAGTTGGAGGCATTGATGACGGAAATGAAGAAGTACGACAACGTAGTGAACAGATACCGGATTGAGGCTTTAGGGACCTAAACGTGTAGATTATTTACATTACATTCAAACCGGGTGAATGTTTATCAGTGAGCTCACAGTAGTATATTGGTCTCAATGGGGGATCACACGGATTGCAATAGCGCATTTATGCGCCCATAAGCAAAAAATCATTTGGGAAGTGGAAGGGATTTATGGATTCTAAACCGTTATTAGTCTATTGGCCTCTTCGCTATTAAAACATCATCATTATCATCGTCGTCGTCGTCGTCATCATCATCATCATTATCATCATCATAATCATCATAATCATCATCATCATCATCATCATTATCATTATCATCATCAGTCCCGTAGTCTGGTAGACCGTTAGGACACCGCATGAGATCGGACAACCATCTTCCTCCATTCCTCTCGATTTTCTGTCTTTCACAGTGAGTCGCTCAGTATCGTCTGTACACTCCCGAATTTTGTCTTCCCACCTCTTTCTCTGCCTGCCTTTCTTATTTTTTGTACAGTTTCTTGTAGTATTGTCCTGATGATCGCGAGACAACACCATACCACTACAGTTAACATTTTTACACTGTGGTCAAAAGGTCTTCGTGAGGCCCAATGGCTTGTCTTATCCTTTGCCGTTTTTCTTCCTTGGTTAAACGGTCTTTGTGTGAGATGCCGAGGTTCATTTCGAAGCATCTCATCTCTGTGACTTGTATAATTTTCTCGAAGTCAGCTGTTATGGTCTATTATTCACAGACGTATAAAAATATGGAGCCCACACCAGTGAGTGCATTGGTCTGACCTTTGAACTGATTGCGATGTTCTTGACGATCCAGATGGGCCTCAGATTTGTCAGCGATTTTATTGTCTGCGCAATCTTGGAGGGTGCTTCCTGTTTTGATCCTTCATCTACTACAATTACTCCCCCAAATATTTGAGGCTGTTGATTGTTTCTAGTTTCATACCTTGGACCCTGATGTCAGTGCTGGTGCCCTTGGTGTTGTTGGTCATCATTTTGGTTTTCTATGTACTAATTTCCATGTCGTAGGCTGCTGATATTTTGTCTAGGCTTTCTACTAAGCTAGCTAGTTCTTGCTCATTTCCTGCTAGTCTATCAATGTTGTCAGTAAAACATAGGTTGGTGCTTGTTCTTCCTCCGATGATTACTGTGCCTTCATGTTTCCTAAGCGTGTCGGCCATTATTCTCTCCAGAAAGATGTTAAATAATGTGTGAGAGAGCAGATAGCCTTGTCTGACTCTGACTGTCGTTCTGAACCAGTCCACTATGCTCCACTAGTGCCATTGTCATAGAGGTGCTCTACTACTGTAATGAGGTTGGTATTTATGTTATGCAGTCTCAAGGTCGCCCGCAAAGCTGCATGCCATGACCTGTAAAATGTATTTTTGAAATCCACGAAGACGTGGTACAGATCTTGCTGTTGTTTGGAGGAACGTCTTATATAATATCCTGAGGCTAAAGATCTGCTATGTTGTGCTGCGCATTGCTCTGACACCTGCCTTCTCCTCCGCAACGATCTTTTCAGCCTGTGGTGTTAGTCTGTTTAGCAGTATCATCAACATGACTTTTCTTGGATGGCTTATAAGGCTGAATGTAGTGTGGTTTTGACACCATGCAAGTTGCCTTCCTTGAGGAAGGTGATAATAATTGATTGGGTCCACGGTGATAGCCATACTCCTGTTAGCCAGATCTTGATGCAGACTTTTTAGAGGTTGCTTATCATTGCTTCTTTCCCTGCTTAGACCAGTTCTGCTGAAATTTTGTCCACTGCTGCTGACTTCCTCCTTTTCAGCGATCTCACTGCCGCTTCTACTTCTTCGTGTAGGATAGGGTGGTTCTCGTTGCTAGTTGTTGTAGGGAAGTTCAGTACCTCTGGATCTAATGTAGCTCGGTGGTTGTAAAGTTCTGCCCGGTACTCTGGCCATTTGATTATAATGTCTATTTCTTCTGTGAGGCAGTTTACAGCTTTGTCCTGTTAGGAGATAGATTGCTGTTGTTAAATGCCTGCTAGATATTGGACCAGCTGGTACGTTTTTTGCTGTTGTTCCTTTTCAAATTCCCTTTAATGTCTTTGGTCTGTTCTTTTATCCAGTTCTAATTGGGTTTTTTTTTCATGCTCGACTTCCCGGTTGACTGCCTTGTACTGATATACCATTTTTATATCGTTCTCTTTCTACTTTAGCGCCCCTCTCTTGTCACACATGTACAGGACCTCAGCTATGACCAAGGGCTTCTTGACTGGGGGATGTCTACTAAGGATCTCGATGGCTGTTTCGGTTGTTGCTGTATCAAAGGTGGTGATCAATGTGTTTATGTATATCTCGTCAGCGTCGAGGATGGTGCCAAATTTCCACCGATCATTGTCAGAAGCCTTCAGTGTCTCGAGATCAAACGTTATTTTTGTGTGGCTTTCTTTGTTGACCTTCTTTAGATGTAGCCTTAAAATCATCATCACCAGATCATGGTCACTTCTAAAGTCCGCTCCCGGATATCTTCGAGTCTTGGCGAAGTTTGCTCTTGACTGGATGCGCATCTTTACCATTATTTAATCGATCTGACTATGATGGTCTCGGCTTGACCTGGGCAATATCCATCTTATGAATACTTTGTGTTGGCTTAAAGTGTTTGGCAGCATACAGTTGTTGTAACTAGCGAATTCCAGGAGCCTCAGGCCTCTCATATTGGTATGTGCATAGCAACAACGCTCACACGTTCCTTTCCAGTTCATGCAAGCATACTAGCCTATTTTGGCATTCCAATCGCCTTGCACAACCAAAATATCTTTCTTTGGTGTTTTATAAACAACTTCCTGTAGCTGGCCATAGACGTTTTTCCCATCTTCTTCATCTTAGTCTGATGTTGTGGCATATGACTGTGTAATGTTGATGTTGAATGGAGATGCACAGAGGCGAATCATGATGATTCGGCAAGAGACTGGCCAACATTCCATTATAGTACTCACACTGTCCTTGTGGACAAGGAGCCCAAATCCTTTGTCCTTTTGTCCTCTTTGCCACGGAAATACAGTTTGTGGCCTTCCAAAGTAGTCGTTTCTCCAATGTTCTTTCATTTTATCTCACAGTCCTAGGATGTTCCTGTGGTATCTGTTCATTTTTCATAGGTAAGCTCCTCAAGCTTTTCCACTGCTCTCAGTCTTTTCACATTACAGATGTCAATGGTGATGTTGTTCCTGACACGGATCTTGCTGCTCTGAGCACCAGTCGAATACTTTCCACCTCCGCCCCGGTGCGTGACGGAAGGCACTGCATTTGTTGACCTGGGTGACAACCGACCATGTATGAGATGAGTAATGGTTGTCTTTTTTAATGTGGTGTGTCTAGGGCAGCCTCCGCCTTGCGGAGCCCAATCCTCTCCAGGCCTGACTACAGACGGTTTCTTCCAACTAGGTTTCTCGCCTTTGTAATGAACACGTTGCCGTTGAGTTGTTTGACAGACTTTACGCTTGTCCATTGACTTCTCATGATGGGCAGTTGGAAAGTCCTCCAGACTTGCACGGGGAAATAGACGTCCCACCCCTCTGGTGCACACATTACTACGTGTATAGGAAACCAGGAGGAAGCAGCCATAGATTTTATATACAGTCTTCCTTTTCTTCTGTTGGAAGGAACTTTATACAATACACATGTGCACATTTCATTGCTATTTACATGCCCACATGTACAGTACAAATGTTGTGAAAGTAATTTCAGTTTTTACCAGTTTTTAACTTCTTTTGTAATGCTCAGCCAGCTGAAAACGCCGTAAATCATTATATGTTTTCGTTTCATGCCGGTAAATCAGGGTTTCCTTTAATTGTTCAATCTATTTTGGACATTGAACAGGGTGTATGCTAATTATATTTGTCTGGTATTGTCGTGTTACTGCCGCAACAAAACTGCGGAATGATAGAAGGAAAATATCATAAAACAACGAATCGATAATGCGACATAACGACAATGCGACGAAAGACAAAAAAGCAAACGAAGAAGCAAGCAACAATTATCCTGCCTTAAAGTGACAAACCAAATTGTATAAAATTACAAAGAGAGGAATAATATTGTTTTATCTTGTCGTTTTATAGCAACATATTTGCTGTAATGTCCTGTTGTTGTTTTTCATTCTTCTTTTGTTGTGTTATCACCTTGTCGTTTCAGTTTATTGTCATTTTGTCGCGGGTACAAAATGACGAAACAAGGAAGCAGAAAAAGCTACCTTAAGAAGGACTTAAACTTGTCAACTGTTAGTAGCTACATCCATAGATTTCACAAGTACTCAACATGTAATTAAATATACCTAATTGTTTTAAATATATATTTTTTTCTTTTAGGTTTCAATCATGTTATCAGCCATTATACTTTTGAGGCAGGATGAAACAGTTAAATGGCTTCCGGGTTCATCTAGATCAAGACGTCAACGCCAAGGTCATTCCACGTCCTCTTGGATAATCCAGAGCGTCAAACAATATCCAAACGAACGAAGAAGTTCGTTACCAAAACGGGAGTCTGTTAGAATAATCATAGCAACAGATAGACATATTTATTCTGGATTGAATGTTTTCACAATAGACGTGTGACATGTTTATAGATTAATAACAAATTACACACAGACACTCACACAAACACACGCGTACGCACGCGCACACGTAAACACAGTGATTTCAATCGCTGTCAAACTTTGTTAATTTGAAGATTGGTGGGCTCACAAGTTTCTGCTTAAGAGAAAAGATAGTCTTCGTTCGACTTGGACCACTAAGTATCTTTTTTAATGTAAGGTTCTTGTCAAGTCGGTGTATAAACTAGACAAAGTTGAAAAAATTAGTAACAGACTACCTACACACCCATATTTATCCTAGGATTTTCAGTCCTATTCTAATGTGTGGGTTCCGAAGATTGTTCGATCACTTGAAATCGGACAACCATCTTCCTCCATTCCTCTCGATTTCCTCTCTTTCACAGTGAGTCGCTGTTCTAGCTGCATTGTTCCATGAGTCATGAGGCCAGCATACTTCAAAGTTCGAATTATTAGTTATACAATTTGTCCAATACGAACTTCACGCTGACCTATAAATTTCGTCAACGTTACCTACAAATGACACAACGAAGGTATCCTACCAAAATCATTTGCATTTGATGACATAATAGCGACCCCCAAAAATATTTTTTAAAAAAAACCAACAAAATAAAAACGAAAAAACCCATTAAAACAATATCTAATGGAAGAAGAATCATGGTATATGTGCTAAATAGAAATTTGTTTTAAAAAAACTTTTCAGTTAACTGGAATTTCTTGTAAAAAAAAAGCTATACAATTTTGTAAGTTTTAGTGAATTTTGTTGTAAGTGATCAAGGTTGTTTTGTAATAACTCTAAAAGTTATGTTATAAACAAAGGAAACTGTTTTCATTTTTATGCTTGAAAGACGATGTCATCAAAGGGGTCCTCTTGCCCCATTATTTGTTTTTGTTTTCCATTGCTGTTGTGATTTCAGTAAATAAATTTTGAAGCAAAACGTGGACTACGTGGAATCATTTTTGAAGTCAGTATGCCGATGACGCTTTAATTCTTTTCGATGTATCTTCACATTTTCTTAATGCAACTACGATTATCTATCAAAGTTTTTATTATCTGGAATTTAATGTAACATAGCAAAACAAAGGTTATTTCGATTGGAAACAAGAAATATTACTATAAAATAGTAAACTGCTCTTCTTCCAAATGAACACTTCTTGGCATCGATATTTCTCCAGACTTACAACAAATGGTGAAAATCAATTATAGGAAGAATTTAACGAATACAAAAAATACATATTGTAAGCTGGAGTTAAAGACCTACTTCAGTAGTAGGTAAAGTAATTGATGTAAAAGCCTTTGTTCTGCCGATATTCATACATCTTTTTCCCTACCCTTCAAAATCCATCAGGAAAAATTGAAGCAGCACTAAATCGAACTTCCTTTAAGTTTATATGGGATGGTACGTCATTGTAAACCAAGGTTTCCGATATCTTAACCCTTTCTACACCTTGACGGATCGAGCAGGTATTTTAGTGCTTTGTCCTAGCGACATTTGTTAGATTTCGTGAGTTACCTCCCTTAGTGTGCAATGCCAACTAACCAATAGCATGTAACAGTGGTGCAATCTACATCAGTCAAAATTGGTGGAGGTAATTGACTTCACATCGAAAGTATGACTATGTAGAAAGAAGCCATTACAGGCATTACAGGTGTATTTGAGTGAACGTATTTTCCCAAAACAGGAACCGGTAGTAGCAAATTCATTATTTATAATTCGATTCAAGTGCTTCCCTTATCTCGATCATGTAGGAACTGTTTTTAAATTTGAACAACTTATTTTTGATTGGGTGCGGTGGTGAACTTTACAAGCGCTAGGTACAGAAATATCTGCTCCATCTGCCACGGTATAGATAGGGTTAACATATCAGAACCTTGGCGAGAAAGATGGGGTTAGTAAAGTAGAAAGAATTAGTAGCCTCTGAGAATGATGGAGGATTGAATATGATAATATTTATTAATTCTTTAGATATATTAAGTTAAGACGAGTTAGAAGGTTACTGGAAAACGAGTACTGAGCATGGCAAAACCTAGTCATACTACTGTGTTCAGAAATATACAGCATACATGACGTCGGGGAGGAGGAAAGTAAGAGAACCTGGTAAGCACATTCCTAACACTTTATGGAGAGATGTAACTTTGTGAGAATCAAAAATTGGAACAAGGAACTACAAAGTCCAAATGTGTATTTATCGCTGATTTTTTATAGTTAAGTTTTACCTAAAATGTTCTACAAATAATGGGAAAAAAAAGCCGGCATTGAAATTCTGGATGATTTAGTTTTGATGATCACGATAATTAAATACATCGTAAATATCGTAAAAGAAATGAATACTTATTCTTAATGTCCAAACATCCAAAACCATGGAAAAATAAATTAAAAATTTTTTGGCTCACAACAAGTTTGATAAGCAGGAGGATAAAATTAAAATAATGAACTTCCAAAAACAATATTCATTGAAGCTTGTTTACAAATATTTTGTAGAAAAGAAAAAAAGGCAACACACTGCTATGGAAAAGATAAAATATTAAATAAGATTATAAGCAGTGAGGAGTGGTTTGAGATTTATAGTTGGGCGAAATATTTTACCATGGTTACAAAATTTATCTTTTATAATTTTAAATTTATTCACAGAAAAATTCTCCTTTGTTTTATATATTTTAAAAAATTAACACATTAGAGGACGACGAAAAATGAACTTTCAGTAGGAGTGAGAATGAAAGTATTGAACATTTGTTTTAAGACAGCCATATTAATTCAAAGTTTTGTTACCGCTTTCGTAAACTTTTTGCACATAATTGTCATAATATTATTTATACGCCCGAAAGATATATATTTCAGGAAGTGAACAAATGGACATTTTGTGCAAGCTCTTGCTTTTATGGCTCAATATTATATTCACACTTGAAGATTTGAAATGCGAAATCCTTCCGCTTATGTTTTTAAGTAAATAGTTAATCCCATAAAAACATTGAAATGGTTTGTGCTATGTTAAGTTAAGAAGAGGACCGATTTCTTCCAAAATTGGCAGCAACTATGAACATGCAACTTGCGCAATTCAGTAAAAAGGAAATCATAATGTAATATTGCAAAGTCTGTGTCACCTAGACGCTGTATACTTGAGTCAGTCTAATTTTTGTGTCTCAAGTGAGTGCGTGCTATTTGCATATGCGTGCGTGCGTGTCTGTGTTTTCTTTCATTTTGATGTGCATTATATTTATTATCACTAGTCATTTTGATAACCAGTACTGTCTAAGTGTTAGGTGAAACTTGGATGGTGTCACACGACCCAGTGGTCAACCTATTACGGGGATAATTAAAACAAATGACAGAAACTTCATTCTACCTACAAAGTTATCATCACTGTCAATCCCCTGTATCAGTACTGTCATTCTTCAGTTTCATCACTGTCTGTCGAAAGTATCATCATTGTCAATCCTGCGCATAAGCACTGCTAAATCCACTGTATCAGCACTGCCAATCGCTATATTAGCACTCTAAATCTCCTGTATCAGCAGTGCATTCCCTTGTATTTGCATATTCAATCCTTTATATCAGCATTGTCTTCCCACTGTATCAGCACTGTCTTTCCACTGTATACGCACTTTCAAGCCCCTGTATAAGCACCGTCTTTCCACTGAATCAGCTCTGTCAAGTCCCTGTATAAGCACTGTCTTTCCACTGTATCAGCACTGTCTTTCCACTGTATAAGCACTGTCAAGCCCCTATATAAGCACCGTCTTCCCAATGAATCAGCACTGTCAAGCCCCTGTATAAGCACTGTCTTTCCACTGTATCAGCACTGTCTTTCCACTATATAAGCACTGTCTTTCCACTGTATCAGCACTGTCTTTCCACTGTATAAGCACTTTCAAGCCCCTGTATAAGCACCGTCTTTCCACTGAATCAGCACTGTCATGTCCCTGTAAAAGCACTGTCTTTCCACTGTATCAGCACTGTCTATCCACTGTATAAGCACTGTCTTTCCACTGCATAAGAACTGTCTTTCCACTGTATAAGCACTTTCAAGCACCTGTATAAGCACCGTCTTTCCACTGTATAAGCACTGTCTTTCCACTGTATCAGCACTGTCTATCCACTGTATAAGCACTGTCTTTACACTGCATAAGCACTATCTTTCCACTGTATAAGCACTTTCAAGCCCCTGTAAAAGCACCGTCTTTCCACTGTATAAGCACTGTCTTTCCATTGTATCAGCACTGACTAGTCCCTGTATAAGCACTGTCTTTCTACTGTATAAGCACTGCCAAGCCCCTGTATAAACACTGTCTTTCCACTGTATAAGCACTGTCAAATTCCTGTATAATCACTGTCTTTCCACTGCATCAGCACTGTCTATCCACTGTATCAGCACTGTCTATCCACTGTATAAGCACTGTCTTTACACTGCATAAGCACTGTCTTTCCACTGTATAAGCACTTTCAAGCCCCTGTATAAGCACCGTCTTTCCACTGTATAAGCACTGTCTTTCCATTGTATCAGCACTGTCTAGTCCCTGAATAAGCACTGTCATATCCTGTATAAGCACTGTCAAGCCCCTGTATAAGCACTGTCTTTCCACTGTATAAGCACTGTCTTTCCACTGTATAAGCACCGTCTTTCCACTGTATAAGCACTATCGTTCCGCTGTATCAGCACTGTCAAGTCCCTGTATAAGCACTGTCTTTCCACTGTGTAAGCACTGTCAAGCCTCTGTATAAGCACTGTCTTTTCACTGTATAAGCACTGTCAAGCCCCTGTATAAGCACTGTCTTTCCACTGTATAAGCACTGTCAAGCCCCTGTATAAGCACTGTCTTTTCACTGTATCAGCACTGTCAAGTCCCTGTATAAGCACATTTAATCCCTACTGTTAGTCCTCTCTCTCTCTCTCTCTCTCTCTCTCTCTCTCTCTCTCTCTCTCTCTCTCTCTCTCTCTCTCTCTCTCTCTCTCTCTCTCTCTCTCTCTCTCTCTCTCTCTCTCACTCTCTCTCAGCATTTCTAATTCTCTGTGTCAGCACTTGCAATATCCTGTACCCTTCCAGAAACTCGAACAGAAAATATCTCAAACTTTCCTGCGGTACTTCACAATAAATAAGTATAGTCGAGTTCATATACCTGTCCCATACTTTTAGCCTTTTCATAAATATTTGTGACTGAACATTGTTTCAGCGTGACAAAAGGGACATTTATAAAACCCTCATAAGTGACGAGTCCAGAATCCTGGATAGTTGTAGTTGTTATGCATATTTAATTTGTGTTGTGTGCTTCACCTTTGTCCGAAATTGATAGAGTAGTTATGGCCTATCAGATTAATGTCTCATTTGTTAGTTATGAATATATTTGTTTACTGATATTTGAGTTCAAGGTCTAACCGTATTTACAAAATTTAGAAAGCTCTGGAAGAGAACGCGTACCAACATCTTGTTCATTTGAATGTGTCCCTTAAGAATTTTATATGAAGTTGAGGTAAAAAAAAAAAACATATTCATTCATATTTTAATATCAGTCTGAAATCATTCACTGTTGTGTTCAATCATAAATTGAGATGACTCACTTATTTAAATTAGTTATTGGAAATAGCATGTGTTCAGTGAATATTTGGACAAGGACGCTATTTAGGAATTGTTGCAAATTCATTCAAGGACATTCTGGATTATATCATGAGATACATCAAGATTTTAGTGCATCAACCTATTCGAGACTATTTGTACATCAGCACATTCATTTTTGGAATTCATTCGGAACACTATACTTTGTATTTGTGATAGAACAATTAGGTTTAACTGGGATTCAATTCACAATAATATAAGTTCATTTTAAATTTTCACTTTTTATTCAAGAGAAATAAAGGGTTTGTTAAATTTTACAAAGCTTGTTGGATTTGCTTTTATTTGTGCTACATAGTTTAAGAGCAATGAATCGTAACACACTCATTATATCTCATATAACGCCTCGACTATTCCCGTTAATATAATCGTCCTGTTAAATATCTTTTCAACAAAAATACCATCATTTTTCGACTCTTGTGGTCTAACCTACACTCTGTATCATTACTGCTAAGTTGGCACCTCTGTCATTTGGCGATTTGCTATTCAGTTTTGGTTGTTATCGCTAAGGTGATGAACTGAGCAGACGTGCATGCATGTTCATAGTCTAAAAAATAGTTCCAAACGATTTCTTCACTATAACCGGAATAAGGAATTAAACTTCGAAAAATGCATTAGCATGATGTTTTTTTTGAAAATTTAAAATTGTTTAATCATGCTCATTGTATCAGTGGTTAGATTTTGCATGTTGACGAGTTCTTAAACTTCGGTGGTAAGTAATCTTGCATTAAGTTCCCATTCCATAATGCTTAATTAGAAATAATCTGTTTCTAAAACAAACACCGGAACTGATGAAATTTGCCAGCCAACCAAATGCATGGGGTAAGAGGTGAGCGGAATGAGCGGTGCTGTTTTAGTTGTTAACGTGCCAGACTCGCAATCGAAACGATAATGTTTGAATGCTACCATTGGATCAGCCCGGAATGGCTACTGGGTACCCTATCCCAGGGGTTTTTAAACTGGTTCGCGGACCCTTTGGGGTCCGTCGCGTGTGGTCAAGGGTTCCGCAGGAAGGTCCCCAAAAAGAATAAACATTGATCATTTGCACAGTTTTAATTATCATAGGGGTCGGCCATCTAACCACGACATGCTAAGGGGGTCCACAACTTCAAAAACTTTGGCAAACACTGCCCTATCCTACCAGTTCCATGACTAAGACCAAAATACACGTGGAACCTTGGCCTAGCACTTGACTATTTTATTTTAAATCACACAATCGTGAAATTCCAATAGGTACTACGAGGTATGTGAGAATACATCTAATCGTGTTCTTTACAGGTTACTTTGATTAATTAAAACACTACATTAGTTAGCGAAAATGCTACATATTATTGTATCTCTTTCACTAATGCAATCCCACTTCTGACGTCTGTATAGAGCAAGCAGTGAGGGCACAAATGAAATATAAATAGCCTCTTTTAAAACCAAAGACTTTATTTACCAAACAAGATAAAAAGGAAAATTACATGGCTGTACTGTCATGAGCAACATTGAATCAACAAAATTACGAGAATTCAAAAATATCAAATATTGAAACAATATATTCAGTTTAAGTCTGAATAGCTTTTAGTATTGGTTTAATTACGCACAAACTGTTATATCTCATTTAATCGAAAAACTCAGAGGTTATCCACATGCAATGCGGAATTTATTGTGTGTTATATAACAGAAATAGCTACACGTCGTCTATTTTAATAAAACAGAAATGTTCTAGTCATGATCAAGATGTGAAGTTAACCTTTCCACATAACAATTGTGATGGTATACTCTCCACATAACTAGTATGAAGCTACTCTGTCCACATAACAAGTGTGAAGTAATTCTGTCCTCATAAAAAGTGTTCTGTCCACATAACAAGAGTGTTGTTATTCTTTCCATATAGCAACTGTGAAGTTATCTAGTCCCCATAACAAGTGTGAAGTTATAATGTCCACATAACAGGTCTTTATATTCTATTCAAATTTAATATGATGCATTAAAAAAAAAACACAACACTATTTTTAGGTTGCCAAGACCTCCCCATAGAACCTTACTCCAATTCGGTTTAGGCACATCATTCAAGCTGCACTCGGCACTGAATTGAGAAATAACTATGAAAACAGTCAGCCGTCATTTGTTGGTTACATACACGTCATTGCCTTGTCAAATATCCCTACTCAGCTGATATACCATTGAACAATGCATAGTCTTCAATAATTTGCACATTATGGCACATGTACGAATAAACATGTTACAACTGCATTACAAAATAATCCCATGGGCTGATGATTATTTTAAGCCTAAATAATAGAATCGTCAAGGGTGAGAATGAATGAATAAAAATACATATTAACAACCACGTGCATGAAATATAACTTCAACTTCAATTCTCACCATGAATAACATTGATAATTCATACCAACTTGTAAATAATGATACAAATAAGAATGTAACTCAAATCTTTACACAATTATAAATACTGTATCAAGCACAAACGTTAGAAATATAGAGAATTGGAAGTGTTATCCATAATCATACTGCCGAAATGACAATTATAATCAACAAGACATTGTCCTGACAATGATTAAATGTCAAAAATGGAGAATCGATTTAAACAGTATTGTTTTCATGCTCTTTGCAGAACATTGTGTTTAGATTAAAAATCCGTCTCTTCTTTAAAATTAACTTCAAGTTATTTCCTGAAATTTACCCCAGAATTTAATCAAAAGTTAAAGACTGTCCAAAATTACAAGGTAGACGTTCCAAATTACAAGTTGGATTATACAAACTGCAAATTAGATTCTCAAAAAACAAGTTAGACTGTCCAAATTACATGTTAGACTGTCCAAAATTACAAGTTTGACTGTCCAAATTACAACTTTGACATCCAAGTTACAAGTTAGATTGTCCAAAATTACACATTAGACTGTCAAACTTACAAGTCAAAATTACACATTCTGTGCAGTAAAAGGTTAAGCATGGTAATAAGATAGGGATGTATTTATTTATTTCGTTTTTTATAAGGAAAAGATTTTCTAAATAAAATAAAACTCAGAAAACCTTAATCAACCACGATTACTCTGTCAAAAAGGAAAGTATATAGAAGAAATTTTCTAGTTTGCTATACAGTTCGTTAGGTTGGTGTCGCAATCATTCTAGATGCAATCAAACTAATCACAAATCTTTGTAGATGTTAAAGAAAATAATGGATGAATACTTATCTTGTAGATAACCATTGGAGAAAAATAAGGAAGTGAATGCGAAAGATAAAGAAGAAGATTGGAAAATAAAGTTAGTCAAACAGATAATATTGTTGTCAGGTAGCACGGGACACAGTAAGTTAGTCACACAGAGAATACTGCCGATAGCTGGTACGGGGCACAATATGTTAGTAAAACAGAGAATACCACCGACAGTATGGCACAGTAAGTTAGTCAAATATATAATACTGTTGCTGTACGCGTAATGATAATTTCAAAAGAACTAAAACATTCACAATGAGTCAAGATGACCGCATTCTAAAATAACGAACCACGAGACTCGCATTTTATTTATACATAAAACAATGCAGGATAAAAATAAAGCACACCGTTTCAGCAAATGATAGTAATAGCTGCTAATTCCATGGTAACGCAGGCCGTGTCTATTTCACGTGATAAAAATAGATTGTAATTGCAACATATTGTTTTCAACAAGCCACTATATAAGTTAAGCAATAACTATTAATTTTGATTATTCAACTTTTCGTCTGCCTCATTTACTAATTATCATCTTATTATATGTTTTAAAAAAAATCATTTTTGCAGGCACAGAAATGAAGGTACTGTGACTCACTGGTCAACGTGCCGGATTCGCGAACATATGATCAGCCTGCATCGGCTACCTAAGTGTATCCGTGCGCATGGCGAATTGCCTCATCATTAAATCACATGAGTGTATTGCTGTACCCTAAAGCACCAAAAGCCAACAACAAAGGAAGTGTTGATCTTGCTTAAGTCATACCCTTAGTTTTAAGGTGGATACATTTTGAATATCCATAGGGAAACATTATGTTTATATTCAACATAAGTGCTTTTGTTTTAAGATTGTAGGCTCTATGGCATGGTAGCGAAAGGATATGATCTCATATTTTTTTAATTCTCTATTTGCTTATCTTCTCTCTAAATAAATTCGGTTGCTTAACATGTCACATGTCTTTTCACTTATAAATTCTCACTGACTGTCCATCCATATGACAAATGGTTTGCAGTTTATACACGGATATAAGCTCTACTGTTTGCTATATACGATAATATATGTAGGCTCTTCTCTGCAGTATGGCACAGTATATTTTCAACCATTTATTACATCATTATGTCTCTGATTATATATATACCGGTAATGTAGACATTCATTTTCCGTCAAAATGGCCATGGGTGTAAATGTAATGGATCTATAATGTATTGACACATTTTCTTGAGGTCTAATTGCTCCATAACCACACTCACACTATACCTAACCAAGCCATGTAGAGGATGTGTGTTGAAAAAGATACTAGCCAATAACCTATTGAATGGAGCAGACTTCAATTATTGAGGTAAGTGAAATAAAGAAATTTACAATCTTTCTTGCCATTCGTCTTATAAAATAGAATTGATATGTATATATGATGTTTCGAAATTTGTTCTAAATTTCCAGAGTCGATTCTATAGCACGTCAAATTAGCCGTTTTTATAACTTGACAAATGAAAATAATTATGTTGTTGTTCTTTGGATTTAACGCCATTTCTCAGCAAAATAAAGGTTATCCATGGCGGCCAATATAACTGGTGGAGGAATAACCTGGGGAAATTCTGGTAAGAACAACCGACCCACGAGAAGCTACAGACACCTTTCTCACATATCCACCTTGTCCTTGCAGACGTTGGAACTGACAGAGGTGAGATGGCAATTCTCGGTAAAGGCGGGTGATTTAGACTTGTTCGGCTACCCAAGGTCCCGAAAATAATTTCACGATAAAGGATGAATGATGTTTTAGTTTTTATAATTCAGCAAGATTATTCTTGTCGCTCATGTATTGATGTTGAACTTAGTCATTATAACAATAATCTTGACCAGTTTTCTTGACGAAATGATTTGATATGTAACAAAGCCAATTCATGTGTGTGAATGCGTAACGTATATCACCTCCTTCGTTCTTATCCGTCTTAGTTACTACAAAGCTCAGTCATTATCTTGTTAAACAGTTTATTGAAGACAGTTACAGAATTGGGGGAAGGGTAGGTAGCTTTGTGTAACCAGTATGCAGCTGTTGACCGTGACATTGGCTCATATAATATTAATGATGTCCTTAGAGAGAGGGACTTCAACTTAGAGACCATAGGCCATCATAAAATAAAAATGCTCTTGAAATATCATGCGACAGACTGGGAAGGGCAGGTGGCGGCTCCATGACCATTCAACGGCAGCTGTTGAACCAGAAATGCATAGTATTCATAAATGGGACGCTACGAGATATATTTGTGTATCAGGCGATGCAGGCTATCTTTAGTATGGTGCCATATCATTGCCACAGATACCACGGAATTGCAAATTATTCATAGTTTATCATCCTTTCACAAAGCATGCTGCGTATACCACGCGATATAATCTTGCCTTTATCTTGCCAAATATACCATGGGATTAAAACCTGACTGAAATGCTGGAAAATCTTGCTACAGCACTTGTTATATGTACAGATAATTGAAGATTGCTTTAGAATGTTCACTAATCATGCCAAAGATAGTATAGGAATGAAATTTGTCTTAAAATGTTACGCACGTTCGTCACAGAGCGTGATATATTCAACGGGTGATCGAAGTCTGACTTAGAATTTTATCTAATCTTGCCACAGCGTATTATATATAGCGGGTGATTGAAGTTTAACTTAGAATTTTGCCTAATCTTTCCACGGCGTGTTATATGTACCGGGTGATTGATGTCTGACTTAGAATTTTGCCAAATCTTGCCACAGCGTATTATATGTACCGGACGACTGAAACTTGCTTTACAATGAAACAAAATCTTGACATCAGATGCAAAGAGATTGAAATTTGCCTTCAATATTTGCCTAATCTTGCTACAGGTCGTGTTATATGAACTTAGCCATTCAAACTTTCCTTATATTGCCACTTAATCTTGCCACAGACCGTGTAATGTGAACCAGTCGACTGAAACTTTGATTACTACGGTGGATATATAGTCTTGTCGCAGACATTCTTATGTGTACTAGGCGATACAAACTTGGATGTTGCCTGTCCCAAATATCATGGAAGTTGCCTAATCTTGCCACAGGGCGTATTATGTGTGCTAGGCTATCGAAACTTACCTTAGGATGTCGCTTGCCATAATATCATGATTATGGAACTTACCTGAGAATGCTACCTAATCTTGCGACAGAGGAATGTTATGTGTACATCGCCATTAAAACTTTCCCTACGAGGTCCCTTAATCTGCCCCATTGCGCGCGATGTGTATAAGTCCATTGAAACTTGTCTTTAATGTTGTCTAATATTTACAAAGATACGATGAGATTGAAATTTATATGCAATGTTGTCTGACCTTGCCACACAGAGTGTTGCGTGTACCATGTGATTAAATGTTCACAAGGAACATATGCCAATCTTGCCGCAAAACTTGGCATTTGAACCGGACTATTGCAACCTGCACTTAGAATATCGCCAAAACTTGCTAAAGATATCATTAGATTGAAACTTGTCTTAAAATCTCCTCTTATCTTCATACAATGAGTGTACTGTGCAATTCAAATTTGCTATAAAATATTGTCCGGGATACCAGAGCATTGAACATGCCTGACAATTTTACCACAGAGCGGGTAATGTCTGTTACGCGATTGAAAGATGGCATAGAAAGTCTACTAATCTTGCTCTTGAGAGTGTCAAGCAAATACAATATGTCTTAGAATACCCCTTATTTTGCTATATAGCATAACGCATAATGCAAAGGGTTACATAGACCCGCCATAAATTAACAGGCTTTAGGCAGCTACTCCAGTCTTTTCTCCCGTTTTGCAGGATAGGTTATATGTTTTTATAATCATTATTAATCTTCGTTAGTGTCTTCACCATGCATTGACTGTTTTTGAAGAATGTGTCTCTTCATTTATTTGTTTTGGAAAACATAACTTTTATACTTTCACATTTATTACAATCTCCTTTCTTGATGAACACGACACTATCATGTTATACTCGCCAGTCGACCCGTTTATGCTACGATGAACCCCCATTCATTGCATTAAATAACAAATCTTTGGCGTCCCATACTACAATGTGTACTAGACTTAACAGCCTGAAACCACATTCTTCTTTACTTAAAGGTGAACGGCAGCGAAAAAAAGAATCGTGATCTCAAAACCGGTCGGTGAAGAAAAACAAACATTCAGTTATCCTCGTTTCGACCCTTCCTTCTCAGCCATCTGAAAACTCAATAGATAATTTGGATGACTTAATTCAGATTCCTTTTAAATAGTAACCTTTGAAGTCTGAGCAAGCAATGCGCGTCGCATCATTCAACACCCAATCATTAGGAGCACATGAAAAGCGCTTAGAAATAGTTAACATTATCAGCGATCGACGGGTTTTTCTTGTCAGACACTTGGCTATAAATAACGTGATGATTTCATCTGTACGGGTCTAAAAATCCCTTTCTCTTCGGTTACTCCATCAAGTCGTGCCCACGTAAATTTCCGCAGAGGGAGAATTGCAGTTGTAAAAAGAAAACCATAATACTCCGTCTTAACCACAACACAAATGTGAATTTCCACCACGCATAGTCTGAACTGGTCCAAACCACTCTCACAGTGGAACAAAGATCCGTCATATTTTTTTTGTCTCTACCTCTCTTATAGTTGAAGAAAACAAGATTATTGGATCTCTTTTTTGGAGTAGTTTCCTAACTGTTTTGAGATTGGAAATTCGGTAGGTAGCAACCCGATTATTCTTAAAGATTTCCACTTTCACTGTCACAGTTCTGAAAACCCATGACAAGAGAGAAGGAACGTAAGTGGTTGACAAGGAGCAAAACAAACTCTAAGTATCATGGAAAGGACCATTCGTTGTAACGGAAACGAAGGGTGGACAGAACTATCGCATCAAGTTAGGAGATAAAGAGAAGTTGTACCACATTAACATTCTTAGACGCTACCGTGAAAGGGAGTCACCTACATAGTTCGTGGTTGCTACAGTTGTGACTAAAGAATCTGACGACAACAGATGAGTGGCGGAAGTACTTCCTAGTTGTCCTTTGACGATGAATGAAACCTACGTCAACGTCGTCCTTGACGTAACGTTAACGTCAGAACAACGTGAGGAGGTAGAGGAGATGCTTCACGACTACGAAAATATCTTGACAGAGAGACAAATTATGACGGACTTGGAGTTAAGTTTGAAGTTACTGGATGAAACTCCTGTTAAAATGAAACCCTATCCTCTGCCTCATGCGACGTCAGAAACTGTACGAAAATGAAATTCAAACTATGCTTGACTTAGATGTTATTGAACCAGCCAAATCCGCTTATAGTTCACCAGTTGTTTTAGTACAGAAGAAGGATGGTGATCACCACTTTTGTGTTGACTATCGGAAGTTAAATAGAATCAAGAAATTTCAGGTGGAAATTTTACCACTTCCTGAGACCAGAGTAACCAACGCCAAAATGTTTAAGAAAATTGACATGTCAAAGAGATGTTGGCAAATTCCAGTTCGCAAGGAAGACCATCCAAAACATGCCTTTGCACCACCAGATGAAACTTCCCAATTGGTAGTCATGCCGTTCGGGGTCCGGAACGCACCCACAAGTTTGACCCGAATGATGAGGAAACTTCTATAACATTTAAGAGAGAGCGGAGTTTCGAATTTCATGGATGATTTGTTGTTGGCGACAGCTACTTGGGAAGAATACGTAGTCTTACTGAGAAAAGTTCTGAAACGACTCAAACAGACAGAGCTTACCGCTTACTGCCTGACCCTCTAAATGTCACTTTGGATTTCGCAGACTGACCTATCTAGGACACACCCTAAGTGAAGATATATTAACCCCAGACAGTGCAAATGTCGATCAGCTTCAGAACGCCTGACGTCCAACTACAAAGACGGTAGTACGCTCTTTCTTAGGTATTGCAAGTTAGTATCATGAGTATATTGCAAAATTCAGCGCTATTGCCAGTTCGTTCACTGACTTGACAAGGAAGAAGGCTCCAACGAAAGTTATTTGGACTGACGTTTGAGATATGGAATTTTAGAGATTGAAAAATAGGTTGACGTCAGACGCATTAGTGAGACTACCGGACGTGACCAAAGACTTTGTTTTACGTACCGACGCTATTGACAGTGGTCTTAGTTTAATTGTACTGCCGGAACATGATGGAAACTAATTCCCTGTTGCATTTGGTAGTAGAACGTTATGTCCCGCTAATCGTAAGTAATCTGTTACTGAGAGGGGGTGCTTAGCGATTATCTTTGGAATCTCTAAATTTCAGCGCTACTTGTATGGGCGAAAGCTAATTCTTGAAACTGACCAGCAAGCTTTTGCTTATTTGGCCCAAGTTATATTGACTAATGGTCGTTTAATAAGATCGTCGTTATTTCTTTTACAATATCAAGTTTAGTTACGTTACATTATAAGAAGCTCAAATGGAGGAGCATATTGTATGAGTAGATTAGTTGATTCTGAGGTGAAAAGGTCCCTTCAGAACATATAAATAATGACTTAAACTGCAACTTCAAAATTCGGAGAGCAAAATTCCAGATTTGACTTTTAAAGAGAGGCATCTGTGATGTGGCGAATTTTGAAGATGTATTTAAATGTAAGGTCGAATAAATTGTAGTTTGAAGTTAACATAGTCAAGCCAGAAATGTCTGAGAAATTCACTGATTATTTCTTATTGCATCTCTGGAACATACAAGGGTATAGATTTAAGCTTTAGTAGGATTGACCGAGCTATCTTAAACGGTTCAGTGACACACGTGCATTAGAACTCCGATCGTATCGGTTCGTAAGCGACGCAAGCCAAATAATTGATTTTTCAAAGGAAAGCTAATTTCAACAAGTTCTTAGGCTGTCAAAATCTGAGGAAAGATATCACCATTTGTAGTGCGTTTCATGAACAGTTATTTCTGATTGGTCAGGGAAACTAATGGCGAACAGTTGGGAAACTAGAATTTAGAGGACCGATTTGCTATAATTATGTCGTCAAGAATCGTGCTTGGAAAATTTGAATCCGTGTGAACAATAGAATTAAGTTTACCTCTCTAGCGAAGAAAAGTCAGATAGCTTTCTTAAAAAGGAAGTCAGGCTATAGGCTAGAATATGGTTGCGTGGAAAGAAACGGCATTAAGGTAGGCAATTTTAGTTTCCATTTAATATTCTATTTCATTTTTTTGTTTATTTTAGCACATGTATTCATATGCTTATTATTCAGGCATGCAGCGCGTATTCATTTTGTTTGGCTTTATTGATTCGTTAGTGTTATGCAATTTAATTCTTAATTGGTAATTATTAGTGTATTGAGAGAATTAACAGATTGCATGTAATCAACTATGCAATAGGCAGTATTTCATAGGGATTTATGTTGTAACTCAAAGAATGCAAATATGCAGTATTTCATAGTGATTTAGGAATTAACTCTAATATACAAATGTGTCATTTTTATGCTCACATAAATTGATTTTCTGTGTAGGATGACATTGTTATCGTGAGCTAATGAAAAGTGTATATTTATACATGATTTTGTAATGTTTAAATGATCTTAAATGATCGTTATTGTGGCTAGAGCTTGTGGATCTTATGCCATGAATTATTAAGCATTCATTTTATTGAACAGAATTGACTAGTCAAAGGTAAATAAGACGTGTAGTAATGTATACTGGTATATACGGCCTCATTTATCCGAGGACGCAAGTGGTAATTCATAATCAACTGCCGCGCCGAGTGCAATGAATTTCTTGCTAAGGACATTTTTATTAATCTAACGGTACCTTTCTGAAAAAAAAAATCTGTAAAAGCAGTTATTTGTAAGATCATATTATGTCAATTTGCACAGTGCAAATCTCCTACTCTGAATGCTAGCAGTTATATATCTCTACACAAATAATTGTGGAACCATACTTAGCTCTCGTCATACTCTCACATTTAAGGAACAGCTTCAAACTCCTAGAGGAGATAAGTAAAGAAAAGCACGTTGAGTCAAGGGTAATCCGGATCTAAGATAGGACGGACTAAACAGGGGTCGGAAAGACGACCAAAGCAAACATATTAGAGGTGTAAACTAGACGATAGAAGACAGACGCCAGATGATGCTGTCAATAAAACGTAGGATTTAACTCAGAAAACACTACTCGTAATATGATGTAAATTTAATACTGCGACTAAATTCTATCCATGTGAATCAGTTGGATTGAACTTGAAATTTTGGCCATGAATTAATTTAAACTGAGGTTATAGTTACGCATTGATTTATTACATTTGTTTTAGTAAAGCTGCTGTATTAGTTAGAAGTGGAATTATGGTTTTGTACTAATTGATTAGATTTGTTTTACTTATTGGAAAAGGGGACTAGTACTTGTTATTTCTTCAATCGCTTACTCAGCTATCTGTTAATATTCCATCTATCCGTCAACACTGGGAAATAACACCGTAGGAGAGCATTCCCTAGTTAACCAACGATAAATCAATTAAGGAGGCTATAATGATAAAAAAAATAAACGTTTACCATACTGATCTAGAAATTTTTACATATCGATCAATTCTGCGGACGACTTTTGGTTCCCTGTCTCCAGATCATTTGATTTGAAGTTTTAATTATATCAACGCTTTACCCCTAATAATAGCAACAATAACTCCCTCCCAAGCACTCCTGTGATTTCCAATCAAAAATGACAAGCCACATATTAAAATCAACCATTAGAAGTTAAAACAATGTAATTGAACAAACATTCCTTCAATTCGACACGCAACCCTTTTGCCGAAGAAGGCATATGGCAGGCTTTATAAGCCAATCTTCGGAAATTATTGCATTTCAAGCCGATAGTATGTTACAGCAGCGGAATCTCACTAAAAATGAACACGCTTCTGCTTGTGAACGATCGAAATGCTTAGAAAGTAAGAACGACGTTGCTGTAACAATACGTATCTTACGCAAGCGAAATTTTCGAGGAAAAAATAATATTCCAGTTTTAATCGTAACAGATATATATATATATATATATATATATATATATATATATATATATATATATATATATATATATATATATATATATATATATATATATATATCTTATTATTTAGGGTCCTATTTTTCTTATCGGTTATGGACCTTTATTTCTGATCATTAGAGTCCTCCATTTTTAATCACTTAGGTCCTCTATTCTGATCATTCAGGATCCAATATTTCTGATCATATGGGGTCCTCTGTTTCTTATCATTTAGGGTCCTATATTTCTTTTCGATTAGGATTATATATTTCTTCAAACATAAGATTGTATAATTCTTAAAAATTAGCACACTCCTTTTCTAATTTTGGAAGACTTGACCTATTAGAATTTTTTATTTCTAAAAAATTCCATTGACACGTTTTTTTCTTCTTACGTCTTATAAATATAAAATTCCTTGATTTGTTCTGTTCTCGTTTTCTTGAGATAAGTCCCATTGCTATAGTCAAAACATACACAAATATATATCTATCTATCTATCTATCTATCTATCTATCTATCTATCTATCTATCTATCTATCTATCTATCTATCTATCTATCTATCTATCTATCTATCTATCTATCTATCTATCTATCTATCTATCTATCTATCTATCTAATGCGCCCTTGGAGTGTAATCTGTCTCTGGGGTTTTGGCATCGTCTGTTGTGGATGTGCAGAAAGATGCGCGGATAACAGTCCCTATTGTAGTTGGCGACGACGTACTGGGAAGTCTGAGTTGCTTTGGTTGCTGAAGTCTTCCTTTTCGCGCGTTTCTCTGCGGTCTGCTGAACTCTTCTCCCATCAGCGACTATTATGACCTTGCAGACCGTTAGTTTCCAGGTTGCTCGGTCTTTGGCCTGCGCTACCCAGCTGTCTGGTGAAATACTGTCTGCCTTCATGTCCCTCTTGCACACAATATTGAAGCGGAGAAAGGGGCGGCCTACTCTTCTGGTGCCAGTGGTCAACAAGTTATATCGGATTTCCTTTGGCAGCCTCCCATCCTCCATTCGTCGAATGTGTCCCAGCCATCGAAGGCGGTGTTTGCTTAGCAGGGGCCACATGCTTGGGTTACTTGCCCGCTGAAGGATCTCGCTCTGTGGGACGTGGTCTTGTCATCTGATTATCAGGATGCGGTGTAGACACCGACTATGGAAGGAGTTAAGTCAACACTCTTGCCTCATTTAGGTGTTCCATGTATCACTTCCATACAATAGGGTGCTCATAACGCAGGCTTGGTAGACGAGCCTTGGTGTGTACTGTTAGAGCGCTGTTTTCCCACACCATCTTTGTTAGTCGGGTCATGATGGTGTTCGCCTTTCCAAGCCTTCTTTCCTACTCCACATCAAGTGAAAGAGTGTTTCTGATGGTTGATCCTAGGTAAATAAAGTTTTTGACTACTTGCAAGGTGGCGCCGTCGATTTTGTTGGAGAGAGAAGTGGTGACATTTTGAGCACTGACGTTTGTCTTTTTTTGGCTGATGGTGAGCCCGAACTAATTGCAGGCATCAGAAAAGCGGACTCCCAGTCTCTGGAGGGCATCCTCGGTATAGGTCATTAGAGCCGCGTCGTCTGCAAAGAAAATATCCATGATGAGTACTGAACTCACTTTGGTCTTCGAGCGCAGTCGTGCCAGGTTGAACAGCCTCTCGTCATACCTGGTGTCTAGATATGCGTCATCAGTGGACGTGTTGAAGGCGTCGGACATGAACAGGAAAAAGAAAATGCCGAAATGGGTTGGTATCAACATGCAACCCTGCTTCACGCATCTGTTTATGGGGAAGAAGTCTGAGTACAAGACTGTACCCATCATATCGGTATGGAAAGAGATTGTTTCGCTGCGGAGGTTGGTTTTTTTTTTTTGGAGGGGAGGGAATTCGATCTTCCCAAGAATATCCAAGTTGCCCTTCCATTCTGACCAGATCGAAGACCTTGGTGAGGTCGATGAACATCGTGTAGAGTAATTGACCTTGCTATACGCTTTTCTCTTGGAGTTGTCGGAGGAAGAAAATCATATCTGTTGTCGAACTTTCTGTCCATAAACCGCACTGGGATTTTGGGCACACGCGGTTCGGCAGCTTCTGCAGCCTGTTGATGAGCATGTGGACAAACACTTTACTAACCGATGCTGAAAAGCGAGATTCATCTGTAGCTGTTTCAGTCACTGCAGTCTCCTTTGTTTTTGTAGAGGGTCACAATGGTGGCGTCGCGCGTGTCTTGGGGGACTGGTCCTTCCTCCCAGGAAAGCAGAATAGCTCATGCGCTGGCAGCGGCAATTACTGTTTGTCAGGTTTGATGGCTTCTGACGGGATGCTATAGCTACATGGTGCTTTGTCGTTTGGGAGGAGGTATATGGCTTTGCTGAGCTACTCTATGGTGGGAAGTTCCTGTATGTTGCTAATGGCCACATCATTAACTGACGTTTCTCGGGAGTACAGCTCTGAGTAGTGCTTCACCCATCTGGTCATTGTTGCTGAAGGTCTGTGATATTCCCTCCCGTCACACACACACACACACACACACACACACACACACACACATATACATATACATATATATATATATATATATATATATATATATATATATATATATATATATATATATATATATATATATATATATATATATTGGTATTAACTTACTTGATAACTCTTCATATTTATTGAACGAGAGAGAGGGTGGTATTTTCAGTTGATTGAACCATTTGTTTTAAGTGTCCATAACAATTATACATAGATCCATTTGTTTCTTTATTAATATGAAAAATTCTATAGAATAGAGCATTGTAAGTCGTAAGGTAATTCGAATGACCATGATAAGAATGTCATTTAATACATTGAGAAAGAAAAAAGCTTACTTATGCTTGATTTGCTACATTACACAGAAATAGTGCTCTCGTTAAATAAAGACTTGGTCATTCCATGAGACAATTCCATTGACAGTTTTACTTTACCTGGAATACAGGACCAGGCGGACAATTCTTACTGAGGTATGGACACTTCATTTCAGACCAGTATATACATGAAATTGGCGATATTATTTAATGTTTCTTCGCACGTAAATTATCTTTGCAATTTAAATTTATACTTACATTTCCCTCTCACCGTATTTTAAAAAGATTTCTCGTGATATTCAAACATGTCATTAGTTCCTGTTCAGTCTCAGCCTTTTTTTTGTAAATTTGCTTTCCCCGATCAAAATTACGTTTAGTTAGGAACCTCTCTCTCTCTCTCTCTCTCTCTCTCTCTCTCTCTCTCTCTCTCTCTCTCTCTCTCTCTCTCTCTCTCTCTCTCTCTCTCTCTCTCTCTCTCTCTCTCTCTCTCTCTCTCTCTCTCTCAACATAAAATGATGCATTAAGTTCCATATTTTAAATTCTGTCCCACATCACATTTCAAAAATTAAAAAATTTGAAAACTTGTGTGATTGATTTCAATCACTTAATTGATGAATTATATGATCAGCTAAACAATCAGTCGATCGATTTACTTGAGTAACTAGGTGTCTTCAGTCGTTTATAGACATCATACAGGTGCTGTTTCGTATATTAGAATATTGTCGCACAGCTTGTGAGATATTACTATAAAAGGATAAGTAAGGATTACAGCAAAACGACGGAGTTTCTGCATGTTCTTGAAGCATTTCAGCAGTGACATCCACTCTTCCTATATAACATTAACCACTTACCTTTCAATTATCCGATCATCTAATTTGTATTATATATATATATATATATATATATATATATATATATATATATATATATATATCTATATATGTATATGTATATATATATATATATATATATATATATATATATATATATATATATATATATATATATATATATATATATATATATATATTCATTTATTTATTTATTTATTTTTATTTATGTAGTTAAAATCTTTTGTTCTGTAGAATTAGAATTTCAAGACATACGAGTAGTGCGATTGAATTCTAAATATGAATTAGGTTTATCAAAAGTAAAATCATAAATTGTTACAAACAAATAATTTTCAGCATTCAATTAAAATTACCTATAAAATTTTTATACCATAGTGTGACATTATCACAGCAGTTGTAAGAAAAACTGGTTGCTGTTGACCCCGAATGATATAACCTTATATGTTGTACAATAGGGTGGCATTACTATTGATACCTTTATAACGTTACCTGATGTGACAATTTTATCACACGATGGCATTTTTACGGTAGCTGTTGCAGCCACGCCAATTACACACATCACACATTTGACGGAGATCATTCTTAGTAATTTTCCTAGCAATTATTATAGAATAATTGTTTCGCAACAGACAAGCTTCTTTTACAAGGAATCAGGGACCCATCACTTACCACAAACGAGTTGAATGAAGTGATGCAGTGTTTACACAAAATTTAACAACGCTATCTATTGTGAAACATCAAACATTTGGGGTTATTTTCTTCCTTATTTTGATCCATATTCTCAGTAAAGAGAATACAAGTATATAAGTCTTTCTCAGATTTATTAGTTTTGATTTGCTAAACAATGCTTAATGAAAACACCTTAACTATCTATCTCTCATATATATATATATATATATATATATATATATATATATATATATATATATATATATATATATATATATATATATATATATATATATATATATATATATATATATATATATATATATATATATATATATATATATTCTGCTAATGATTTTTAAAAGGAACGTGTACCTAGATCTCTAAGATAAAAGACAATTGCACCAGTCCATTGCCAATGACTTCAAATAGAAAATGTCCAATATTTACCTTTATCTCTTAGTGAATACACTCGAGTCAATTATTCCAAATCGATGACCACAAATGAACATTGTCTATTTAAAACTGGTGTTGTATTTCAAGATTTAGGGTCGTCATTGTATGCAGTGTATTTGGGGACATTTTGAGGGTTAGACCACTTATCAAATTACTACCGATAAATGGAAAGCTGCCACAAAATTTGCCAAAATTACTGAAAGTCGCACACCTAAATCAAGTGCATTGAAACTATAAGAATAACAAAATTAAAATCTTTCCATAAAATGACAAAATGTATACTCTAAAATTTACTGAGCAAATATGGCTCATAGAGTTTTGCGTGGACGACAGAGAACATAGAACGGTAAATTACTTAATATATTGTTTTTGGTTTTCCTTTCAAATTAAATTTATCAAATGTGTAGGATATTTAATATATTTTGCAACCCTTTTGAGTAAAAGATTGAAGTGTTATGCTACAAATGTAATTAAGTTCCTTCGGTATTATGATAAATATAAGATTATATGTACACATTTTCATAATACCGACATTATTCAATGAAACTACACAAAGAGGTAGAGAACTCACTTTGATATACAGACTACGTCCCCGACATGACGTCATTGCCACACACGAAAAAGTAGTGAGTTTTACTTTTATGTTTAGACGTTGATGTTGACATGACGTTTCTGCCACACATGAAAGGTTGTAAGCTGAATTTGATGTAAAGACGGTGATGCTGACATGACGTCCTATCCACACATGAAAAGATAGTTAGCCAGCATGTACAATGTCTACAACATGACGTTTTTTGCCACACCTAAAACGTATAGTGAACTGACTAATGTACGGATGGTGTCTCCTACATGACGTCCTTGCCTTGTGAACTGACTTTGATGTACAGACGATGTCTCCTATATGCTCTACGTTTTGTACAATGTGTCATTATGATCATGAGCTGTTATCGTACATTTGTAATGTGACAAACATAATTCGAGTTTATTACATGCATCAAACAGTAGTCATGTGAAAAACAATTGATTAAATGTCATTTTTGATGAAACATTTCAAAATCTTTCTCTCACTTTTTAACAGCATACGTACGTACCATCACATTATATTCTCACCAATCACAAGATACTGTTGTATTATGCACGAATTAATCACACACACACACACACACACACACACATATATATATATATATATATATATATATATAGATATATATATATATACATATATAGATATATACATATATAGATATATACATATATAGATATATATATAGATATAGATATAGACATATATAGATATATATATATAGATATATATATATATATATATATATATATATATATATATATATATATATATATATATATATATACTTCAAAATTACTTCGGTGGCGTTCTACTGTTGGTAATTTGATTGTGTTAAATATTTTAGAAAATTGTTTTTCCAAGTCTTCCTCGAAGATTATACTCGCTATTTAAAAATAGACCTTGCATATCTTAGATATTATTAAAAGAACTCTTAATTCCCTTTAATTTGATGCATGTTTGATGGGTGTAAGTTGGGTTATAAAATATACAGCGTAGCCCTAATTAGGTGTCCAGTAATTCAAAAATCTGCTAGCTCTGCTTCCTAATTTTCACCTCCTGGACCTCAAAGGTAAATTGCAAAGAAAAGTGACTATACATTTTCAACATTTAGTATATTTTGTAAGTCATTCATAACATTTTCAGAAGCTGGAATGGACAAGCCTGGCAAAATGCGCTTTCCCTATTTTAATACATGCACTTTAGACTAATTCGGACTGATATTATGAGTCATAATGGCTAACTCTGTGATTAAGTCATATACAATTTCTACAAATATAATAGACAAAAAGTTATTTCATCAGCAGTACATAAAATCAACATAGCTGTATGCCAACATTATCTCCAGTGTGCATATTGCAAATGTAAACAACTTCATCTTACACCTTCGTCTGAAAAATTGTTATAAGCTACGTTGAAATCATAATCACACACACACCTTCATCTGACTTTTTGAAGAATCGGTGTGTATGGTTGAGCATGGGGGGTAAGGCTTAATAGGTTTGCGTAGTAGTGTGTATGGTTGGTACGGGTGATGCCCTGCTTTAATATCGGTTACATAAAATGTTTCAAAGGAAACAACCGAAGTATCTACTTCGCCATTCCAAGGACTAAGCATTTCAGAACTTTGGATCATAAGCTACATTAAACTGAATTATATAAATGACTTAATGCATTAATTTTTATTTTGACTTTGCAGGGAAAATCCAATCCACTGTCGTCATGGGTCGCTGCGTGACAGCAAGTCGTGTTGTAATCGTACTTTTCAACATTTTATTCACAGTAAGTAAAATGATGTATAATATCATATGCTGACAATACCACAAATACGGTAATTGAATCGTAGGGATGGATTAATTATACAGCATACTTTATCAAGACGAGGTCTGGTAAGTCACTAATACGAAATACCGATGCAATACGCAAAAGCTCTTTTAAAAATACTGTCGACTTATTTACTTCCACAGTCACGTGAACTTTACTTTTCGGGATATATGCTACTACTGATAGATTACGGTTCAACCATATTGGAAAACATATCCAACTACAATCTATACAGAACTGAGAAACATCAAAAAAGGTCTGCGGGAATAATTATTAAACTTACTATTAGGACTTTCTCGAATATTTTGTTTTCACATCTCCAATGGCTATCTATGCGAAAAAAAACAATCTTTATTTAAAGGAATCATCATATATAACGGTATTTTGCGAGATTATATATCGAACCCAACCGAAGTAAGATCAACAAATACTGAGCGTAATATCCGATCAACAACCAACAACAAACTCCAGATTCCACAGTTGACAACCAACCATTTCAAAAGCTTACTTTACAGTGTCAGTACCTACCTCTAGAATTATTTATCCACTAGAATACGTAATTTGAATTCCCTTGTTTAGTTCAAAATCTCACTAAAGAAAATCTGTCTTGAAAAACTGGAATGATTTATTAAAACCTTCCAATCTAGAATTTTACAACTGTGTGTACAAATAATATGTGCATGTTTTATTCTATGTAATTTTATATCACTTCTAAAATGCCGAAATGCGTATGCATCTGGATAGTATATTGTTTATATACGTAGCTGTTGAACACTGTAGTACATATATTAATTCATTCTAAATCTGTCTGAGCACGTGCGCGAGCATACCTGAGAGGTGTCTTCAGTGACTGTTATAAAAATTGAGAATCACATGGCAGATGGATATTTCATGACCGTAATGAGTTATCCTCGTTAAATAAAGATTATTATTATTATTATTATTATTATTATTATTATTATTATTATTATTATTATTATTATTATTATTATTATTATTATTATTATTATTATTATTATTATGATACGATGACAAATCTTCATAATTATATTGTCTTACTAACATTTTGCTACAATATAACAACCTTTCCAAACTATGCTTTTAAAGCGATTTTACTGTTCTGTCTGGTTTTTGCTATTTTTTCTCCGCCGAGGGACGCGTATGAAATATTCATTGCTGTTTGTGCATCATGGATTAATGAATCTTTTGTTTCAGTTATCTTGTTTTCATGTCATCAAGAATGTACTGTTCGAAGAGGTTTTCTTCCTGCTTTGCAAACGTTGACAAGATGGAGAATTTTCAGTCTATGTCTTTATAACTATAACTGATTTTGCGAGTTAATGCATTTTTCAGCTCTCTAATAACGCCACTCGTTTCTATTTGATTACTAAACGAACATATTCAATTTAGTTTTTAAAAAGGGTTAGATCTATCAGACCGAACCTTTCTCAGCTTCCGCATATCAATTACTGACTAATGAAGAAATAATGTTGCTAAAATTTGGATGAAATGATTTAATCCTTCTCAAACTAAACTTTCGTTTTCATTTGTTTCTACTTCAAGCAAATTTTCTGTTCCCGTTAATCTAGCACCATACCATTTTTGCTGATTTAGAGGTTATTTCAAGACAGAGGTTCCTCACATATTTGTTATTTCTGCTGTTCTGATGTTTTCGTACAGGTTCGGATTCTTCCCAATGCGACCTTTATAGAAATTGTGTCTTTTCTGTAGATTTTACCCCTTCTCAAAAACATATTCATTCAAGCCCGAAACGTATATTAGGATATTACTAACTATAATCGCCAACAGGTATGTCGGGTATTTGATGAATGGCGAGAAATGAATCATACGAAAATTAGACAAAAACTTCCACTTGAAACGGGCAAGATAGTCTTGGCACTAAGATACGGAAAGTTAGTTTGAAAATTTCAAATATGTTCAACCGTCGTTCGGCATCAATATCATATTATTTAGTTAAGATATAGTTAAAGGCCTACGAGAGTCTAAAAGAAACGTGCACTGTCGAAAGATCAGAATGTGCTGCGTACAAATTTTCGACAATGAGCTAAATTCTCGTGAACGTACGTGAATATTCATTAGTAATGCATAGATTTTTAAATGATTATTTTGTGAACTATCAAGGATTAGTCATTACGAAACTCTTAACAAGCTAATAATTTCCATTATTGTAATACAATTATATTGAAATGAACTTTCTAGCACTGGATTTATATTTATTCATAACTGGTCAGTTTCCATGGAAGCTTTTAACAAATCAAAAGTCTTACGTCTAATGCATTTTATATCACTGCGTTACTGGTGTCCAAAAATACGTTACAATTCTTTAATACAAACAGAAACAACGATCGTCTATACTATTTTCAGAATATATATTATTTTTATCTCTGTAAATATATCGGCCTGTGTCGTATTATGATTGATATGGCAAAGTAATTTAGATTTAAGTAAAATTCATGTATAGCTTTCTTTATACGTAAACGTGTATTCCGATGTGAATATATTTTAACCATCTAATGCAGATAATCGGCCTTATCTTCGTCGCCGGTGGACTTTTTCTCAAGTTTGGGTCAAGCGTGTATAAGGGTGCACTGGCCAGTGTGGAGAGTAGCATCAAACAGTCAATATATAATACGGGAGGCGGTAACGTTGACATTAATCTAGATTTGGGGTCGGTGACTGAACCAGTTGCGTTTGCCTTCATTGGACTTGGATTGTTCATCCTTGTAATTTGCTTTTTGGGATGTTGCGGAGCCTGCTACAACTTCCCTGTCCTGATAATGCTGGTAAGGATACAATGTATTCAATTTTTACGAGGACCTGGATTTATTACTTTACATTTTCATCATCATCAGGATTGTATTAGTAACACTATCAGAAAGTTTACTTTTGAGCAAGTGTGAACGCTAATTACTAAAACGTGTAGTGACGTATAAAAGCAGAAGCTGTCGATTAAATTAAAGACAATTAAAAACGTTGATGCTCTGCCTGTGTTTTCTAGTGAGTTTTCTCGGTTCAATTGCTTTTGTATTGTTCGTCAGACGATAAACTTATTTTACGCTCTCAACATAATTACCAGAGAATGTACGCTTAACTCATATTATTTTGTAAAATATAGAAATTTTATTGAAATTATTTACTTCCTTAATAATAGTCTGCCAATAAAGACTAATTGATTTTGTATCTTTACATTAATTATTTTATTAAAGAACGATGGCTTAGCGCATGGATTATATATTGTTGCTTTTTTTTTTTTTTTTTTTTTTTTGTTCACACATTTGCGATGACCATAACGATGTTGATAATAATGATAATAATTATGACGGAGACAATGATCTTGAAAATGATGATGAAGACACCGACGATGATCATTGTTAAGATTAGGACTACATTCTCTGTAATGTTCTGATTTGCTTTCGTTAAGTCTCTCACCAACTCATTCATTGTTTCTAAAAGTTTGTAGACGACATCAGTGTGTGGATGATAATCATGAACGGCATATCTATGGCTTTGCACTCTTCTTTTCAGTACATTGTCCCGTCCATCATAATCTTGGCAGCAGAGATTGTGGTTGTAATTCTATTTTTAGGAGTCCCATCAGTGGTAAGTAGCATTGTTAATAGAATATTACATGCTACCATAGGTGTGTTGGGACATAAGGCTTTTAAAATATTTCAAGTATGCGTTTGACATAATTATTACTTAAAATTTTCTTTTTACTTGATAAACACACACACAAAAACACACAAACACACATATAAATATATATATACAGACTGTATATATATATTTATATATATATATATATATATATATATATATATATCTATATATATATATATATATATATATATATATATATATATATATATATATATATATATATTTAGAGAGAGAGAGAGATTTAGCATAATTTAGACAATTGATTTCTGCAGTGTGGCAGTTTATAGTGATGTAGCATCATGTCCCCACCCAGTCCTATTATTCTGATACCAGGCAGACCAGTCCTAACACTAACCTCTTAATGCGAGATAGATTTTAGTACCATTTTTGTAAGTCTGGTGTGACTCAGCCTTGGTTCGAACCCGCGACCTTCCGCATTCGAGGCGAACGCTCTAACGTCTAGACAAGACAGACAGACAGACAGACAGACAGACAGACAGACAGACAGAGAGACTTATGTTATAATAAGGTAAACTATTAAAAAATTTAGATCAATAACTTTCGCATTAAGGGTTTGGCATAGTAAATAGCCGGATCAAAATTTCATTACGGATGGCTTTCTTTTCTAAAGGAAACTACTAGGTTTATTTCGAGGTTGATTCATTTATGTTACTGATCAAATAGAAAGGACAATGGATGGAATTATTTGTATTAAGTGATATTTTGATTTATAAATATCTTACGACTCAGTGTCTCTGCAACTCGTTCAAAAACGTAACCAAACTTTTCCAAAACTTAAAATTGATTCATATGTATGTCATTGGTAGCCAGATTATGTAGTTATAGAAATTTCATATTTTCTCGTATTACCATCTTAAATAAGGATACAAAGACACACAAATAAAATATAATTACTACATGAAAAGTGTATGGAAGTCACATTTGTGTGTAAAAGCATCTCACGTAGGGAAAAAAGACACTCAAAAAATTAAACATTTCTAGTAAACTGTTGGTTGGATAAGGTTTTACACTAAATAAAACAATAAAAAAAATTCAAACTGATAGCTACGACACGAGAAGGGTCAAACAAAATAAAAATGTAATCATCCATATTTCCTAGCTCTTGTTCAATGTATGCGACTTAAATATCAATAGTACGAGTATCTGGTTAGATAAAATGATTATGTCTATTTTGAGGGTGAACAATTAAAGTAATCAATATTCACTGAACAAGCTCCATTTTATATCTAGATTTCATACCAATGGATGCTTGGCAAATGTTTCTGTAATTTATGATAGAATGACATATACTTTATGAAAATAATTTTTAAAAAAATATTGTTTCTGTATTATCCGATTATAAGGAGTTACATCCATTACACTGATGTTTATCTATATTAATGTTAAAGTCACATATATTGTACAAACACGTAATAGAGGTAAACGTCTATGTGATATATCTTACGGACGTGCTTATGTACAGCAAATATGATGCACAGTGTTGCGTATAGATGTAACCAAAAGAATGATGATGCGAAAAAAGATTCTTCGTTTCCGAAAGACCCTGTGTACCAGAAAAGAAGTGAATTCAGGCGGTGAGATTGAATAGGTTGAGGGGATGGGAAAGTTGTATCATTAATGCCTGTTTATAGTTAATTTGGCCAAAGACAATTCGGCTCGACTTAGCAATAGTTTGAACAAGTTCTTTTTCTTAAAACAACAAGTAGATACTGTGTAAGATACGTTTTAGTAATAGGTTTTAGGAAAAAAAAAACTAAATTTAAACAAAATTGACATTCTTTCAAAGAAGAAAAATATGCTTTGCAGCGTATATATATATATATATATATATATATATATATATATATATATATATATATATATATATATATATATATATATATATATATATATATATATATATATGAGAGAAAGCAAACATATCTTGCTCGTTCTAATTAAAATATATATTTATATACATTTTTATGCTAAAAAATCTATGCATCTGCACAACGACATTCTCAATTTAAGTCTTTCAGTTAAATTATCAATATTGATGTATTGAACAATAAAACTTTACAGATAATATTCTGCAGAATATGTAAACATTTTTCTAAGGGTAGTGTACATGAGATATTAAAACAAATATTTTTAATTTTAGGCTTCACGTTTTATCATTGCTGCATATAATACGCAATCAGTTATACAAGAGAGCGAGAGAGAGAGAGAGAGAGAGAGAGAGAGAGAGAGAGAGAGAGAGAGAGAGAGAGAGAGAGAGAGAGAGAGAGAGAGAGAGAGAGAGAGAAAGAGAGAGAGAGAGATGTTGAGCATTTATCAATGTTGCTGCAGTATGTAGCTCTTACCAGATAATTTAATTGTTTGTTTTTTTTCAAGTTGTCTTAGTGTGTGTGCGCGTAAATTAAAAGGTTGTTATTACGAGTCAATATTGTCAATCATATTGCTCCATTATTTCATACAAATAACAAAGGAATTAATTTTGTATTGAATTTGTGCTTTCCCTTGCAAGGTAAAAAAAAATGATAAACATAAACTTACTTTAACATAAAATGAAGGGAACTAATCTTGCATTGTTATCGCATATTCCTCTTTTCACATTGCAAAATTTATTAAAGAAAAATATACCGACGAATTCAGTGTAGGTAGTGGATGCCGATTTGCGTAGGCATCCTTACTTTAGTGTGTATCGCTTAGGTCAAATAACAAAATCACAAAAGAGACGAAAGTATCACCCGATTGCTTGAAGACAACTGTCATTCACGCATGACGATACATGGTGCAAACTGACCAAGACTGTATTGTATCCAGGTAAACTATATGACGGTATCTCGCAAATAAAAATCATTATTTTAAAATATGTATCTCGCAAATAAAAATCATTATTTTAAAATACATCGACTGTTAGTACAAACGATAATCTTTTAGCTAACATAGGTTATATAAGTGTTATTAAAGCACGTTATTGTTGGGTATACTATTTGCCCTGCAAACTATACATTATGATCACATCTGGGAAACAAGTAGAAGTCCAGGTGATGGATAAATAAAACTTAAAGCGAGCAATAAACTCTTTCCTTAAACTTTCTGACAGGATATAAAATACAAAGGTTATTTTATTGCAAAGCAAACAACCCTAAAAATTGACGTGGGTATCTTTTAAGTGTGCCGATATTTCTTAAAATCGGCCGACATCAGGAAGTCAAGTTTGGTTCCTTTGTATTCTTTTAAGTGTGCCGGTTTTCCCTTTTTTAATAAAGTCGGCCGATATAGGGAAGCCAACATTGATTCCTTTTTATCTGAATTAACGGCAATTTTCAAAATAAACTGAAACAATAGAACAGTTTTGAAAGCCACACAATCGATCTAAGGCTGCACAGTAGTTTTCAGTAGTTTCATCTAAATGTTCCCTATCCATGGTTTATAATGTTTTATTTTTCGACAGCAAGAAGCATATACTTCTTGTGGGGATAAATGTACTTCATTTCCGGCTGGCGTCCTCTATAGGTAGTAAATCGTATCTAAGAGGTAGTAACTGCGTTGTATACGTTTTTTTTCGAGTAATTTAATTATTTCTTCTTTACACTTGATAATTTTTTGTTCTTTTGTGTGAGTATAACCGCTTTTAATCATGTAATGCAAATCTAATGTAATCAGAAAAATGTTGGAGTGTGGCCGGTGACCTTTAAGACTGCTCCGGTGGCCTAGTGGTTAAAGCGTCCGCCTCGGAATGCGGGAAGTCGTGGGTTTGAATCCCAGCCTGGTCATACCAAAGACTTTGAAAAAATGGTATTAACAACTGCTTGGCGCTCAGCATTAAGAAGTTAGTGTTAGGGCTGGTGTCAGGATAATGTGACTGGGTGGGACATCATGCCACATCTCTGCCCTAGTGCTAGACTTCACTATAAACTGTCACACTGCAAAAATTGTAACGATTTGACTTAATTATTTTTGAAGATACGTTAAAATTCTAAATCACACACACACACACACACACACACACACACTATTAACTCATTAACCATGGATGTATTTGTCGTTTTCGTCTTGGGCGAATTTCGGCTGGATAAAGAAAAAAACTTTGGTCCAAAAATGTTACGTTTTTCCCCTCTGTATTTTGTAGTGCAACTAGAATACCCATATTAATGGGTATCATCATAAAGCTACATCTGTCTACCTTTCTATAATACCACCCACTTTATTGTATCATATATGATCTTGACACTACAGAGCTCAGAATTATGCTACCACCTCCTGCCCCATAAAAGTGGCGACAGGTGTTAATGAGTTATCAAGGATTTTGAAAATATTTTACAAATTGTCAAATAATGGCTAAATTTGTCAGTTATGTGCAATATCCATGCACAAGAGATCAAATGCGTAAGAAATCTTCAAATTTGGTGACGTCATTAAAACGCACTGTTTAAATCATTCATCCTTGCAGGGTTTTTTTTTTATCGTTTTTGCCTGAAATGCGAGTAGGAAACACATTTTAGGGGCTAATTCTGAATATATCTTAATATATCGATCTCCAATACATTTTCGTTTAACCTAATGCCTTGTTGTGTTAGAAACACCGTTTTTCAATGGCTATTTCCTCTGAGCATGAACAGAAGGGTAGAAGTTGGACTTCTTTTTTTGCTTAACGGACCCATCATTTTTGTGTCGAAACAACTCTTTATTCTAATTGCGCATCTTATCATACTTTTTGCAAACGTTCACTTGTCTGTATGCAGTTCAGACCGGTTCGTCTTAGATTTGAGGTCAAAATGAATAAAATCCGGACATAAAAACGGACTCAGACCTCGGGTCCAAAAAAGTACGCTTTACCCTCTATATTATGTAGTGTAACTAGAACATCCATATTAATGGGCATCATCATAAAGCTACAACTGTCTACCTTTCTATAATACGATCCTCTCTATTGTGTCATATATGACCTTGATGCTACAGAGCTCAGAAGTAGGTTATCACCTCCTGCCCCGTAAACGCAGCGCCAGGGGTTAATGAGTTAAGGATAAAATATAAACTATCAATCTTACCTTAAGTGCAGGGTTAGAACAGGTAGGTAAATATGTATCTAACAATGAAGTTTATAGCCCAGATCGCTGTATTATCGCGTTACTTAATGTTCTTATCGGCACATATTAAAACTGTTTTGCTATTACTATTTATAATTTGTAAAGTTTCAATTACTTTCCCTCTTTCTATTCTTAAAAAATCTTTTTCAATATAAAATATAAATAGGACAACATTTTGTGGGTGACCCAAATTAACGTACAACATTATCATGGTATTTGCCTAAATTAGGTATGGTAGAACGCAAGTATTATGATATAAGTAAATTGAAACTTACCTGTGAGAAGGAATGTCCACGCTTGTACTGGCAAAATTTTTCCACAATAAACAATCGGATCCAATGATCAAATGGAACACACAAATGTAATTAAGCTGTAAATCCATGAAAAACAACATTGCAAATTAGAACCAATCATATTTAACTGTATACAAATCTTAAATCCAATATGGATAGAGAAATATAAATTTATTATTATTATTATTATTATTATTATTATTATTATTATTATTATTATTATTATTATTATTATTATTATTATTATTATTATTATTATTATTATTATCATCATCATCATCATTATTATTATTATTATTATTATTATTATTATTATTATTATTATTATTATTATTATTATTATTATTAATATTATTATTATTATTATTATCATCATCATCATCATCATCATTATTATTATTATTATTATTATTATTATTATTATTATTATTATTATTATTATTATTATTATTATTATTAATATTATTATTATTATTATTATCATCATCATCATCATCATCATTATTATTATTATTATTATTATTATTAATATTATTATTATTATTATTATTATTTTTATTATTATTATTATTATTATTATTATTATTATTATTATTATTATTGAAATATTATTGATTTCAACATAGTTTAACCGTTATTGTACTCTTATTTACGTAAGAGAAGTATGATCATAAGCAATTGTCAGTATTGGTCCATATTGGTTACCATGAAATGAGACTGCAACCATTACCTTTCAAGGACATGTACCTCAATGTCAGTTTATATCCTATGATCATCAAACATCAGATGATACACTGAATATATTTTGTAATCAAAGCAAATTTAGGTATAGTAAGTTTGTATATGATGATAAACAGAATTGCACGCACTTTACAAAAAATGAGGCTCATTCTTCAATGTAAACTTTTTGAAAATGTTGACATTTTATAAGAAATTGTGCTTTAAGATTTTGCATTTTTACTCGCTACAGCTTCGCCCGTTTGCGGTGATAATATAGAGTCCACGATAATAGGGCTTTGGAGTATTCTGTCAAAGTGCATTCTTATCAGTCTGGTATTCTTCCTATACTTTAGATTCAGACACCTCTAGCCAGCTCTTTGAAGTCCGGTATCCAGTCCGACTTCCAGGATATATCCGGTACCAACCTTGTTTCTCTGGCTTGGAATGTTGCTATGCAACAGGTAGATACTAATCTTTTTATATTTGTAAGTAATAACATCCATTCATTGCCCAATCGAGACAATATGCTGGATTTAAAGGTCTATAGAGCGTGTGAATCTATTGTGAATATATAGGTGGGGTTTCGTTTTATTTGTTTTATTTTATTTGTTGCCATTGATGACGCATGAAATGCATACTCAACAGAGTACTTTTATACGTCGTTAGCTGGACGGTTTCCATGTAAGACAGAAATTAGACAAATTCAGTCTATCATGCTAAAATCTTAATGATTCCTTCTCTGTAATATTTCTATAACTTTTGCCTTTTCTAACGAGTTTGCGTAGTACTATAACATCTTTACATATATCAGTTCCATCTAACAATGTGTTAGCAATTTATCATATGTAATAAACTACACAAATAAATGCGCCTGTATATGTACACTTTATTACATTCTTCAAGGTTATATGCTTTTTAACATCGGATGTTAACAGTATTTGAAAGTAAAACAGTACCAGATTAGCAAAGATAATGATACAAGCAAAGAAAAAATAAGTATAAAAAAGAAAATTGGTGATATTGGTGTCAGTAAACGAGTATTAATAATGCCACATACACATATCTAATAAAGTTTGCAGATTTTAATTTTTTAAATTTAATTTCTGTGCCAGCCATGTTTTTGTTAAAGAAGTCGGATTTTGCATAAATTTGATATATATCGTTTTGCAAATACACTTCTACGAAATTTGATCAGAACATTTCTAAATGTTTCTTAATGTCTGCTATGATCTGGATACACGCTTTTGCCATGCATTTAGAACAGTAACATTGCCGGTTTGTTTAAATACATTTTTGTCACAGTCTGATTCGGTGGTTTGTGAAAGAGTTCTAAAAATTCAGTTAGCTCTCTCCCAGCATGATACAACTATTTCAGCTTATTTCAAACATAACAATATTGTGTCAAAAATGAACTGATGGGCCTGGGGCAGGAGGCGGGTGATGGAAGCACAATTATAAAATTGATGATATTAATAAATTATTAAAATCATCATCTATTTTTTTTTCATTTTCATCCACCGTTTGTTCCCAAAGCAGTAAATCTAAATTAACCCTTGGACATGAATGGAATGTAATCTTTAATTCACTTCGTTCCTGACTATTCTTGGACAGAATAAGAAGAAATTTCGAATGATTTCTAGAGCGAAAATGCTATTCAACAACTTGAACGCGACAGCTATCAGCTTTTGATGTATTCGAATTGTGACACAATTTATTATGGATAATATTGAAGGTTTGATCACTAAGCCCTGACAATTTACTAAATTCTTTACTTGGACATAAATATTTTTCAAAGCGCTATAAAATAATACATTGTGTATCCTGTTGAAGCTCGTTTCTCAAGACCACTGTTGTTTTCTCATGACTACTATTAAGAGTATAAAAGACAATAATGTTCTAATCTTGAACCCAGTAAAATGCCTAGCTTTAATCAAGAAGGCTTAAATATTACCTAATCAGTTTAGTTGATATTGAAAAGCTTTAAAATCTAATGGTGATGTCAAAATTCAGTTTCGATTTTAAAAAACATAAGAAAATCCCGCCTTTATATGAGATTTGAGGCTAACCGAGAGGGGAAAACATCGTTGTCAGATGAATACAGAATAAAAATGAATGTTGTTTACAAAGATGAATAAACGGAAAAAACTAATTGTATTTTTAATTTCAGTATAGATAGATAGATAGATAGATAGATAGATAGATAGATAGATAGATAGATAGATAGATAGATAGATAGATAGATAGATAGATAGATAGATAGATAGATAGATAGATAGATAGATAGATAGATAGATAGATAGATAGATATCCCCCAAAAAGTATATCGGCTTTTTCTAAATCTAAATTTGTTTAATATGGCGTTTTAGTATTCCCCTCTCTTTACGAAATTGCAATATACATAGTTGTTTATGATAATAAATTCATTTGTTAGTTTGCTTATTTTGTTTCTATTTATTACGATTGCATCCATGATAATACTGCATTTTCCTTGATACTTCAAAACATTCTTTAAATTAAATAATAATATAGATAGAAATCTTATTCAAAATATCTCTTCAGATCTAAACAAAGTGGAGAGAGAAATGACAATCAAACAACAGACATAAGAATGAATAATCATGTATGATAGTCTCTGCGCTAATTTTGCTTTTATAATGCAATTGATTCAAATCCACCGAAAAGTAAACTTGATGATAACATTGATGGTAATCTTGGCACATAGTAAAGTTTAAAAAAGCATACAAACTGCATTTGCGGGGCAGTCAGAACCGTTTGTTCTGTAATTAAACAAGTTCCATGTTTATTTCGACGTTTACGTACTCGCATGTTTACCTTGATATTTACTTGTTATTTGTTTACTTTTGGGTCGGAACAAATGTATATTCAACTATGTTCAAAATAGTTTATTATGAACTTACCCCCTTGTATCGAGTAAATGTCCATCTTGGTCAGTAGGTTTGAAATATATTTCGTTACAACAGCGAATTGTGCACGCGCAGATAAACGGTATTAAAAAGTCTTGATATAATTAAAGATCTTGGTTGAATTTGGGGCGTAAACGAATGTAAAATATCTCCTTGCTAGGCCTGGTTGGACTTTTTAAGATCTACATAATAACTGCCATCAATGGCGTCACAAACAAGATTAAATGCGATCGTCAGTTTTATAATCACCGCATGAGTTGTTGATGTGTTTGAGTATGCCTGCTGTCGGTTTTTTTTTTCTGTCCACGCGACGAGTTTTTTAGGATAATTTTTATCTGTGATATCACTGATTGATTTTCTTAACTCGGTATAGTCGAATTCGGGTATCATAAAAATTTGTAATTGTTGTTCAGTTATTTTATAATGATCAAGGGATTCCTTTCTGACATCTTTCACCCTGAAAAAATGAAATTAGAAAATAATCTTGCAGCTTCTCTGCTGCTCCATATTTTTTTCAACGCGGGTAATCATTTCGTATATTATTTTTACGCTATAAATTTCATGATCAGATGCAAGCTGATTTAAATGTTATATTGTTTCAATGATCTGTTGTTTTGTATCATCACTGTAATGTTGCGTTGCAAAAATAAATATATTTGGCAGATCATCACTTACTAGTTTGTGTTCAGAGTTAATTTTCTTAGTTTCACTTTCAATCCAGTCCAGGTCGATATAATTTAATTTATCGTCAATTGGTCTTTGAACGAAAATATAGTTATATAATGGTGGAAATAATACATCATCGGGTGAAATAAAATCATAAGTTACACATGGGTGTTCTGTTTAATACTTTGGTATTTTTTAATAAACTTTTTGTTTGTAGTATAATTAGTCAACGTTGGTTCTGGATGACCTTGATAAGCCGGTGATACATCAGGCCAGCCCATAACACTCTGAATCGATGATTGATGTATATCGACTGCGTAGTTGGTAGAATTTCCTTCTATCGCACCTAATGATTTCGAGCTGAAATTTGTTCAACTATATTCAATTCGCAATTGTGCTAGCACTATTTCATTTTTCTGGAATCGCAGTTGGAAAGTTAAAACTGAACTCGGTATTAGTTTAACTTGCTGATATCACCGTGGTTTATTGACGTTATGTTAGACAATCTATTGTAGTACTTCATGCAATCTCTGATCGTACATCGTCATTATTGTAAATGTCTGATTTTAAATATTGGTTGTAAATTTTCATTACCGCGTTGAATTCGTTATCTGGTATAATTTCGTCGCTGAATAACGATGAAATGAAAAATGATAGTTGTGAGTATGCTAACGTTGACGTGTGCCGTTTTATTGTGTATTTGTACAATTTTGCGTTTGTACACGTTGCTATATTTTTCGCGACGATGTTGAGAAGACCAGTGATTGTTGTCGCGAATCAAACACAGATTGTTACAACCACCGGCGATGGCATCGTTGTCGCAGACAGTAAATCATCAGCGTCTGCAATAATTGTCGAGGCCGACTGCACAACTACGTCAACGACCATTATGCGTCTGGGATATATGTTTTACTTTAGCGCTGTACTCTCCAATGATATTTTTAGTTTGGTCTGTCAGTCACATACTTGATTAAATATGTGTTGGTTAGCGTTGATCATTATTTATTATTAAATTAAGTAGGTGGTAGTTTAGCGACTAATTCAAGACACCAGTGATAAAACAAACCTTAGTTTTGTTCGGCAGCTTTCACCGTGAATGTTTCTTCGTTGTTTTGCTCAAGTATTACTATTATGAATCTAATCGATGGGGTTAGTGGATAACGTCGCGAAATCGTGGTAGTTATTGTAAATGTTGTAGAGCCTATCACTGATAACCTGTATATCCGAGTAAGCTTCAGCGTGATATTTAATAGATTTATTTAGTGGAGTCCACAATGTTGATTCAGACGCGGATATGTATTTTGCGTTTTCGGCAATCTTTTTTATGTTAGTGAGTTTGATATCAGCGATAGCTACACTTCCAAAAATTTGCTGATCGCTCTAAGTTTATGCTTAAATTCAAAAACGTAGCAACGTATACATATACTTGGATCAAAACTCGATCATTCCATCGTTGATTGTTAACAACGACGTCGTCATTGGGATATTGCTATCGTCGACGGAGTTTTGTTGAAGCGTCGAAATCTGATTCGAGTATTCTGAGATTACTGATTCCATTGTTGTTCATGTCGAAAATTGTACGTATCATATCACCGTTAACCGATATAAACTTGGATTCTTGATCATCAACGTATTTGTCTGTTGCAGCGTTGAAATCTGATTCTGATGCTCCAATATTATTAATTTTATTGTTAGTCATATTAAGATCGCCAGTCATTGTATAGCCAGTCTGTAGTACTTGTTCTCTATACTATCTCTGATTGACGATGGAGTAACAATACTGGGAATGATTTTGCCATCATTGCTATATTCCGCTATGGTATTTTCTCTTACTCATTGAACTTGATAATAATATCGTTGATTGAAACAGTTTTCGTCATTCATTTTCCTTCATGGTCTTGAAATACTACAATTTCGTTTGGTTCAATATTGGCAAGATTTATCAGCTCAGATAATTCATCTTTTATTTGCTTTGTTATCTGCGCTAATAAATCGTTTGTGATTTCTTTCTGAGTGTTAGATTTAACCGATCTTCCATTATATATATTTGCTGACTGTATAATTGTAAACAAATTTACACGCTAGTGCCGTCGATGACGAGATTGCGTCGTGGACAGACAAATCTTCACGACCGCATACCGGTGAATCGGTTAATGTTTGTGTTGACAGATATTCGATAAATTTTCGCGGTGGTGGAAACCCGAACGAGTCAAAATAAACAATATCGCGCGGATTAATTGAGTATGCGATCCGGTGAATATCTTGATTGTTTTGTCCGTCAAGATTAATAATGCCAGTTGCAGTCGTGCATACCCTCGACGGTAATTGATCTCGCATAAATATTCCTCTAAAAGTTTTAATACAAAGTCGGTTAACTGTATCGAGTATACCAAAATCTTACACTTGAGTATTCGAATCAATCTGAGACCGTTTCCTTGTAGATTTATTCCAGGAAGTCTGAGTTCCTTTCTTTTTTATCTTCTTTTGTTTATAATCCTTGTCCGGCATGCTTTCTTTAACGCCATTTTAGCTTCAGTTACATTCCCACCCAACGCGTTAGAATTTTCAACCGCGCATGCGTCAGCAGCTTTTAGAAGTGGAAATATACCACCAGATTATTGATGTCGCTAAGCGCAGACGCAAACAAGTCAATCTGAACACCGTTGTTGGATTTCTTTGCGTCGTTGAAATGCTTGAGCAGACTGGGTGTCAGCAATAACTTGTTGTGAATACAGCTGTGTATTTTTAATGTTATCTTTGCTGGACAAATTCAATTCAGAATTGATTTAAAAATTTTAATTTCAACAGATGCCAGAGTAACACTAACTAGCGTGAATTGCATTTATAATCTTGTGATGATTTCAATTAAGTGTTACCTATTTTATACGGGTGCATTTGCAAATTTTCATGTAAACACCGACTCCGTCGAGAATCATTGTCTTATCGCTAAGTATAACCGCGATTGCTCTGTAGTTAGTAACAGCTGCTTTACGCGCTACACGAGCTCGAAAGTGTATATCAACGACTGGTTGTCTGAACAAATCTAAATGTACCAGCGAAAAGTAATAGATTGGATATAGCGTTGTAAAATCTCCCAGAGATATTTGTAAACCAGTATCAACATTTTTATCTCGTCCCATAAACGTTATTAAACGACGATAAGCGCGAGCAACATGATTTGGATCAAAATTCATTAATATATCCTCAACTATTTCTTGATATCTATTTATCCTCAACGAAACTTCAATAATTCCAACTTTATCAAATATCATTGCGGAGCGTAAATGTGACTTTACTCTAGCAGCATCTTGGCCTGTTACAAATATATGTCGTGGCGTAGATACAGACTGCTATGATGCTATCTGCAGTCATTATCTGCATCTACTATGAAATTTTTGTCAGTGCTGCTTTTCCGTGAAGTGCTGCGGTTGCGGCTGGATTAACACCTTCAGCGTGGCATAAATGCATCGTCGTATGTGCCTTTTCTAACAAGCACTACTCTGCGTTTAGCGCCAAATATAGCCTTACGGAATTTTCTACAAAATCCATGTACATGACTCAGGAAATGACGCATGAAAATGCTTCCTTGCTGTTGAGCATTGTTCTGTGCGCTGCAAATCCCAAATTGAAATTTTCATTGATGCAACTTCAGTTCTGGCTGCATTCATTACCGTTGTTACTTTCTGGATGATCAGTCGTGTTCTTGCTAAACATCATTTATCGACCAGCCGATCTTCTCTAATAATCGCTGTAACGCGCAAGACCAAGTATCGTCGTGACAACGTCAACATTTTACAGGCATGATTCAATATTTCTTTTGTCAGTCATATTTCTAGTGCTGTTAAATAACTACATAACACCGTTGTTAACAAAACCAACTCGATCACCAATTCCATAATCTGTATTATCTGCGCGGACAAGTCTTCCTTCGACTTCAGTAAATGTCTCAGCGGGAAGCAAATATCTGCTTTTATCCTGAACTTGTAATTCGATTCTTCCACATGCGTCAGGTACACGTGCGTTATAAGAATATATTGATAATCGCGTACAGATCCTGGATTGGTGGTGCATGTGTCGATTTCGGGATCAGATGCACGTTTGAACATCTTTATCATCATCGTGTTCTTTTAACACGAAGACCACTTCCCACTATCAGACTAGCAGTTATGTTGGTTTTTTTTATTTTTTCACCAGCCATCAATGGCAACGCCATTGCTGCTAATTTTTTATTCGCAGCTTGATTTATTTTACTAACATTTACCTGCATCATTTCAGTGCTGGGTAATGTTATGGCGGAGTAAAATACACTCTGAGGTTGTCTGCGTATTAATCGTGCTAGTCTATCCCGGATTGGAGAAACTCCTTCCCGGCAACTTTACCAACATCATTAATGCCTTTATCATAAATAACGTCAAAAACTTTCATCGTCAGTTGCTTTATTATCGGTATTGCTTTTAGGGATATCCTTCTGAATAAACCCTGAACAACATCAACGAGTCCATCACCGTAGATTACCCTGTTTTATATATTTCATATTTTTAATTATTAATTCTAATTAATCACTATTGTAATAATCATGGACAAGTTCATCAATGAGAACCCGATAAACATTAATATCCTTAATAATACCTGTGAAAAATCGTTGACAAATCGCAGTTGCCTCATTGATGATTTCCGAGGAATTATTGTTGGCACGTGTTCCTCCCTGCTGCTACTGCTACTGCTATCTGTATCTGACACTATTTCTCTTTCCACACACCATACGGATTATATGATTCTATCTATCTATCTATCTATCTATATATATATATATATATATATATATATATATATATATATATATATATATATATATATATATATATATATATATATATATATATATATACATACATATATATATACATATATATATATATATATATATATATATATATATATATATATATATATATATATATAAATATACATACATACATATATATATAACATATATATATATATATATATATATATATATATATATATATATATATATATATATATATATATATATATATATATATATATATATATATATATATATATACACACACACACACATGCACAAGTCGGGCAATTCTACGCTACGATGAGTCATTTATGTAAACATTCGATTACGTGTTACTTTTGGTCAAAAATCTATTTTGTATCTAGAAACAACCATCGTATTTTAATTAAGGCAAGTGATATTCATAAAGTGTACACAAATTATCCCACATTTAGACTCGAAATGCATATGAAAATGTGATTCTTAAATTTTATCATGACCTTCTTTTAACCTGTGACCCAGAAAATTCTATTTGCTATGTATCTGTTAAAATCATACAAATAAATACATTATATGAAGATGGAAATATATACCTTAAAACAATTCTGCATCTTAATCCATGTTTCCAATTTTGCAAGTTGTCCCACACATGTAACATCGTCTGCTACCCAATGTGTCAAGTTGAAGCTAGAACGGAATTCTCAAGAAATTCACCGGCGTATAGTCTGTTTCTAAATTCTTCAGTAATTTGTATCCATAAACAAACATTGTAAACACATTACATCCTATTCATTGCTGTTTCTCTTCCACAAAATAGCTTATATGTTTATAAAATGTTGAACTTTACTAATATTTTTTTTACTAGATCGGTTTAGTTTGCTAGATATCTCTTGCCATTTGTCGGCATTGTTACGTTAAATTTTGTAAAACTAGCTATAAGCCTTACCAAATTACTCGACTGAAATGCTGACAGAAACAATCCAAAGTAATGTATTTCATTTCTATAGCCCGGTGCATAAACACTACATCTTTTTAATGCTTTGCGCAGAATATGCCGACATAATTGCGAGTCGTGCAAACTCGGAGATGGTATCCCGAGTGTCCAAAAATTAATATTAATTTAACTAGAATATTCTGGTGACAGTTGCTTCTTTTCAAATGGCAAGTATTGCGGTATTTTATTTCGCTAATCGGTCGAATTCGGTACGCGTTTAGCTTCACTATTGGAGACGGAAACCTTAGGTGCGTAGCAATGTCCGAACGCGCTGTATTCTTTCAAGTGCAATGGATCTATAAAAAAAAAATCACGTCTGTCATGGATTAAGACAAAAGTAAATACGAAATACAGACAAGACAAACAAATAAAACACAACAGCTGTTGTGTTTGAAAAACTTTTCATGGCTGTTTCTACAGGAATTAAACCTTTAAATATGTTCTTTCAACTAATTTATTTCAACTTGTTGCGGATGCTTGAAAATATTTTTATTGACCTAAAAATCGAAGAGCCATAACGACATCAGTTTTTTTGTTGTAAATTTATGCAAGCTCAATGTTTATCCTGAATATTTCATTGTCATAGTATTAAGTATAGGTTTTTGAGCAAATTTAGAGAATTATTTAAAAGAAAAAAAATAATTTAATTTGTACATGGATGTCCTTTTCCTTTCTTCTTGGTTAAACCGCTTGGTTTCAATGTTCTAAGGATGCGTATCCAGTAATAAACTAATGCTGGCTTCATTACGCATATTTTACCAAGAAAAGGATTGTTTCGCTGACCGTAATTTACTATTTAGAAACTAGAATCAGAAATCAAATAAAGCATATTTGCTGACATATATACATACATACATACATAAATACATACATACATACATACATACATACATACATACATACATACATACATACATACATACATACATACATACATACATACATACATACATACATACATACATACATACATACATACATACATACATACATACATACGTACATACATACGTACACACGTACGTACACACGTACGTACACACGTACGTACACACGTACGTACACACATACGTACACACATACGTACATACATACATACATACATACATACATACATACATACATACATACATACATACATACATACATACATACATACATACATACATACATACATACATACATACATACATACATACATACATACATACATACATACATACATAGACAACTGAATAAATAGTTTATGATCAGAAAATTGTATTTCAGTTTGAGCCTTTTTAGTTTTTCCTTTTGGTAAAAATGTGTGCATGAAAACATCTGCCTTATTAATGGTTGTCTAAGATAAGAATGTGCATGGCATCTGTCATATCGATATTTGTCTCAAAGTCTTGGCTACAATAGAAAACAGTGGGAGAGAAGAAAAAATAATGTTTTTGTGAAGAGAATAAAATTACTACTACTACTACTACTACTACTACCACCACTACTACTACTACTGATGATGATGATGATGATGATGATGATGATGATGATGATGATGATGATGATGAATGCATCATCTGCATTTAACATATCATATACGCGTCACTTCATATTTCGAGTTTTGATTTTCATATTTTTTTCGTGCATGCTTTGCACTAGTGTAAACTACTTTATATTTATTCAAGATACAGGTCTTTGAGGTAAACCATAAAATACAGGTCATTTATGTAAAGCATTTAAGATATAGGTCATTTAAGCAATTCGTTTAAGATATAGGTTATTTAAGTAAAGCATATATGATATATCATTTTAGTAAATCATTTAAGATATAGGTAAGTTAAGTAAAGCTTTTAAGATACAGGCCATTTAAGTAAAGCATTTGAGATATACTGGCCTGGCCCTTGGGCAAAGTGAACTAGGCAACCGCCTTGGGCTCTGCGATTCTCCACAATGTAGTTTCTTTGCTTGGTTCCTCGAGCTCATCACTTGCTGCTTTGGGCCCCGCGTGCTGTCTTGGGCCCCGCACATCCTAGGGCCGGGTCTGAAGATATATGTCATTTAAGAAAAGCATTTAAGGTAAAAGTCTTTTAAGCAAAGCATTTAAGGTATAGGTCATTTAACAGAAGCATTTTAAGGTATAGGTCATTTAAGTAAAGCTTTAAAGATATAGGTAATTTTAAATCAACTCTTAAGCCTTATCCTAGAATCTAACTTAGGAAGATTAAGAAAGCAGAGTTCAATTACATTTTACGAGTGTGAATTGTTTGTAAGTTATTTAATCATAATATAAGTTCTTAAGCTTTTATTATATAATTAATTTTCGTGTTTTGTTTAGCATATAATTTTGATTTGCAATGAATACCCTACCTCGAAACTTTGGTTTGGCAGGATCCCATTTGGAAAAATAAGTTTTATAAACTTTTATCGCCCTTTTTTTCAATTATACCTTCTTACCTTCATTAGTAATAAAACTGCTTGTATGGGTGTATTGTATCATTAATATGCAACTTATAGTGTCTATAACTATTACTACTTACTTTAATTAATGATTATCCGTAAATAAAGCTATTATTATTATTATTATTAGTAGTAGTAGTAGTAGTAGTAGTAGTAGTAGTAGTATAGTTAATAATAATAATAATAATAATAATAATAATAATAATAATAATAATAATAATAATAATAATAATAATAATAACAGCAACAATAATAAAAGCCATCATGACCATCATCAACAATACGTGAAGTTTAAAAAAACAAAAACATTACCTATGCAAATAGACAGCCGATAAACAAACTAGTTTATATTCATATCAGTATAAAAATAATTTCAAAAGTTCGAACATAATGTTGCAGTTCAAATGTTGTGGAGCAAACGACTACAGCGACTTCACCGGAGCATCAAAATGGAACACCGCTAAATACAGTGGGACCTGTAGCTGCACACTGAAGACTCCGCTGGCTTGTTGTATGACACTACCATCCGGCAATACTGCGAGTGACCTTACATGCGCAACCACTCCAACAACGAGCAACAACTATCTTTACACGGTATACCTACCTACTTACCTACCTACATGCATGAATGTATGCATACATACCTACATACCTACATACCTACATGCCTACATACATACATACATACATACATACATACATACATACATACATACATACATACATACATACATACATACATACATACATACATACATACATACATACATACATACATACATATATACATACATACATACACACAGACACATTATTATTATTATTATTATTATTATTATTATTATTATTATTATTATTATTATTATTATTATTATTATTATTATTATTATTATTATTATTATTATTATTATGTTAAATAAATATTTATAAATGTTCTGATTATTGGAAATCTCAACTGTTTTTAAATTAGGTATGCAAATACTAAATTGTGGTTCTGCGGTTTGAATATTTGCTAAAGATTGAAATTTTTGCTTGTGAATGTTTCAGCGTAAAACGGTGGACGAAAATAGTTTATTTATGGGGAACTTGGAAGCAGAATTTTACTGTCGGGTACTTTTTTCAGAATCATCAAATACCGGCTTAATGTCTTTGATAGAAAATATATAGAAATTATATGTCGTTTGTTACCGACTCGGGTAAACATTTCCTGTCAGAACAAGAACGAAAATGCATTGTGATCCCTTGGTTTTTAAAATGTCTGCGTGAATCAAAAGTAGATATTTAAACATATTGTCAGTGTCTAAAATCAATCATTAAACCTCAGTTTAGGGCAAAATTGGAATTCATGCTTATCTTGATTATGTGCAAAAGAACTTAAATTGTTTTTAGACTTTTTTAAAATCGATTCAATGTTCTGACGTTTTTAGTAGACTTTCTTTTAGCAAATTGTAGTATTTTTTCATTAACTCTCCTCTCGGACTTATTTTATTGGATGATTTTGAACCGTTTAAAAACTGAATGCAATATATGCAGACCGTCATTCCAACAAATGAATTATATATGTATTTAAAATAAATTTCGATTCGTGATATTGTGACATCGAATGTGGTACTAAATAATTTCTATTAAAAAAACAACTCGAGTACGTGTTAAATGTACTACCGCCATCTAGGAATGCGTCACTAATATGACTTTATTATCGAACGTCGCCGGCCACATTGGAAGTAAAAGTTTTCCTCCAAGTTGAAGAGTTTAAATAGAAATCTATTTTATATTTAAAATTATCGTTTCAGCACTATTCCGATAGTTACTTATCAGCATATAAAATCAAAGATTTTTCTAACAACATTCATCTTTGCATTAAGTTTAATGTATTGATAAAAACCCATGGACAGTAATTTTCGTTTCGTAATGTCTAATTTTCGTTTTGTTTAAGTTTATATTCAATTTTAAATGTTAGCGGATTTAGTAGTGCCGGCAAGCGGCTTAGTTGGGTCACGTGATTCTGCCTGTTGGGTATATATACACGGGAAAGCTGTGGCTGTAATATCAATGATTAATCGGTCCAATGTGGGTGGATGTCTCTGATATGTCCACCCGGGACATGAATACTAAGAAAGAGACATCAGTAATACATAGGGATCCAACCATTTCACCCCATCTCCCATAATCCCCCTAAATATTAAGAAACAAATATGGTAAAAGTTACCAACCAAAGCTATTAATCAACTGACAAACTAAATAAACAACATTCACCATCACTTTAAACAAAGCCCATGTACAGAAAAACATCACAACAGGTTACAAAAGCTATATTATTTACAAATGGAAACCACTACGAAATAACATCTCACCACTAAGAACAACTAAAATATACACCACATACAACGAAATCGACATTCAACAATGCAACAATCAATATATATATACATAACAATTCCCTTCCTTCTCCTCCCAACGACGTGCTACTCTTAAGCTAACCTTAATCCTATCTACTTATCTAACAAACCTAACCTACTCAGCCAAAGACGACAGCCATTCATATGGGTGCAAATAGAGACACCAATACTTAGTCAAACAGAGATACCAATACTTAGTCAAATAGAGACACCGATACTTAGTCAAACAGAGACACCGATACTTAGTCAAACAGAGATACCAATACTTAGTCAAATAGAGACACCGATACTTAGTCAAATAGAGACACTAATACCTAGTCAACATAAGGTGGTCCGAACACCAGAATCATCAGGGCTCGCCGCTCAATATGGCAACAATAATTCAAACTAGAAACAACAATAGGGCCCCAATTAGTCACGTACAATGTGGTCAAAAATCCTAAGACCATCAGGACCTGCTGCTCAAAGCGGCAAGTAACAACTCCAAGCAGCCATATGGTCACAACATTATATGCTGCTAAACACAAGACCGATAGGCCCCATAAATGTCATAGTATGATATAAGATCCCAAAAATAATATCTCATATAAGCCCAAGACCGTCAAGGTCAGTCACACAAAGTGACAAATAAAACAAATAAGAATGCTAATGGTTGTAGTCTAAAATCCTCTCTCGTTTTAACTTCTAAAAACAGCACAGCTTTTCCAAAATACATAATAATAATTTTAGACCTTTGACGGTCATATCAACCTGCAAATGTCAAATTTCGTGCCTAAGGCAAATATTAGACCAACACTTTGAAATCACGAGTACCTTCCGATGGACCTGTGCCTGCCTTGCCGACATGCATCCTTCTTTTCCTTCCCGGCAATTAACTGAGTGCAATGCGCGCATAAATTTTAATCCATCCAAAACATACAACAATGAAATATGAGTACATGATGTGATTACTCCAACTCTACACACAATTTAGTATAAGCAAACTGAAAGCAGGAGTGGGTGTTGGGTACATTTCCCATTCATGCCTGCCTTTCAGTCACGTCGACTGGAACCTATAGATCCGTGACCTGAAGGTGAATTATCAGCACTCCTTGAGTGCATAAATGCCTGGGGGTAGTGGCTCTAATTCCCTTCCCCTAGATAAATTTTAGGCTGCCGTTCGGTCATAAACCAGTGGTACATGCCTAAATGAGCACACACCACTTAAATCTAATATTAAGTAAGTAAGCTACAATATGGAGTGTGTTAGGAAGTGTTATTGGTAGAAAACATGCCATTGCAAGTGAAGCAATATATCTACCTTGCCGGAGCAAGCTTATTTCGTCATTTCTTGTCTCTCTGTCGATCTTGATCAAGTAATTACGTGCAACTACGACCTTGTCGGCGACCGAAAATAACGAATCTGTCAATGATTGAGCCACTCACTAGACGACATATGACCACCTGTAACCCGTATGACCACAAAGTCAGCGACCCAGTCAATGACCCAGTGAACAATCCAGTCGACCACCAGTTGACGAACCTGTCGGAAACCCAGAAAGGAGATCCAGTTAGTACTTTGTATTTGGAGGGATACTCTGCTGTAACTGTCTGAGGTCTGGAGTTCCTAAGGAACCGAGATAACGAGACTCACAGTAGTGTAACAGAGGGTGTTTCAGCTACAATATAGATATTAAACTGGTATTTACTTTAAATTACTTCAAATGTTTAATGAAACATGCCGTAGAAAGTCAATATATGACTGACGGGGTCGGCGGTGCTAAAAACAAAAAAAAAACGTACAAACTCTGAGGCAACATACTGGTCAGTGCTTTAATAAATTTAAGTCTTTTTCTAGAAAACGTCAAGCTATTTAATTGTACTTATTTGTAATCGAAACATCATAATTGATTGGAAAGAAAAATTCAGCCTCTTATGTAATGCTGTTATTCGCTCTCCAGCAGGAGATACAGATAAATATATTCTAGCGACTTGAATTCATGTTAGTTTTGATTGACACGGACTGAGAAAAATAAATCATATCCGGGATGTGTTAAATATCCTAAAGATGAGTAAGACTGCATAACAAAAAAAAAATGTAATTAGATGTAAAAAAAATAAAAGGTCTGAAGAATGATCATGGCTAATTACAAATATGCCAATATTCCGCTCATCATTAGAAAGTTTGAGGAAAATTAGGTAAATGTATTCCACCCATCCGTCGTTACGTGTGGTTTCTGAAGATAACTCCTAAAGTTTTCAAGATAGCTTTATGAAAACTTGGTACAGCCATAAATCTAGTGATCAGTTTGTATCCATTTTCAGACTTATTTAGTTTCAGTTAATGTTTTCTTTTCGTTATTGGTTAATCCATTTATCATTCCCACTTTTGTTTCTGGATAATAACCCTCACAATAATCCCAGACAGCTCCACAAAACTTGACGCCTATTAGACAAGCTGTCCATACGAACATTTTGTCATTATAAATTCCCCAGTGACAATCCATTCCACAATTATCCACAGTCTGATTTCTGCGGCCAAAGATCCACACCTGTTCACCATATCTCTGAAATTTTTGTGCATACATTACATCAATTTCATAACGCTAATTGTTTTAGAACGTCTTTGTTGGTCTTCTTTTCTACTATTCATCCTTCACTTGGGCTTTCAATTTTCGAACATAACCTCAATTCAATGGATAAAAATACAGCCTTACTATATATGAAATCTGCAACAGATGCTATAGTCTCCGAACAAAATTTAACCTGGATGACATTTTCATTCTCATTAACTCGTATATATATATATATATATATATATATATATATATATATATATATATATATATATATATATATATATATATATATATATATATATATATATATATATATATATGAGTAGTGAGTATCTTACAATTTTTAGAAACGACTGTGCGAGATTAGCTGTTAGCAGGATCTGAATTCAACAGTTGCCTAGGTATAAGATATAAATAATATTTGCTTTTTATCCCGGAGACACTACGAAACAAAAGTAGCCAGTTTCAGTATTTGTTCTGAGAAAATGAAAATGTTTACTTTTTTGGTCCTCAGGGGTGCGTGAAGAAGGTTTGGAACGACTACATCCTTTCAAATCAGGCCATTATTGGAGGGGCATTTACTGGACTGGCAGTGTTCCAGGTAAAAGCTTGGGTGTGTATGTATGTATGTATGTATGTATGTATGTATGTATGTATGTATGTATGTATGTATGTATGTATGTATGTATGTATGTATGTATGTATGTATGTATGTATGTATGTATGTATGTATGTATGTATGTATGTATGTATGTATGTATGTATGTATGTATGAAAAGACTCACATGGAAAGAATAATTTGCTATTTTGCAGTGATTTATGTTGACAAATTGTAAAAACTTCAAACAGGTATGTCACCACACTCAAAGTTAACAATAGTTTTAATATTCCAGATACATACATACATACATACATACATACATACATACATACATACATACATACATACATACATACATACATACATACATACATACATACATACATACATACATACATACATACATACATACATATATAAATATATATATATATATATATATATATATATATATATATATATATATATATATATATATATATATTTATATATATTTATATATATATATTTATATATATATATATATATATATATATATATATATATATATATATATATATATATATATATATATATATATATACAGAATTTTAGATATACACCAAACAGAATGGAAAAGTGTTATCCTGTATTCTATAGAAATTGCTTGATAATAGTATACAGAATTAAAATTTTAATACAAATAATACTATCATATAGGGTAGAGAATTATTTTTTCGTACGATACGGTGATTCGAACTAAGGTTTACCCGAGGACAAGGACATGTGTTCGAATATTCGTAGAGTACGAATTAAAAATTCTCGAACCTGTATGATAGTATTAATTGTATGTATGTATGTATGTATGTATGTATGTATGTATGTATGTATGTATGTATGTATGTATGTATGTATGTATGTATGTATGTATGTATGTATGTATGTATGTATTTATGTACGTATGTACGTACGTACGTATGTATGTATGTATGTATGTATGTATGTATGTATGTATGTATGTATGTATGTATGTATGTATGTATGTATGTATGTATGTATGTATGTATGTATGTATGTATGTATGTATGTATGTATGTATGTATGCATGCATGCATGCATGCATGCATGCATGTATACATACATACATACATACATACATACATACATACATACATACATACATACATACATACATACATACATACATACATACATATATATATACATATATATACATATATATATACATATATATATATATATATATATATATATATATATATATATATATATATATATATATATATATATATATATATATATATATATATATATATATATATATATATATATATATATATATATATATATATTGGCTATTAAAGGCGTCTCGACCTCGACACCTGGTCATCATTTGCCACCACATTGAAGAACAAATTCTTACACTAACAGTCACAACAACCATTATGTTATATTTCGTCATTGTATGATTGTTACTGAATCGTTTATCGAATTAAAGTCATACGTCTATTAAACCTTTCATGTGAAACTCATCATTGCTATTGTTATTCGTTTTGCTACTTCTTCTATAACCATTTTAATGCTATATAACGACGCCTGTTGCTATACGCTATCTCTTTTGTGATTGCAGTTGGAACCTCATATGATATAATTTTGCTAATAAACGTTCATCTGTAATTTCATAACTAATTTAGTACCTTTTGTGCGTCAATGCAGAAAAATGTTACTATGGGGTTTGCATTATGCAGTTGATTCTTCATAAATATTGACTTGGTAGTTATTAATACTGTTACATGGATAGGAAGTTGCAAGGATATTACGAATATCTGAAATGTTATTACTCCGTATCATTAGTCATTTCCGCATGCCTAAAATGATATGTAGTTATAGTAACGTGACGCTGTTCCAAAACTCACACAATAAACATACTACTGGTATGTATACTGCCGATCACGTGGTATGTGTTGCAACTACCACTTATAACATACACTTAATACAAAATGAATGCTGCTACACTTTTTGTTCTGATTGTTCTGTTACTTTCCTATGGTTACAATTATTATGGCAAAATTTAGACTATTGACACTACGACATCTATCAAACAATTGCTGGTGCTCTTTCTTCTGCTAGCTCTATTGATATTAGTACAAGTGTAAAACAAAAATGACACTACAGCAATCTGCTACGACTACAACTACAACAACTATTGGTGCTGTTGTATTTGCTACAACAACTGCTCAACTACTCATGCTGCTGGTTCTATTCCTTAAACTTACAACTACTGCTAATAAGAAAAGCAAACCTTGCTGCTACGACTACGACACAGCTAAGCATATCAGACAATTCACACATTTAATTTGAACATCCCTTGCGCCTACTTGATTATGTTTGCTACTATATATCAATCAAACATGTGATTTTCACTTTGAAGATGTATATTTGAGAATATACTTTATATTGTTTTAAAAGTACTGTTTCAGATTTCAGTACCTGGGTGACGTCAATGAGCAAATTTGTATTTTATTTTATTTCAACACTACTACTACTACTACTACTACAAGTATTGCTACTAATTATTATTATTATTATTATTATTATTATTATTATTATTATTATTATTATTATTATTATTATTATTATTATTATTATTATTATTATTATTATTATTATTACAGACTCTCCTCATTATTCTTGCCTTCATTATCTTCTGCGGTACAAGGAAAGAAGTGACTTTCGATGACGGGCCAATGAAAAAGAACAAGGTCGCCCCCATGAAAACTGTTGCCAAGACAAAGACTAACGTTCGGCCAGCGATAGGTCAGAGAAAAAACAAGGTGTCTCCGGCAAGATATTAAAACTCAGATTTGTATGTTTCCTTCGTCGAGTTCTGGTTTTGACTATAGACTACGTAAATGACTATCCGACTTTACAAGGGTATAGGACTCCATAATTAAATATACGTTTCATTTCGGAATATGTCTTGCATAAAAGACTGAGAGTTACAGTGATTTTGATCAGCTCAAGTTTGAAAACACGTATGTTTCTAATTTCAAGTGAATTTTAGTTTTTAAAGATGTACATGTATTTATTTCCCTTAAATTTCAAAACCTGAACACTGTAAGAATGTATATAGAGTGCGGATTGTATAATCTATACGTTACTGACTACATTTCGGGACACGTTGTTCTTACACTAATGAAGACACTGCCAAGCCTTGCACTGATCGAAATGGTTACAAGCTAAGATGTAAAATACGCTGACCATACATTTCGTAACGTTAATTTGTCCTTTCTGTTGATACGTCATGTACTTGTTATGAAAATATAAAATATCAAAATGGCTTAAAATATTTAGTAAATTACTGTACAGAGAGAGAGAGAGAGAGAGAGAGAGAGAGAGAGAGAGAGAGAGAGAGAGAGAGAGAGAGAGAGAGAGAGAGAGAGAGAGAGAGAGAGAGCATTCTATTGAGCTGGAAATATTTTTATTTATTTATTTTACAAAAACATTATATCTATTTTAATGAATATGAAAATAATTTATGTTGATATTTTAATAAATTGTTTGGTTTCATTTTAATAAATGTTCGACTGCATGTGTTTTTTATAAAATGTTTTCTGCGAAATGCATCATAGGTTTGCTTGGAGAATGACTGCACGAGGCGGCGTGTTTAATCAGCTGAAATTCTGTTTCTCCTGTCGCCTGTGCCCTATCTATCTAACCATTATGTATTACTTTTTGATATTTGATCATTTAAAATTTACTCAACAGATAATAATTTATTGTATATTGTTTCTTTCTTTAAAACACCATTGAGGCTCCGAATTATCCAGGCATGATTTCCATTTTGTTTTTTGTTTTTGTTTGTTTTGTTTTGTTCAGATTTGCGTTCACTTTAAAGTGGAAGTTCATGAAAGTTTCTCTTTATTATTTTGCTACACAGAGAGTTTACAAAAACAGGGATTCTAACTTAAATTCAGAAAAATAAAAAAGTATGCAGTTAAAATATTTGAAGCGTTTAGAAACAGACTCGCGCATTTGTTTCCGCCGTAAATAAGATTTGTCAATGCAATGAAAATATAAAAGACTCTGATTGGTTCGTTAAATAAACAAGCTCGAATAATGTTGCTCGAGAGAAATATTTTAATAATTTAAAAAAAAGAATTATTCACACTATATACTAGAGGAGAAATATTTGCTTTCAAATAAACTGAGCAACATGTGGCCTACAATCGCATCTATTACTTTTTCCAAACCACTAAGTAAAAACTGTCAACTGAAAACAGGTAAAATCTTGTTTATTTGGCTGAAAATTTAAAGCGTCTGTATCTATTTCAAAATCATCATTAGGAATTTCTGAGTAGTAAGTAATAATTTCCTTTTTGGCAAGGAAATACATGTAAGCGTATATTTTAGATGCACGGTACATGTAGATATTTGCAAGGAAATACCGTAAGCATTTGTTTAAAATGCACCGTACATGTAGCCTTTTGCAAGGAAATGCCATAAACATTTGTTTGAAATGCACAGTACATGAAGCCTTGTAAAAACAATGTCCTTACTACAGCGATAATATCATACATTCAGTGATTTAACTCGTGAAGATCATTGTACATTCTGTCTGGGAGTTCCCATTACTACCACACTTTATAGTAGAGAGTATTGTAAGTGCCCCTGACTAATTATGCAAGTAAGTTCCCATTACTAATTGCACTTTACATTATAGGGTCTTATGAATTGCCATTGCTAGCCATAATTTAAAGTAGTCTTTTGAATTCCAATAACTAATTTTAAAGTAGAGAGTCTTGTGAATTTCAATGACTAATTAAGTTTGTCACTAAGGAAACTTGTAAGTTCCAATTACTAATTACACTTTAGAGCACAATGACTTGTGAGTTTCCATGACTAATCACGCGTTATATAAGAGAATATTGTGAGGTTCCGTTAATAGTTTCACTTTACAGTAGAGATTCTTGTGACTTATTATTACTAATTACTAGCATCAGCGAACAAGGGATTATTGGTATACACACAACTTGAGATGTTAACAGTATGTTATTAGATTCAAACCTTAGACTAGAATATGTTCTTCTGGGTTGTAATGGACTATTGACAAGTGTTATAGTGAAGGAAAAGTGCAGTAATGTTATTTACAATAACAACTTGAAAGCATTCATTAGATAACTAGAAGTTAACATTGCAATAAATGCGACGCGGTAAAATATATGATTCCAGCTTCCGATAAACTGTCAATAACAATTAGCCAAAAGATAGACAACGTGACAGAAGAGACGCTATAGAAGAAACTTGGTAAGAATTATGTAGACAAAAGCATAAGCGTTGCTGGTTCGTCTATATGTGGGTTAGACATTTTAAAGGATAAACTGACACACAAAAATAAAGTGAAGCTCACGGATTTACCAATGTTCCATAAACATCTTCTGAATAATTATCGCACCCGGCATTAACAGCATATTGACTCGATAGTGAAATTATATCTTCAGGCACTGTTCAATATCAACCATCTGACCTTAACGTTTGATAGTCTTAACAAAACATGATTCTTCATAGTTAAGAGATCGTACATGAATGATAATTTTGTACAAAATTCAACAAAAAGCTACTAAAATAAATGGCCAATCTGAAGATGTATTTCATAATTTCCTATTGGTAGATATTTATAAATGCATTATCAATAGTAATGCTAACATCAGATGTCGCCAGAAAGTTCCTTTACTGCTTCAGCTCTTCATCGTACACGTAAAACTGCAAATACTGTATGGTTAATATTTAATGACATCAGATATCGATTATAATGTTCGTTTGCTGATGAATTAATAAGTTTGCAATATTGCATTAATATTGACAATTGCTTAATTGTTATGTGTCCTTATAAAAATTTGAAATATCTTTGTATTATGTTTATATGTTCGTATAATATACTTTGGTTATTATATTGTTTGAATAGTCTTTCTCACAATAAAGTTTGCATGCTGATTTTAAGTTTTCCGTTAAAAGTTTGATGCCATTTATAACTGTAAACGTCAAAATATTCTTTAAATATACGCTAGAGAACAGATAAAAACATCTTTATCTCTTAAAGATACTTCCATTTTCTTGTTTGTTTGAGGGTTTTTTTTCAATCGACAAGTCTAAAAAATTACAAAAGTGCGAAACATTGCTTGGTAGGTAAGTGCGAAACATTGCTTGGTAGGTAATACTGACTGCTTTTTATAAAGAGGCCTTTGTTTTTTTTGTGATTGGAGCTTTTGAAATGAAATGTCAGTCACACATTAGCCCACTTTTTCAGTTGCAACCAAATTTATTTAGATACTGATGTGTCGATATGTATGTCTATTTATCTATCTATGTGGAGATTACGATTGGTGAAAACAATCAAAAGTTTTTCTAATACGCCATTTTGGGATAAGGTGTGATGTCAATTAAATTTGAATTAAATACGTATTATGACGCTTTTGTTTCTTCAAAATTAGCATTCCAAACAGAACAAAAGAAAACTTTTCTTAAATCGCGAAGCCATGGAAAGCTAATTCGTTTCAGTTAAAATTTTGCATGTTATGTTTTATGCTGAAGAATTTTTGAAGAACATAATATTAATATGAGCTTTTTCGTTTGCTACAAAAAGCTACTAGATCAATAATACGTTGCTTATTCACAGTGCTACAAAAAGCTACTAGATCAATAATACGTTGCTTATTCACAGTGCTACAAAAAGCTACTAGATCAATAATACGTTGCTTATTCACAGTGCTACAAAAAGCTACTAGATCAATAATACGTTGCTTATTCACAGTGCTACAAAAAGCTACTAGATCAATAATACGTTGCTTATTCACAGTGCTACAAAAAGCTACTAGATCAATAATACGTTGCTTATTCACAGTGCTACAAAAAGCTACTAGATCAATAATACGTTGCTTATTCACAGTGCTACAAAAAGCTACTAGATCAATAATACGTTGCTTATTCACAGTGCTACAAAAAGCTACTAGATCAATAATACGTTGCTTATTCACAGTGCTACAAAAAGCTACTACATCAATAATACGTTGCTTATTCACAGTGCTACAAAAAGCTACTAGATCAATAATACGTTGCTTATTCACAGTGCTACAAAAAGCTACTACATCAATAATACTTTGCTTATTCACAGTGCTACAAAAAGCATACTAGATCAATAATACGTTGCTTATTCACAGTGCTACAAAAAGCATACTAGATCAATAATACGTTGCTTATTCACAGTGCTACAAAAAGCATGCTAGATCAATAATACGTTGCTTATTCAGAGTGCTACAAAAAGCATGCTAGATCAATAATACGTTGCTTATTCACAGTGCTACAAAAAGCATACTAGATCAATAATACGTTGCTTATTCACAGTGCCACAAAAAGCATGCTAGATCAATAATACGTTGCTTATTCACAGTGCTACAAAAAGCATGCTAGATCAATAATACGTTGCTTATTCAGAGTGCTACATAAAGCATACTAGATCAATGATACGTTGCTTATTCAGAGTGCTACAAAAAGCATGCTAGATCAATGATACGTTGCTTATTCACAGTGCTACAAAAAGCATGCTAGATCAATGATACGTTGCTTATTCACAGTGCTACAAAAAGCATGCTAGATCAATAATACGTTGCTTATTCAGAGTGGAACTGCAAATACAAAATTCAAGAAATTTTGATTATTTAAAGCTTCAACACCTTGAGATTATTATGAAAAGCTAAATTTTAGCTATTTAACTCAGCACATAGAATTTTAACCATTGCAAATTGAAACATGGTAAAAATATACGGGGTGCATGTTATAATACCATGCAATTATTACTCCTTGCTATAATATCATGCAGTTATTTCTCTTTGCTATAAGACAATGTAAATATTTCTCTTTGCTATAATATCATGCAGTTATTTCTCTTTGCTATAATACCATGCAATTATTATTCTGCTATAATACCATACAGTTATTACTCTTTGCTATAGTACAATGCAATTATTACTCTTTGCTATAATACCATGTAATTATTACTCTTTGCTATAATACAATGCAATTATTACTCTTTGCTATAATATCATGCAGTTTTTTCTCTTTGCTATAGTACCATGCAATTATTACTCTTTAGCTTTGCGTGGAAGTTAAAGTTTGCTTGAAAAAATAATTTGGTTTTCCAATCCAGCCTCTTAAACATCAAGTATAGCACCTTAAAAATACAAATTGCTTGGAATTGTATGGTAGGGAGGGTGTTATCATGTTCAAAACAAAAAAGCTGTATACCGCGGTATATTGCAGTTTTTGTGAACACACTGTGATACTCGACACGATATACCATTATTACATTAGGGACCAAAACATTCATGTTTTGGAGCAGGAACCTAGCACTATGTTTTAAAAAAATCCGTCTGTCAAAAAAGCTGAAAAATGTATCGATATGATTTATCTCTTTCTAGCAAAATAACACTATTTTACCTATTAAATACTTTGAAAACATCTTAAAATAATAAAAAATAAAATATCATAGCTAAATAAATCAATGTTACAGACACTCACATCCCAAAAACATTAAATGGTCATTGCCTTATCGTAATATATTAGATTAAAGTATAAGATGTAATTTAAAATCTGTGATTAAAGTGGGACTATAATGCTCACGAGACTGTTTACTCCCTATGAAATTTGGATAGCTTATTGATAAACGAAAGTGTGGACACTGAAGCCTACAATAAGGAGAATATATTTAGTGGACGTAAAATTCAAACAGAAAATCTGTTCCCCTGGAAATCTTACGATGATTCGAAGGCTTACAAAGGGATACATTACTAACACATTAACATGTGTTTAGGAAACACTAAAAATTATATATACATACATACACACACAAACACACACACACAGACACACACACATATATATATATATATATATATATATATATATATATATATATATATATATATATATATATATATATATATATATATATATATATATATATATATATATATATATATATAAGTTTGTGTCACTCTGTCCTTACGTCGTAAAGAAGAAGAAGCGTGCATATTCAAATTTATAGAAAAAAATATTTTCACTCAAGAAAATATAACAAGGAAAGAGGAAAACAATTTTGCAACAATTGCATTTTACGTTAAACTTCAGAAGAGAACGCACTTAAATCACTGGAGGAATTAAAACGTTATAATTGCTGAATACTATTCCATCCCTATACCAGTTTTCAATGTTTAACTAATAATTGTAATGTATTATATACTTATATCACAAATTGACGCTTAACTAATTGCTCTCACCTACAATCATTGTAACATTGTAACATATTCTGTAATCTGATTTCACGGATTTCTTCAAACAAGGAAGTTGTCTTTACTTCTGTCAGGTTCGAAGAATATTTGTGATTTTCCCACAGGTAAAGATCAATCTTCCACTTTACATGTGGAATGTTAATAAGTTAGAATGTATGGGAATGTTGGCAGTTTGACCTTGCGAATTATTGACTAAATGCATGTAATCAGAAATGCGAATGAAACACATGGATTTTGTTTACTACAAATTATGGTTACATTACTTGATCCCCGGCTAATAGCGGTATCATGACCATTAAAAACCCAAAATTCTTGGCACAGACTTTTATGCAGAAAGGTTATACTTATGATTTTTCCATCTACTCACGCAGGCAAGATTAAATTGTAAATTTATTTGAGTATTTTCCCAAGCAATCTGATTTTAGATTTTTTTTTCTTTTTTCTGACATTGAATAGGCTATGTACCTGTTTATGATAAGAGGCACTTTGCAAACCCACTGTGACCTCAATCCGTTCCTGACTGTGCACGTAGTTGGTGGTATGATCCAGTTTTCCATAGCAACATCCAGGCATACCACGGCCATGTGTTGTGTCTTGCGTGTCTTACATATTAAATACAAAATTTTATTATGTGCTGCTACAGGTTAAGACATAATACCAACCTTTGCTTTGGAAGGAATGTCGTGATTGTTTGTCAAGACGAAGGTAGAGGAGAAAAAAGTGTTATAATTGTTGATTTGTCGGTGTTCTGGTAAGGGTTAGGGTTATTGCTGTTGCTTTAAAGTAAGACCTATTATCTTTCCCTTGGATTAGAACTCATGACTGCTGGCTACAAGGGAGAGATATACGGACAAACCTCTAATCCTTGATAGCATCGCCATTTCTACTTCGCGTATCATGGAATTCACCATTTCTCGTCCTATGTCCGGAAGAAAAAGGAGGAGTTTTGTGCGCGGTGTTATCAAACAGCTATGCAAAACACCCTATCCCTACAGAAACGAAAACTGCAGAAGTAAACCGGACAGATCCTTGACAGAAATGTCCCCTTGGAGAGGAGGCTGCTAGTGACATCCTGTTCCAAAAGAATGTTTAACGGATTGGAATATGGAACATACAAACTTTGTACGAGATAGGAAAAGCGGCACAAGCAGTCAGAGAACGCGACAAGTACAAGATAGATGTACTCGGACTGAGTAAAGTCAGACGGAACATGGCAGGGATGACCACCCTCTCTACAGGACATGTACTACTGGTCGCCAAACGAAGAAGATGAACATCGGAATGGTGAGGGCACAATACTGACTAAACGTGTGGAAAGAAGCCTGCTAGAGTGAAATACAATAAGTGAACGGATCTTTCCATCTCAATTTCAGTCATGCTTCCAAACATTCACCATCATACAGTGTAATACAGCAAGCAATGTTGCAGAGTAGGAGAAGAAAGAAGAATTATATGGCCAGCTAGAATCCTTAAGAGAGACATTGCGATAGTCATGGACTTCAATGCAAAAGAGAAAATGAGAAAAAATGGCAAGGAGGCTAACATGGTTCAACATGGGTGTGGTGAGAGAAATGAAAACGGAGATCTTCTCAAGTTCTGCCAGTACAAGGACCTGATTATAGGATGGACGTTCTTTGAGCATCGAAGAAATCACAATGTGACATGGAGGTCACCAGACCTGACGACAGAGAACCAGATCAACCACATGATGATATCCAGGCGGTGGAGAAGTAATATGCATCATCGTGTGGTCAGGGCATACCGAGGAACCGACGCCAACACTCTCTCATCATCGAAAAATTCAAGGCAAAAGTCACAAAAGTGAAGAAGGAGGATGAATGGAAAGGGCTCTTTGATATTTCTAAACTGAAGGATTAAAGACAGGAAAGAAACTTTGTGAACATACTTCTGAACCTTTTTTGATGTTCTTGCTGACCTAAGCGATGAGGAAGAACAACGACCACTATAAAACTATTAGCAGCTGGATTGGGGAAGACGTGGATACGCGTAAAGGATACCATTGTTGGCACGTGTGAGGAATACTTGGGACAAGTAGAAGACAGACAGTACAAACCTTGGCTGTCAATCCAGGAAATCGAGCAGCGAAGGGAAATAACGTTAAAGCTTGATCATGCGAGGACAGGAAGTCAGAGGCAACGATTGCAAGAGAGATGGGAAAGATAAGAGAGTTATGATATAATCAAGGATACCCTCAACGAATCTCCAGTGACAGACCCACTAGACATCTGACCCGGTAAGGATCTAAATATAAACTTCGAACCATTCACAATGGAGGAAATCATCACGACTATTAAGAGGACAGAGCGAGCAAAAACACCAGAGGCACTCAAGGCAAACCCGCAGCTGACAGCCATATTAATCTTCGACCATGTGTGTAGTTGCTAAATATTTGACAAATGGGGTGCGGGATAAGGCACCAGCCGTTTTATCGCAGAAGTGTACGTACAAGGGAAAACAATAAACTGATACTATCAAATTGATAGATGGAGTGAAATCGAAAACCTTTCTCTCCTTTTTACATACCCGTGTGTGTGTTCGATTTTTAACGCAACTTTAGCAATTATTCAGCCGTTTCGCGACGATATCCGCAGTGTAATAGTTTATAGTGATATCTACCACTGGGGCAGCATGCCGCGGACATGTCACATGATGTCCCACCCAGTCTCATTATCCTGACAACATGCCGAAGAAACCTAGCACTAACGTCTTGATACTGTGCTCCAAAGTATCATTTTTATACGTACTGATGACCAAAAACAATAAAAGTTCCAAATAAATAACAATATCTGTGGTTGCACATTCATCGTATTTAAAATTGGTCTAATTACAGGTAAATTACGGCTGAGTACCTGTACCCGTTATGCCTGAACAAAAGACATTCAGTTTTGGATACAATTATTGCTGGTGGTAAAACTGGAATGAGGCGTAATTAAAAGATAAATTTCACTGGTACTATCATATTATACTTAATAAACACAGTTTTAACAATAGTACCTTCTTCTTCAATCCAAAAGTATACAGCCAATCTGCTTTTCTATTGCCCCCAGCATGGAGTAAACGTTCATCTTTATAACAAGTATCTTTGCGTATAAGAGCTATCCAGATAGGAATTGTATTTTGGAACGGATTGTTCGTTTTCGACATCAGTCTGCCACTGCTACAGCTGTATATTGTGTACAAAATATGGTTCAATAGTACTTTATAAGTAGTGTGGAAACACAAATTCGATACATGTTGCAATAGAAGTTCGAGTCATATGGAAATAGAAATTCGATTCATGTGAATTAGAAATTTGATTTATGTGGAAGCATAAAAGGGAATCGTGTGAGAAAACAAAGTCAATTCATGTGAAAACACAAAGTCGATTCACGTGAAAACACAAAGTCGATCCATGTGAATCAGAAATTTGATTGATGTGGAAGTACAACAAGGATTTATTTGAAAACAAAAACAGAATCTATAGTTGATGACCACCTATTGAAGGTATGCAAGATGTTTTACCAATTATGTTTCGAAAGTTTTTTACCCCATCATATTACGAATTCAGTGACTCTGTTGTTTTCTTTATTGTTATTTTTCAATTGATTTGCAATATCGATTTTAAACGTATCACTATAGTAAATAGTACAAATGTGTCTTTCTGTTAAATGTTTACTACCTTAGAAATGTGAGCTTTCAGATCGTTGAAATAATTCAATCTTACATTCTTCTAAAAATAACTTTAAATTGCTAGACGTTCATCCCTTTATCGATATATATATATATATATATATATATATATATATATATATATATATATATATATATATATATATATATATATATATATACTCTGAAAGTATAGTAGGAGCTTACCTGAGAGGATTTGAATCATAAATTGTATTGACAATAACAAGAAATATTTAGTCTAAACAGTATTAGAAGGTATAATTTCATATAGCAATTAACATGTCAAATATAGGATTCTTATATATATGAAAGATTTAGAACAGTTATAATGTATTCACTGTAAAAGAGGTCGATTCTATTACAAATTATCTGTTGTAATTATCTCATACCATTAGTTCTTTCGTTTCACAGGCAAAAGACGGGGGTATGGGTTGCATCGCAGCGTTAGGCCGGTGTGTTATCATTTTGTTCAATATCATCTTTATTGTAAGTCTCTCTCTCTCTCTCTCTCTCTCTCTCTCTCTCTCTCTCTCTCTCTCTCTCTCTCTCTCTCTCTCTCTCTCTCTCTCTCTCTCTCTCTCTCTCTCTCTCTCTCTCTCTCATATTAATGATTCGGAAGAATCACTTTCTTTAATGTTTCGTAATACATTTACCTTATTGTTTATAAAATAAATTTGATAATTTATCATACGACGTCTTCAGATGGATTGGTTAGGCTATAGTTTTATCTTCAGTTTGTTCCTAAAACCACGTTTCTAATTGTTTTCTGCAGTCAGGACCAGAATCGGCATATGCTAACAAGATATAGAACGTAATCAAACACATTCTTAACGAATTGTTACAAGAAAAGGGTCTTTTGCTTGACCGAGCGGTGTCAAGACCCTGGCCCGAATCCCGCTAGAAGTCATAAGTTTACTCCATATTTCCAAAGACTTCTATACAACTTCAGTTGTAAGTTGGAAAGCCCGAAGTGTCCATTCCATAAATAAATTTTACAATAATCAATACAAGACCACATTATTTACAATTTGCAAATTAGCCATCAATCGTACATCCTCACAGTCTCTATATATTAACTCTCCGTTACGCTATTAATTCACACCGCAGAAACTGTACAAAATCCCTAACAGGGGTGCTATTTTATCTGCCCACCTTAGGCCAGTCGATCTACCGTTTTATGGTACATCAGACCAGTAAACCTACATCACATTTGCCACTATGGCAACATAAACATATCTTCCTAGTCCTTTCCCATTTATCCCATTGCATAATTTACCGGTTTCCTACCATAAATACTGCCGCTGCAGTCACAACACCGATGTACACCATTAGTTTTTTATAAAGTGCTATATCACTCAGGGACAGTCATGTGGATTGGGTCTGAGTTCGCTACACCTTGGCCTTGGCATCTCAGAAACTTACTAACACTTTCTCTCCGTGACGTTTGCTCCTATTAACTGACTAATTATTTCGTGCTTAGGAATATTTCCCATTGCACCGAATTCCAATAATCAAACATGTAATCAAACACAAATCTAAAAATTGCTTAAACTAAATTCACATCTTCCTAATTTTATTACAGAATGATCAATCACATATGATAACAATTCTTGTGGTTATGGCAGTATATGTCCTATTTCAAACAGACCTTGGGGCGTGGTAGTCAAATAAATAATTATCGTAACAAAAATTATATCAGTCTTTGCATTCCATTTTTCCGTCATTTTATTACATTGTTCGTTCGACCATATCATGTGGCATATTTACGTTGCTTTCTTTATTATTTTATTTTTTCTGTTTTTCTTTACATGTTGATTTTGTTTAATTTGGTTAAAATTATATGTTCATAAAATAATACTTTTCCTCCTTTGCTTATAAAACGATTGAACACTTATTTATTTGTTGATCTCTTGTTACTGTTAAATATGTAACGGTTGTTAAAATTTACCCACTGTTACTGTGCCAAATTCAGTAATGACTCGTACTTTTGTTAAACTGGTTTGTTGAAGGTATGTCGTACGTTTACTAAACAGGCCAAACCCTCGTTATTGATAAATGGAAACATTATCTTTGAGCGAAAAAAATGTTTCAACAGCGGATGTTTCAAATACATAACCTGCTGTTTCATGATTGTATTTCTTTTCAAACATTAAGCGAAGCGCTATGGATACATAGATAATAAACCAAATTTCATAAAAGCAAATAAAAATTTCTGATTGTTTTTCCCAGGAGTAATGTCAATGATAGAATTGCTAATCAAATGATGAAACACACGTGCATAGGTTTTGTAGCTTATCGGATTCACTTACATTTATATATATTAATAAGAAAAGGTAAAATAAATATTTCTGTAAAAGAGCTTTATGACCCATACTATGATGTATTTAACTCAATCAAATCAGAATCTTTGATATTTATTGACTCATGGCATTTGTTCTTACTTCGTCCATTTAGAGCACCAATATTGATGACTGGCACAGTCCAATAGAACACCCATAATGCTGACTATAATAATCCATTAGAATATCCATATTGCTGACTTTTACAGTCCATTAGAGTATCCATATTGCTGACTGGCACAGTCTGTTAGAGTATCCATATTGCTGACTGGCACAGTCTGTTAGAGTATCAATATTGCATTTTATGGAGGGTGCTCTCTCTCTCTCTCTGGTTGATCTTTTCAGACCATTTATGTAGGCCCTCTTGCCATGTAATGATTATGCTGGATATTCTTTTTTATTATTGTTGTTTACTTAGGCATTATTTGGGGAGGGTGTTTGTTATTTTTATTTATTTATGTATTTACTTTATTATTTATTTATTTATTTATTTATTTATTTATTTATTATTTATTTTTTGTTTTGGGTGTTTTACACAAGACATTCATCTCCTTCAAGGAGATATTTTCCCATCACTTTTGTGTCATGTTTTTCTTTTTTCTTTTCCTCCTTTTTGCTCTCCTCTTTTCTCTTTTGATTTCTCTCTTATTCTTCTTTTTTAATGTTTCTATTATGATGAGAAAACTCGTGTTGTTGTTTAGATGTTTTCCATCATAACCTTGTTCTCATTTCTGGCTATGAGAAGGAATTTATCGCTACTTTACGAGAAGCCTTGACTCTTAATCAGAGAGGAAGAGAGAGAGAGAGACAGACAGACAGACAGAGAGAGAGAGAAGAAGAAGAAGTTCGGATCTCTTAAAGGTAAGGTGTCACTTATGATGGTGTAGATACGGTTACATCTCTTTGTGGGGAAAAAGCTTTGGCTACGAAAAGGTACCAAGAATCTGTAAGAAAAAGACATGACACTCTTCTGAGCTTGGAATCGCACTTTATTGATATATATATATATATATATATATATATATATATATATATATATATATATATATATATATATATATATATATATATATATATATATATATATATATATATATATTCTAAAGATACAACATGTAAATTTATTTATCTTAAACTACATACAATACATATTACAATAATTATTAAATAGTTCTTCCACAATCTAATATTTCATTTGTCCATTCATTTTTCTGCATTTTTGAATACAAGTGATTTAAATATTCAAGGAGCCTAAAATTCAATAACTGTAATAAATGTATTTTATAATTATTTAATGTAAGGTAACGACCTGAAAAAGATCTGTGAGTGTTATACCTATTATTTAAAAAATATATATTTATTCTCAATTAAATTATAACATGAAGCTAGTAATTATTTCAAACAAATACTAATGAACATCGAAGCTGTAAAATATTTCATTACATTATGATTGTGGAAGAAGGAAACTCAATAATATTACATTATAAATACAATGAACATCAATTCAAAAAATATTAAATCAGTAAAATATTTCATAGTAGAAAAGAGAACTCACTATTACATTATATTGATGAAATAAAAATAATTCAGAAAGATATTACAACTTACTATAAAATCTTTAACTTTTAAAAGCGAGTATAAAGCATAATTTTCTTACCTGTAAGAAATAGACACGACACTCTTCTGAGCTTGGAATTGCACTGAGACCAAAGCAGCTCCAAGCCTTTTTTATATCCTAGTAGCTGCTGATCATCAGTATTTTCATTCAAGGTCAGAGAGGTCTGTCTAATGAATTATGCCTATGTTCTAAAAAGTCACGCATGTTTCTTGCGTGATAGTCAAGGACAGCTTTAACCTTATATCAAGTTTTAGAGAGAAAGTGTGTGTGCCTGGTCAGTATTTTTCCTAAGTGAACGACCTTTTGAATCATACATTGTCTATAACCTTCTTAATTGTAAGTGGTCATTCACATTCCGAACTTTTAAACTCAAACTGATTTCCTAGAATGATTAATAATTACTTTGTTCCCAGCATGACAACGCAATTAATAAGGTTTTATTGATTGAATTGTGAGATAGCACGTTATTCGTGACTTCTATCCGTTACTGAACTATTGAACTCGGCTATTAATTAGACTTTCTCCATTACCAAGTAAAGCTGATAACACAAGGATAATGTTTAATCTGAATTCATTTCAACGTTCCATTATATTCTAAATATGAATTATTGATTGGGCCATGCTTTTCTCACAGTCCAAATCAATATTATAGCATTCCCCCAAATTCACATGTTTTTGTCTTTCCATAACTTATAAATTTCAATATATTCTACACAAGTTATTGTTATCGTTTCATTTCTTTAAAATTGATATATTGATATTTCTGTCAGATCACTCTTTTCGTGTTCTTGTTACTTTAGAACCTATTGTTGCTAATGTTAAGGCAGTATTTAAATTCTGATTAAAGCCTGGCAGTTTGGTTTCTTCTGCACTTTTTCCATATTGTTGATGTTATTGGTGAGGGATTTGATTTTGTTCCTATCTTAGTTGTTTTCTTATTGGTGGTGCTTGCTGATTTAGTGTTTGTTGTTGTTGTTGTTGATTTCCCATCTGCTTGGTTATTACTTCAGAATTTGAGGGTTCTTTTTGTTGTTTCTTCATCGATGTTCCTTCTTGAATCTCTTGGTTTTGGGGACTTATTAATTAATCTTCTTGCTGATGTTGCTGTAGGATGTGAAAATGATCCTCTTGTGGATTTGTATTTGTTTTAGATTTGTCTGTTGTTCGTTCCTTAGGTTTTGGAATATACTTGTTGTTACAGAACTTGGTTGTTGTTGTTCTTGATTTTTCGGGCATTTGTGTGAAGTATGTTCTGTTTGACCACATCTGCTGCAAGTTCTGTGATATATACTTCCTTGATACCATGTTTTTGTTAAAAACCCAAATAGGTAAAAGGCTTTTTTTGTTTCTATCAGATTGCTCTTCTCAATTTCATAAATCCGTATGCCTTTGTATATTCTCGTCACGGGAATATATCAAATCGTGCTCATATGACTTTTATTTTGAATTTCTCATAAACTTTTCCTTCGTGGCTTACAGCGGTATTTCCGGGGTGGGGTGGTCAGATAAGTGTAGTTCCCCCGTTTGTTTTTCTAATTTCCGCCTGTATGGTGTCGGTATTTTTACATTTCCTGGTAGTCCTTTTATTTGTATTTTTCCGTATGGTAGTAGCGGTTGTGTTCCTTTCTGTCTCAGTATGTATCCTGGATAACCTTTCCGGTTGATAGAATATATTATATATATATATATATATATATATATATATATATATATATATATATATATATATATATATATATATATATATATATATATATATATATATATACCGGATTTAACACCTTAAGTGTCACAACAACATCTACGATTCCTGGTGTTCTATCCCTAGGTACGTTTTGCAACTATATTTCTTGTGTTCCTTCATGACGTAAAAATTCTATACAGGAACCTTCTGATGTCTCTATTCTTGTTACTTTGAAGAAACTCTCTAGTTCTCTTGTAACCTCTTTGTTTGCTTTGTACGTCTCCTTGTTCTCTCGTGATATTTGCTTCTCTTGTGAGTTAAGTTTACTGGTCATCTTTCTCCTTTAGCGTTTTTACTATAATATTATTGGTATTATGTTTGTTCATTTAGTAGTTTGTTTCTATTCATGATTCTATTCCCTTTTGTTCTTTAGGTCTGCTTTGTTCGGCCCATTTTTCTGATTGAGAAATATTGACTTAACTCTATCCTAAACGACTTTACTGCCTGATACAACCCATTATAGTATTCATACTGCAGGCTGGCACAATCCATTAGAGTATCCATTCTGCTGGCTGGCACAGTCCATTAGAGTGTCCTTATTGCTGACTGACAGTCCATTAGAATATGATTACTGCTGGATGGCATAGTCCATTAGAGTATCCATACTGCTGGCTGGCACAGTCCATTAGAGTATCCTTACTGCTGGATGGCACAGTCCATTAGATTATCCTTACTGCTGACTGACACAGTCCATTAGAGTATCCTAACTGCTGTTTGACAGTCCATTAGCGTATCCTTACTGCTGCCTGGCACAGTCCATTAGAATATACTTACTGCTGCCTGACACAGTCCTTTTGAATATCCATATTGCCGACTGGCATTGTCAATTAGAGTATCCATATTACTGTCTGTCACAGTACATTAAAGTATTTATATATAGCTGACTGGAACAGTCCATTAGCGTATCCATATTGCTGACTGGAACAGTCCATTAGTGCATCCAAATTACTGTCTGGCACAGTCCATTATAGTTTCCATATTGCTGACTGGAACAGTCCATTAAAGTATCCATATTGCTGTCTAGCACAGTCCATTACAGCTTTTATATTGCTCTCTGGCACAGTCCATTATAGTTTCGATATAATTGACTCGCACAGTTCATTACAATATCCATATTGCTGACTGGAATAGTCCATTAAAGTATCCATATTGCTGACTGACACAGTCCATTAGAGTATCCATATTGCTGTCTGGCACAGTCCATTAAAGTATCTATATTGCTGTTTAGCACTGTCCATTGGAGTATACATATTGCTGTCTGAACTGTGGTACAGTCCATTAAAGTATACATATTGCAAACTGGCAAAGTCCATTATGCTGTCCATATTTCTTGTCTTGCAGGGTCCGTTAGAGTATCGATATTGCTAACTGGGGCAGTCCATTAGAGTATCGATATTGTATACAGGTATAATATATTAGAATATCCATATAGCTGACTGGCACAGTCCTGTAACAAAATAACTCAGGGTTTACCATAATCTTATTATGTTAATTTCTAGAAAACATTTGAAATATTCACATAAATTCTGTACTCCAAATGATGTGAGTCGCACTGGCATTATGTATTAATTTTATTATATAATTCATAATGAGATATTGTAATGCGTCGGTGTCAAATAAGTGATTTCACTCCAACTGCAATAAATATGACAACTCTACAGCTGCAACAAAAATGGGATTGCCACTGTTTGCAATAAAATCGGTATTGCCAGTGTTTGGGAAAAAAAATGGTAACGCTGCATTTTGCAAAAAAAGTGCGATATTCATTGTTTCCAATAAAAGAGGTAACGCCACTATATAGCAATACCATCTCTCTCTCTCTCTCTCTCTCTCTCTCTCTCTCTCTCTCTCTCTCTCTCTCTCTCTCTCTCTCTCTCTCTCTCTCTCTCTCTCTCTCTCTCTCTGTACTTATCTGCAGAAGTGGAGGTGTCATAACAAAAATTGCTATAAACGAACCTCCAAACGACAAAAAGTAACCTTCATGAATGAAATTATATAAGATAATGTTTTACAACATTAACTGATCAAACTATCATTGACTGAACTTTCTTAGCCTGATTCTTTTCGATATACAGTAGTTTTTCACCCATTATGTGACATTTTACACTCTACGTTGTAGTAAATTTATTACAATAATTGTTATTCAGGTAGCAATTGTTCTTCGCGCCAAACTCATAATGAACTTTGAAATTTGATGGAGAAATTGGAGTTTCATATTTGCATCAGACACGTTGCATGCTAGATGTTTAATTCCTTTAAATTCGTCTTTCCCACCAGATTGTTGGACTGTTCTTTCTAGCTGTTGGACTATTTCTCAAACTTGGTTCGGACTTGTACAAGGGTCAACTCAAACAAGTCGAAGAAGCCATTGAATCAGCATCGAAAAACTCTGGCGCAGGAGAAATAGATATCACCCTTGATCTAGGGTCGATCGTAGAGCCCGTCGCCTACACCTTGATCGGAATCGGAGTTCTGGTTCTTGCAATATGCATTTTTGGTTGCTGCGGAGCTTGTTACAAGATAAAATGTCTGCTTGTCACTGTAAGTTACCTACCACATGGAAAATATCCTATGATGTTCACACAATATTGATATCGTTTTGCTATGGAGTTTCTAGCTGATGTGTGAATGTGTGTGTGTGTGTGTGTGTGTGTGTGTGTGTGTGTGTGTGAGTGTGTTTTATTGAAGTACCAAACAGAAGTTATTTCTTTATAGCTATATGCACTGACGTTTTGTTCATCACTATGAACGATACCACTAATGAAAAATCTATTCTGAGTTTCAAAATAAAATAATAAAGTAAAATAAAACGGTCAAGATGAGTTGATTCATAAGTGTATGGACTTATCGTCCAGCAAACCCAAACTTATAATAAGATAACGTGATTCGTTTCTTCTTCGTTTACTGCACGTTCCTAGACCTTAGAATTACAGACAATTACTAATGGCAATTTTTAATATAAGATTTAATGACGGCTTTGGATTAATTTCTTATTGGCTGATTGGATTGGACGTTCGAGAAGATTTCAGCAACTTCCAACTGATTGGGCTAGGTCACATGAACAGACAGGTTCATGATAGACTGAGTAGTGAGAGCTGTCACGTGGGGAATATTGTTAAATATTACCATAAAAGAAGGTTGCGTGTGTGTGTGTGTATATATATATATATATATATATATATATATATATATATATATATATATATATATATATATATATATATATATATATAAGGAGTAAACTGACCAGTCATATCCATTCCTAGACTGGAGACATCGTCATCTCTTGCGTCCATATTGTAAGTCTGCAGATGTGTTTTAAGTTGTACTGCAATACTTTTTGACAGGATAACCATTTGTATGGACTGTATGGACTGTACAGTGGAAATAGAAAGTGCTCATTATTTGGATTATATATTATTATTGAACTATTGCGAATTATTCGATGGAGCTATGGCCAACCACATCTTAACGTTACGATTTTTAGCACACCCTCACATCTGGCTTTGAACTTCATATGGAACTTTTCATTCATTTTGACTTTTCATAGAAAAATATTATTTTGTAATCACTTTATAATAGTGCAAGTTCTTGTCACGTTTTCAATTTAGATTGGATAATTAAAGCTTGTGTTAAGTTTTGCAAAGCTTGTTGATTGTGTTTCCTTCTGTTACTTTGTGACTCTCTCTCTCTCTCTCTCTTTCTCTCTCTCTCTCTCTCTCTCTCTCTCTCTCTCTCTCTCTCTCTCTCTCTCTCTCTCTCTCTCTCTCTCTCTCTCTCTCTCTCTTTTTGCAGTTACTTTGCTTAAGATCAGAGTCATAACGAAAATTAAATGAACAATCTTGTATATATATATATATATATATATATATATATATATATATATATATATATATATATATATATATATATTGACATTTTCAGTACTTTGTTATTGTGCTCGTTATGATGGCAGGCGAAATCGTCCTGGTGGTCTTATTGACGTCCTACCCGTCAGTTGTAAGTAGTAAATAATAATTGATATTTATCACTGATACTGATTTGATTTTCATTTATATATTCTTCTCGCCTCAAGTATTTCTTTTTTTGTTGTTGTTGTCAGAAATAACTCAATAGAAGATTGTTTCGGCAAAGAGATTTTATCAGCTTAATAGAAAGTAATACATAAGTTAAAAGAATATTTTTTAAAAATCTCCATTTAGTGAACTGCATATTTGGAATGTGAATTACGTTTCAGTGTATTGATAAACACTTTAACCCTAGAATTGAATATTGCGTTTGCCTTCAGGACGTTTTCAGGTTTTCTTAAAGCCACATCAGCTATAAATAAAACTCTGGCTTTTACACACATTATATCTCCTTGGGAAAAAACATCTTAATGTAATATTTTTACATTAATTTTAAAGTGTCAGAAAAAAAAAACAACAGCATTGGATACAGTGAAGTTACGTCCCGAATGGAGGTGACTTTGTGAGAAGCAAGGGTCGTCGATCCTCTTCCTTCCCCATTGTGGAACGCAATGGATCGGCGACATGGTTTCCGATAATGATTATGATCATGATGATAATGGTGGTAGTGGTGGTGGTGGTGGTGGATAACAAAGGGATGTAAATCAGATGATATATGAAATACGTATCTTGTTTTGTGCTGAAAAATGGCGTTAAACCCTAGGACAAAAACTATATATATATATATATATATATATATATATATATATATATATATATATATATATATATATATATATATATACATACATACATACATACATACATACATACATACATACATACATACATACATACATACATACATACATACATACATACATAGATGCAATAAACTGACGACGAACAGTGCGAAACTAGTAACTAATTAGCCTGAGCGCTTTCGACTCCTAATCAGTCTTTTTCAAAGGCAAATACAAAACATATATAAGACAAACAAATAAACACAAAAAAGTTGTGTTTGTAAACCTCTACATGGCTGTCTCCACACGAGGTAAAACTATAAATACAACCAGCTTGTATAGACTTGTTGCTGATTCTGAAAACTGTATAATTCCCTAAAAGTCTACAAGCCAAAGCGACATCTATTTTTACTTTTTGTACATTTATGTAACGCAGATTATATCCCGGATATTTGATTCTATACCGGTTTCTTATAGTAAAACTTGAAGGATACTAAGAAGATTTAGAAAAAGTTAAATTCTACTAGTGGATAGTTTTCTTTTTCTATTTTTCTTGGTTTAGACCACTTGGTTTCAATTTCTAAGGCAGCGAATCCAGTATGATTCCTTTGCCTTCCTGGTTTCGGAACTCCAGCTGAGGTTGTTAGCAATTGCGATAAGTCTTATATCACTGAAAGTGTGGCCAGGGGAGAAGAAGTGTTTTGCGACCGGGCTTCAGTACAGCTTCTTTGTCATCCAATCAGATCTATGAAGGTTTATCCTTTTGTGTAGCTTTTCAGTTTCTCCGACGTACTGAACGCCACAATCTTACATGTGATGAGATAAATCACATTCTCTGTTTTGCACGTTTTGTTTGGACCATGTATGTTTAGTTTTTCTTTGTTTAGACAGGCAAGACAATTATTGTATTATTCCAAGAGCAGTGTCGCAAATATAAGATAACAAGTGAGGGATTGGAGTGTGGAATAGATGGATTTAAGTGCCTTACTGACAAAAATTAAATAAACGACAACTGTTGAAAATTCGTATGTTATGAATTAATTAATTTTTATTTACATTAACATTATGGCAAGCATTATTCTAGGTATGTAATTATTTGTAAAAGTTAGTATTGTTACCCTCCACCAACCCACCACTCACTTCATTTTTATTTCCTTTTCTTTTGGCTTTGTTTTTCTTTCATTCTATCTTCTTTATTTCTGTCTGTCGTTCGAATAGTATTTCTTCCTCTTTCACATAAATCTTACTTCTTATTCACTTTTCCTTCCGAATGCGCCAATTATGATTTATAATATAAATACAATTCCCTTCAAAATATTATTTTTAACATAAATGCAAAACTTTTTCAGCTCAAAACGTCACTTGCATCAGCTTTAAAGTCAGGGATCCAGTCTGACTACGAAGGCATCACGGGAAAGAACCTAAACTCCGTCGCCTGGAATGTAGTTATGCAGCAAGTGAGATCAAGTTACTCATTTTGTCGTGAAATTATATATTTTGTCTCATCATCATCATCATCATCATCATCATCATCATCATCATCATCATCATCATCATCATCATCATCATCATCATCATCACTGCTATCATCACCATATTAATAGTCGCTATCTATCTATCTATCTATCTATCTATCTATCTATCTATCTATCTATCTATCTATCTATCTATCTATCTATCTATCTATCTATCTATCTATCTATCTATCTATCTATCTATCTCCTATGTAATTCTCAACCTCTACCTCGAGAAGCAGGTAATATGTATCATTCACACTGTCCTTATGTCCTACAAATTCGTCACACAACTTATTATCAATCTCTGGATAATATACTATGGCTACCGTCATCGACTGGCCAGGACTTAAATTTGTAAAATTACATTAAAAATACTGGCTCATGCAACAAGAAAGAGGGTGAGGTGTTTATTGGCTATTGCTCTTTAAAAACTAATGTTTTATTTATATTTTTATATAATTTTACCTTATCCCGAAGTTTATGTTGATTGCAAAGTGTATTTGATATACTGTATAAAATTGAATTTACATTTAATGTTCGTTATGGCTCTATGATCTTAACCAAAGTAACAGTAACAAATTTCTAAAAATTCAACAAATAATTTACATCCATATAGCACAAAGTTAAAATTGAAAAGAATTATATTAATGTTAAATAAATCCCAAATAATCCTATAAGTTATACCACAGGTCCAAAATATGGAGTGCCCCTTGTGGCCGAGTGGTCTAATGCGCTCATCTTTTTCTGATCTCCGAATTGGTTCGAGTCTCGAGCTTGGTCAAGGCGGGAATGTGAGAAAGTGGAAAGTAGTCTCCGGTGGGACGGTGGTTATTGTCGGGGTTTTCTTGGGTTTTTTCTCCAACTGTGATATTGGCCGCCATATATGGCCTGTCTTGCGCTGAGAAATGGCGCTAAACCCAAACCAACCAAAAATATAGAATGTTCAGATATGCCTATAGTCATCAAAAAATTGATGTGCCAACCATTTTGATGTCTAAAAGTGATACAATCCAGAATGTCTTTGAAACATTAATTCCTAAATAGTGAATTGGTCAGTGAGCACATTATAATTCCAATGGATAACTTTTAAATAAAGGATTCCGTTCTAAGTATATCTTAACACAAGCACTTCTACAGACTGAAACTGTAAGAGTAATGAATAATATTATTTTTGTGTTTTTATACATCACCCACATAACCTATGTTGCAATAAGAATTATTTTCTGGAGAACTCGGTCTCTTTAATGGAAAATTACGCCTAATCGTAAACAAATTGTTTTCTAAAACTTTCTAAGGTCATAATCAGGACCAGGTCTAGAACTAAAGCTCTAATATATATATATGTATTTATAATATACAGACAAGGCACAAAGAAAGTTAGTACGAAAGCATTCTCAGTCATGGAAAAAGCGCATGCGCACAAAATAAATTAAATACGCATAACTTCTTCTATTTACATTTAAATATAAATTATCTTTATGGATCTATCACAGTAGTTCATCTGCATTTCTTCACCGTCTCATAAAAAAACATGAAACGAAGCAAAGAAAGAGCGATGATGAAAATCCGATAAATTCAAAATTGTATTTCCAGTTCAAATGCTGTGGTGTGGAGAACTATAAGGATTTTAATGGAGCCTCGAAATGGAATTATAACTACACGTCCGTCTGTGGCAACAGTTGTATTCTGCAGACACCAATGATGTGCTGTAAAACACTACCCAGTGGTCGTACGGAATATGATTACGCTTGCGCCACCAACCCGATGACAGAGAACAACTATATGAATTCTGTGAGTTAAACGTTTAAGATTATATGTATCTCGCCTGCAGTAGTCTGTATTGGCACAATTAAATCATTTCTGTAAAATAGACTGCATGGTCAGTGGCATTTGTTAGACTCACCTGCATAACATGGTTGTTCGAAGCAGATAAATATTGTTCAGAATGACCCAGCAAAGTTGATGGACGATAATATAGGATAGGTTCATCTAGTCCGTCTGTCCATCTGTCGCAGTATCGTTTCAAGAGCATAGTTGATACATGCATTCTTTGCTATTCAACATTTTTCAGTTTTAATATTTTCAATTGATCTTTCTTAATTCTTCTGTCCATCCACTCATTCGATAAGCGGGCTTTTATTTCCGCGTTAAATCACCAAAACAGTTTAAGATACATCTTTTAATTGTACCATTCACATTTTCAATTCTGAACATAAACTCCTTGCTGACCAAGATGTCTTAGTGAATTTTGCTACGCATTTTAAACACATGGCTTAGATTTTTCTTCTGCAATTTAGAATCATCTTGTTCACTTCTATTTAATGATCTTTATATTTGTTTCTTTATCCATTCATCCAATACCCACAGTATACCAAATTGTTTAAGATATCTAACGAAAATCAAGGCAAACATATTTGCCTAGTAGTTAGTGTATGTGTGCCTTATGTTATTCATAGTATTTCGTGCTCAACATTTACATTTTGGCCGTGTGTGTGTGTGTGTGTGTGTGTGTGTGTGTGTGTGTGTTGGATCTTCGATACATCCAGCTCTTACAGGTTTACTTCCAGCTGCGAAATCCGTCAAAGTTTAAGACATTTGTTTGAAATATTGTTTATAAATTAGACTAGTAATCCATATGTAACTGTTTCTACACAAAATTCCTTATTTTCAATATTTGTAGTGTTTGTGCATCCATCCACCCGCAATTCTCAAATTCGTTTCGAGCACACCTGCAAATCCTTCAAGATATCTCTGTTAAATTTTGTTCACCCATTAAGCTACTGATACAGATGTGACCTTCGATAGTCGTAATGCTTCAATTTCTTCTTTTTTGTATTTGTCTGTTTATCCATCTATCCGTCCATTATTAGCACGTTTGGTTCTGGAGAAAAATTTAAAACCTTTTCAAGATATCTGTATATATTTCAGAATTGCAGTCCTTTTACAGTAAATGGTTACTAATATTCCATGTTTTCCTCATTGTTCATTCATCCAACCATCATTTACACTTTAGGTTCAAAAGCAAAACCCCAACCCTATTCGAGATAGCTTTATATATATACATTTCTTCAATCTGTGTTTCTGCACTCGATAGAAAAGAACTTTTTTATGTTCTGTATTTGTTGATGATGATATTGTGTCACGTGGCTGTTTGTTAAATCCAATAAAGGACTAGCTCATCGTTGTAATCTTTACGATGACTTCCCTTGGCGTATCGTTTGTTTTCACATATGATACTTTCCTTTTCATAATATCAGCTTTGATTTATTTATTTATTTATTGTTTCTCTAGAGGATTTATGCTTCGGATCCTATGAATTTTAGATCAGCCAAGAAATTATCCAAGTTACATTTACGAGTGATATCGCATGTAAAGACGCCGGTAAATAACATAATGTGACATTTTCATTTGAAATTAATGCTATTAAATGTAATATAAACATACAAAGGTCGCTCTTAGGAGTTAGAAATTTTCTTGGCAGTAAGGCACGTCCGCATTTTAGCTAGATCATGCAAATGCCTAGTTGTTTGTTCGCACATGTTAGACTAATCCCTAAGCTTAGGTTGATCTCAAAGTGTATCTGATCTACAGTATGAAATTAAATTTGCATATCAGTATGAAATTGAATTTGCATATAACGATATAAATCTTAATTATTAAAGTTGTAGATTTTATATGTACCTTTCTTGTCACTCTTTATTTTTAAATATTAGGTAGTTCATTTACTTGAGTTACTTTCTGTCAAACATCTTTAGCTTCATACGAGCCCTTTGGATTCTTTTTTGGTCAATCATGTAGAATAAAGTGATTTAGTTTTTATGTGTGTGTCTTTCTAATTTACACGATTTTTCATTAATTGTTTCGATTTAATGAAAAATATAGATAAAACAATTTAAGGTCGACTGCGTTAAATTTGTAAAATATATCTAGCATTAAGGGAAATAACTAGTAACAGAAAAGGTTCGGTACATTATTTTATTGTTTGCAATGTGTAAATAAATTCTCACTATTGCATGATGTTCGCTATTTGTCATCACCACTATCTGCCTGGACTAAATACTCATTTAATCTGCGTATTACTCAGTTTTGACTGGTCGAGCACCAATTTACTCTCTCTCTCTCTCTCTCTCTCTCTCTCTCTCTCTCTCTCTCTCTCTCTCTCTCTCTCTCTCTCTCTCTCTCTCTCTCTCTCTCTCTCTCTCTCTCTCTCTCTCTCTCTCTCTCTCTCTCTCACATCCATAGTTCTGCAATTTTAATTTTATTTATTTAGTGTTTATTTGCAGTCAAAGTGAAAAGAGATGTGCTGTCATGTATTAAATTTATTCTTTGTGTATTCATGTCAGATTGATCGATTTTTTTATCCTTGTTGATAATTAATTAATTAATTAATTAATTAATTAATTAATTAATTAATTAATTAATTAATTAATTAATTAATTAATTAATTAATTAATTAATTAATTAGGGTTGTTTAGACGCAGTGTGGAATCCATATCTAGGAAATACACTCTACATTGGACAGGCACTCGGTTTGCCTCTTTTACTTCAGGTAAATAGCAACTATTTACTGTATGGGCAGCAATTATATTGACTAATTTTCCAAATTGCCGATGCCAACATTTCGCTGTCATCAAGTTTAACCTACATCTTGATCATACATGGCTTGTTTTGTACGCCGGTTTTCACCAAACATCAAATATACTTCATGTTTGAATTGAAAACATACCAATATAGTGGAAACGGTGCACGGTGATGAGGTTTTTCTCAGAGCATGTATTTAGGATATTTAAAAGAGGGGACACATTAAATTAAAAAATGGGAGCCATTCAGTCATCGCCTTACAAACGGAATCGCGTTGAAACAAATCGCGTAACAACGGATTTTACCTGTATTAAAAGATTGTTACTTCATCGCCTTAGTCATAATCATCAATATCGTAATGAAAAATACATGCACTATATCCCATGCCTTAGCACTATATCACATGCACTATATCCCATGCCTTAGCACTATATCCCATGCCTTAACACTATATCCCATGCACTATATCCCATGCACTATATCCCATGCCTTAGCACTATATCCCATGCACTATATCCCATGCCTTAACACTATATCCCATGCACTATATCCCATGCACTATATCCCATGCACTATATCCCATGCCTTAGCACTATATCCCATGCACTATATCCCATGCCTTAACACTATATCCCATGCACTATATCCCATGCACTATATCCCATGCCTTAGCACTCGTATACAGAGAACATCTACGTTTTTGAGTAATTTCAGGAAATATTTCACGAGTGAAGTGGAAACATCGCACAGTCATTGCATTCATTTTATTACAGCGAGTTTTGCACAAATTCGGATTGTACAAATAATGGTTGAAAAGGTTATTGTTTTCAAATTAAATAATGTTTTCAAGTGCAAATGAACAAAGATTTGTTTCGTTAATTACAATTGATACAGTATAGCTTGGGAGTAATAAAACAAAAAAGTTTAAGGATCGTGAGTTTATTCAAAATGGCTTGGCTACTAATTTTTGATTACTCAGAAATTAATTTTATATTGTTAGGCTTGCAGTATATTTCGGTAACGTGTTGCGCCCAAACTTTCAAGTGACGCTTGATTTAGGCTTGCAATGGACACTAATCAATGCCTGATTTTTCCATTTTTTCCAGACTTGATTATGATGGTGATGGCAGTTTAATAACTACATTAACAATTTTATTTTTATAAGTAATCAAGAGATTTACTTTTAAAAATGTGCGCCATTTATTGATGAGTACAACATATATTGAATAACAACAGGTACATGATACACGTAGAAAATTAATTAGTAAAACGTTAATACTTGAATCCTGAAATTTTTTCTTTGATCTTCAGTTTTAAGCATTCCTTACGTCGACTTTTCATTGATTACAAAAATGTATCTTAGAGGATCAACAGATTTTATACATTTAAAATCTATTCATCCTAATGTGGAGGGATAGAGAGAAGAGGAATAGAAGAAGAAATCAATTAAGCATAATCATCAAATTACGGATTTGAAGAACATGCTTAAACGCAGATATACTTCCTAAATGAACAAAAAATTTGTTCCAAAATTGATATTGCCACTTTTCGATATAATTAATCTCACATTGATATATTTCAATATCTCATTATGAAGCAAACTATGTATGTGCGTCCATCAATCCTTAGCTCGGTATGGTCATAAACCACTTGACATTTACTAAACTTGGTGCATAAATGTTTTCATGTTACAATCATTGGAGTGAGGGGTCTTGTGATTTATAAGGGACCAAAGGTTCGTGGCAAACTGGTATATGCGAAATAAGGAAGTTCTCTGCGGATCCTTCGACAGACTGGAAGGGGCCGGTCGTACGTGGTGGCTCCTTGACCATTAATAGCGAGCTGTAGAAACAGAAAAAAACGTTGCGATCTTTAAGTGGACGCAAAGAAAATGATATTTTTCCGTTTTGACAGATCAATATATAAGTTGATTCTTGTTTGATTACTCGTTGAAGTTATATGATCTGATTAGTTCATTGGAAACTATTGTATTTCCTTATATCTGTTGTTTAACTCGGTGTGTATCATTCATTTAAATCCATAGCTGGACTTTATACGAACTAGTATTGTACAAGATTCAGTCATCGTTCTATTATATATAAGCAGGCCTGTGTACGGAAGTCAAAGCTAAAATGCATCATTCCTTTAAATTCTTGACAATTTGTTTGCCAATCATTATACATGCAATCAGAGCAAGTGGAAACATTTAACAAATCAGTGGGTATGGGGGATGAGGGTAAGGAGGAGATGGAAGTGGCGAATAATCCGTTGTAAAAAGCGCTTGAATATGCTATGGTTATCCGTTGCTGCATCATCTGTGTTATTATTATTATTATTATTATTATTATTATTATTATTATTATTATTATTATTATTATTATTATTATTATTATTATTATTATTATTATTATTATTATTATTACAGGGTATTTTTGTTATGCTTTCTATCGTGATTCTGTGTGATGGGAGGTGCACATCCTGTAAGCATGACAAGTCTGACAAACAACAGAACAATGATAAAAACACAGATTCTGGTGATTCCAACAATAACAAGCAAGAGAATTCCAATGACAAAGGTGGAGATAACATGTTCACGTCAAGAGACATGGAAACATCTGGAGAAATATCCATAAATGGAGCAGCTGGACTGACAAAAGCCGCAGAAACGTCCAAAATGAAACATAATTCCATGAAATATGTCACTAAGAACCAGACATATCCTGAGCCAAAAATGGCGAGTTATTTACAAAAGTATTTCAGATATTCGCGTTTCAGCAGATTTAGAAGTAACAGAAATAAGATATATCCAACACCGTGATTCCTTAAATGGGCAATTTCTTCAACAGAAATGAAAGTCAAATATGAATGACTCGATCTTAAGTTTGTTCTGTGTTGAACAGCGTTATACAGATATAAAATGTCACGGTTAAGTGGTTTTGTTAAATTATATTTTTACAACTGTTTATTTAATCCAATAACAAGTTCCTTAGTGTTATTAGTGCATTAAATTATCCACTTTTATTACTTTTGATCAAACGGCTATCTTTTGTTTGGTGTCTGCATCTGTATATTTTGGGGGTATATTATTTCTTGCATTTGGTATAGGTTGTGTATCAGTGACTTGTTTTGTTGAATGGAATTTAACCAACATGTATGTGAACTACTTTAGACTTGCACAATAATCACTTTTTACGTGAAAAGTATTGAGTGTAATATTCTATAATTATTCCTCCTAAGTGGTTATCCTGTTTCGTCCATGCCAGGTCCTCATCTGCCCCTTGAACTCGTCAATAAGGTCTAGTGATATATCTTGTGGAACACCCAGTTTGATTTCAGCAACGCGTGGTGAGTTTTTCATCAAACCGTTTGCGAGATATACATCATCATCGGCTTCTATCTGAGCTTGCGTACGTACCACATAGTAATGGTAACCATGACTTTTAATTCTACAATTGAATGACCCAGCAAGTGATGCCGTTTATTGTAGTTTGAAATGTTTACCCTAAGCATACGTGCAGTAATTATCCGACTACACCGGTTGTTTAGAATCTGAGAATGTACAGTTAGAAGAAAAACTAGTATTTATCAACCAAAAAAGATAATAAAAACAATTTCTACGGAAACTAACGAGTGCAAATATGTTTTGAACAGATACACCTACAAGAGGATATAAGATGCATGTTTAATTCCAACGGAATTGGAAAAAGGAATGAAAAATCAACCAAGTAGGCCCGAAATCTAGGTATCTGCTAGAACCGCTACAGCTTTCAGCATATTATCAGATGTTGTAATGTACTCTGAGATATCATTGATTAGAAAATCCACTCCAATAGGAGACTACATCCGTTTTCGGATTGGACTAAAATATAGCATCAAATTGTATTATATCTGTCACTGCATTTGAATCGCTGATCATGTTGAGATCGCCGTTATCTTCATTAAATGTAAGTTTGATAACATTCAATGGAATAACAAGGCGAAAAAGATTCAATTCATCAACGTGAATGCTTATTTTGATTTTCATGACACTATGCCTTTGACAACAATTTGTACAATAGCTGTTACTGCATACGTAGGTCTTGTGGATGTTGTCAACATTCAAAAACAAACTAGACGTACAGTTACAAATATACTCTAAAATAAAATTAGCCATTTTTTGTTTCCTTGTGCTTTTCGATCTTGTTTTAGAAGCTATCTTTGCTTTCGTTGCTGTATTTGCTAACTATCTGAGATCATGTTTCGAACAGTAAATTATTTTCTCTTTTGGTCAGGATTAAGCAAGTGAAAAGATATCTATGATATGACATGATTTGTATATAAATCATCTTTGCTAACACTTTCAGGATTTGTACAGTTTTCTAATCAGTAAACAGATGGAAAGCATAACCTTTCCAAAGTATGTGACTTCAAGTTGTTGAAATGCGTGTCAAATTCTATTTCTTGTTTTGTTGTATATTCTGAAATCTACATCGTTCGATGCCTTTGTTTCGTGTACTCATTTTTTGTATTCATTTAGATTTTTCATATTTTCTTTTCTCACCATTTGTTGTATTTAATTGGATTGCATTTACTTTCCTTCTGAATTAACTAGATTTATATTTACATTTTTTAAGGAAACTAGTTCCATATTTACTATTCATAATTTATATCTCTTTGCTTATGCTGCCTAATTTGTAACATTCATAGTGTGATTTTGATATATTGCATTCGATACCATAAATAATTGCATTGAACGTAATCGTTGTTTCCATTGAAATTTATGTTGCATTAGCGTTCCTAAGTTCTTGCAAAATTATTGAAGGGGTATAAAGTATGAAAAAGTGAAAAAAGGTCGCTTACTAAAATCCAAAAGATCCAAGTAGAGTTGAACCTTTGAAAGATGTTCACGGGAGTCTAGCAAGGTCTAGTCAAGTATTGGTTGCCTGACTTGGTCTTAGATAAAGGGCAAACACAGCCTACCATTATTCTACTAAATGGTTTATCAAATGCTGGAATAGATTGCAGACGAGCCTTAGGTATCTTCTGATTGGGTTTTCCTACCATTTGACAAGTGTTTCAATATCTACAGTATTTACAAATCTCAATTTTAATTTTTGGACAATGACATTGATTTGATATCTTGTAATAAGTCATATTGACTTCTAAATGACAAACTAAATGAGTTTAATGTGCTAGAGTAAGGATTTAATGTAAATTTGACTACTGAAAAACAATATGACAGCTAGCTGACCCCTAGTCACCTGCATGTGCTTAATGTGGTCTCTGTATTCGAATTTGGACCCAATTTTTCACAAAATAACAAATTTGGACTTGTGTTGCTTTAGTTTTACTAATAGCCCTCTGAAAAAAAAACAAGAAATCTCTTGTAATTTTCGACACGGAGTGGTTGTCTTTGTTTACCCTGATGAGAATAGGGACAATTATTAGTAAAAAGAGGATCATTGTGACCAATACCAATTAACTGATCAATACTAGGAGCAAATATCATATCAACAACCTAAAGCTAAATGAAAAAATTCTAATCAATATCCTTCTTTAAGCACTTTCTTTGTGATATCTATGATGACTGCGTAAACAGGGTAAAGATCAGGGATTTCAATTTCAACAGGATCAAACAAGACTCGTCTGTTTCAAGTAGATTAGCATCGACCATATTGCTAAATAGGACACTGCCTAGTAACAAATCAATATCATCAATAGGTAAAGACCTCACTGCTGTGACTGTCACGGGACCTGAAACTAAATTAAATGTCAAATTAACACAATGGAAATTAACATTAACAAAGCCGGACACTGCTTTCTGAATAAAAAAAAAAACTTTTATTAGAAGATGACTTCTCAGATAAAGGCAAAGTACTTGATAATAAAAGGCCCTTAAATGCACCTGTGGTCCAAAACATTTTTATATGAATAGGATTGGCAATATAGAATCCTTGAACACAAATGTTTCATAATGTTTCATAATTCCTTTTGATAAAATTAGGCTGGGTTTTGTTTTACACAAAAAAAATGTATGTATTTCAATCAATACATCGACTTTGGCCTTTTTAAAATTTTGAATAGCTCTGCCTGCAAATTCAACATAATTGTGTCCAGGTTTGCTTCTTCATTTCCTCAACCTTTGTCGAGGTACGAACACAAAACAATTCCAAGTATATTTCTAAATCATGTTATGTTCAGCATACAATTATACGGATATTGAAATGTTACCTTTAAGAACTTTACCGGTAAATATACACTGTAAAGCACAACACTCTCTTGGCCATCTCAAATTTCTAAATTTTTTTTTATAATAAGGAATGCATTGATCTACTTATTTTACTTTAAAAGGGGGTACTTACCTAATATTTTTGGAAATATCAAAACCGGATCTTGAGTGTAAAGGGCATGTGTGTGATCCTTTTACCAGTTTTATTTCTTTTAACTTATGTTGCATTTCCTTTTAATTTTATGCATTTGCATTTCTCTCTCTCTTTGTCTGTCTGCTTTTTACTCCGCTGTTAGTCTCCCTGAACTGGCAATTCTCGCTCTCATTTCTCTGCATTTGCATTATTTAATTCTGAAGATAAAGCCTTGTTAATTTATTGACATCTAGTACTTAAACTACGAGTCGTTTAATTCTTATCAAAACCAGATACGGACATGCTATTCATCCCCAAAGCATATTTGTCCAGAAGATTATTTTCTACCAAATATTGAATCAAACTATTTTCTATTTATGTCTGTGTTGCTTCCGAAATAGAAGAATCTCTAATAGTTTGTCCTTTTTTAAACGCTCTAAACCTTCCGGAGTAGGAATTGAAAAAGTTCACTACATTAGATAACAATAAATTCGTAGTTTCAGCAAATCATTCTCAAATATGTGAAATTAAAATCTGTATCAAGAACACAAAAAAGTCCGAAGCAAAGGTAATATAAATTTTAAAAGCAGTTTAATTTCTCTGGAGCATTTTAGAGAAATTCCCATGCCGGCGCACCAAGATATCTGTTATATCTCCATGGTCTTAAATTAAGTAAAAGAAGATGTCAAACTGATATGTTTAGTCAAATTCAACAAACAAATATGTCCGCATAATAATGAGGGAAACTTTAAAATGAACTTGGATGATCGCTAATTATATGCTAAATAATCCTAATCGTTTTATCACAAGTCCAAAGGTATATAATGCTCCGAATGAATTCCAGGTCTTGAACGTGCTGATGTACCAACATTCTTCATGTATCACAATTATATAATCCAGAATGTTCTTCAAATAATACAGAATAATCCCATAAAGTAATGCTTTAGTGCGAAGTTTCAATGAGCACACAACTAAATTTGATTCCATAGGCTAATATTAAAATATTAATGAATAATTGTTTCTTTTGTGGGTTTTTTTTTGTTTGTTTTTGTTGTTGTTTTGCGGGGTTGGGGTTGAGGGTTTATTTGGTTTTGTTTTTTGGGGTTTTTTCTTTTTTTTTTGTCTTCCTTACATAGAGACTGTCACCTGACTTATGACACAACAAAATACAGTGAACTAGATCATTTTAATTGAAATGTCCATCAAATTCGTAAACAAAGTCTGGTCTGTTTACTTAAAATTTACAACCAACCTGACTAAAATAAGGACATCCATGTTTGTTCCCTCCAATGTCCTGAACTCATATCTAAGTAAGCATGTTCTTTACAAAAGATTATTATCTCAAAGTATAATCTATAATAATGGACAAACGTTAGCTATATTAGCTATGTCATATGTCGTTTCCAAACGACCCTTGCAAACTACATTCACGGACAAAAGTTAAATACACAATAGTGATATATTACACTACAAAATTGAAATCAATTTTAGTGAACGAATCACTTGTACCTTAGTTAAATGTTGCGGTCAGTCATCACAGTTGTCTTGACTGTCAAACTGATGCAAATAAACTGGTTCATAACCTTAATTATTGCACTTTTACCGAGTGGACCATACATTTTAAGTAGAGTAGACTTTCCTTCGGACTGAGTAGACAATACTTTTAGGTAAGGTAGACTTTCCATCGAGCCGATTGAACCATTCTTTTAGATGGGGTAAGCTTTCCATCGAACCGATTGGACCATTCTTTTAGGTAGGGTAGATTTTCCATCGAACCGATTGGACCATTCTTTTAGTTAGGGTAAACTTTCCATCGAGCCGATAGGTCCATTCTTTTAGTTAGGGCAGACTTTCCATCGAGCCGATTGGACCATTCTTTAAGTTAGGGTAGACTTTCCATCTTGCTGACTGGACCTTACATCTTAAGCATGGTAGACTTTCCTTTGGACTGAGTGAACCATGCGTTTAGGCTAAGTGGAATATTATTTTGAGCCGAGAGTGATTGACCGAGTTTAAACCAGACAAATGGAAATACTGTACTGAGCTGATTTTACTTAATATGCATTGAGATTTTTGAATGACTTTCCATAATCTTAAAAATAAAATCTTCCCAAAATTCCGACACTAATAATCTGGAATAACCCTGAAAGTTATGTTAAGTTACGGAAAGAACAATGAAAGCTTAGATTATAGTTAAAAATATTAATCCATAATCCGCTACTTATCCAAATGTATTAATAGACCAAACAACTACACAGAAAGCAACGTAAACAACATAAACACGTTTGACTCCTCTGTCAACCTCATTTTGAATTGTTATTCAAGTAATGTTTCGTAAAATTTCACAAAAAGAGAATTATGTAGCATTTCCGCCAATGGAAATCTACTAAGTCAGACAATACGAACCATCTAACTTTTTGGCGGAATTCCATGTAAACTGAGCTAAAAATAAAACATCTCTTTATGCAGGAAATTTTCAAAAATCGTAACGTGTTTGCATTGTTACGAGAGAATTGTGAACGCCGCATGAGGTGCGATTTAGTTGTTGATAATCAGCTCCGATACAATAATGCATGACTACGCTTGTCTAAATAATTTTTCACTGAAGTTTAAAAAAATGCAAAGCCAAACAGAAAACTGAAGTTACACAAATATCTGTTGACATCTAAATGTAAAATAGAGGAATATTTAAAAGCTGTTGAACTCAAATAGGACAGGACGCTAGTCATTTTAAACGAACTGCCTTAAGATTTAATAAATTTCTTTTTTATGGAGTAATTAAAAACAAATGGATGATGATGATGATGATGATGATGATGATGATGATGATGATGATGATGATGATGATGATGATGATGATGATGATGATGATGATGATATTGATGTTGTTGATGATAACGAATTACTACTACTACTACTACTACTACTAATAATAATAATAATAATAATAATAATAATAATAATAATAACTATCATTAGTAGTAGTAGTAGTAGTAGTAGTAGTAGTAGTAGTAGTAGTAGTAGTAGTGTTATTATTATTATTATCATCATCATCATTTTACTCAACTCAGTAAGAACGAGAGCTATGATTGTTCAATATAGAAAAATCATATTTTTTGGCTCTCCCGTACAGATTAGACAAGAACTAAGTATCATACTGAACTACAAAGCTGTTTGGATAGAAAATCTCATCAAATACATAATGCAGAGTTTACTGTAACTGTGACCAGTTGGCAGAAAGATAAACATTTGTTTGATGCTAATATAATTCTTCGGTACATATATTTATTTCTCGGATTGAGAAATTTAAATCATCCCTTCAGACACCTTATACGAGCACAGCTTTAAGAAAAGAAATGTGTGTATATGCACGTAAATGGTAAATTTATAATCATGCTCAGTATATAGATTGCAAAGACATTGTCATGTGCTGGGTGCAGATACCTTAGGGCTACGGTACATAGCGCCAAGCAAAGTGGACAGACCTATGGGGGAGCCTGAGAGAAGCACGCAGAATATAAGCATACAGACATACTGACATGGCGAACACTTTATTCTAACAAGTTTTGCCAGCACATTAACCAAACAAACATGTGTATAACAGGAATGCAAATAAAACTCAACCCCATTTTATATATTGCTTCTCTTCATGCCTTTATTAATGTCGATTTCGACAAAAATAAGAACAAACAGATTAAGTAGAGAAAAAGGCAATTAAAGATAGCTAATTCAGACCTTTTAAAGGCGAGACCTGCAAACAGGAGAGAAAGAAAACATAACACAAGCAATTCCACCATAGAAAACAGGTGGAAAGACTTTATTTTTATTGGGGGGGGAGTAGTGTACAAGAAATGTCTCTCCAAGATGTTCGGCAAAATTGTTCCTCAAAACAAAACGAACATAAGACAAAATAATAAAGATCTACTTCACCATTTCTTTGTAAAAGTTTGTACTTATATATAAAAACTAAAAAGCAACCAATGAAATGATTAATTTGATAGAAATGCCGTCCTAACACAAAACCATACATACACACAATATAGCACATATCACGTAGCAGACACGGGCAAGTAGGGAAACCGTCTGGCAAATATCACTGAGAGACTGAAGAAGGAAACCACTTATACATCTGTATCTGGTTATGAGTACGTACCCCTCAATCTCACACAAATTTGGGAACGTTGGGGAACCTGACCGGGCACCTCGATTTATACTGGGAGTAGGTATATCAACTCCAAATTCAAAAATGATATCTAAATATTTTATGACAAGATCCTACAGTCCTTAAAAAGGACACAATAACATATAAAAACCTTTATTTTTAGACACATGGTTGACACCTCAAGGACTACGAGTTTATATAGCTGGAAACTTGACAGAAACCCACATATAAAGAATGTATGTAAGATAAGGGTATTACGAAGTCCAAACATTCCAAAATTTATAAATCGTGACCATCAAATGAAATGGAATATTTTTTATCAGTTAGATTTTTAAAATTTTGTTCAAGAGCCCAAGGTTAAAACGATATATAATCTAGATTTTCCTTCATGTTGGAAACATCTGTACAACTATTTCATTGATCCCGTTACTAGGTGTTTGTTTTAAAAGTACTCGTGACATGTTGCTTGTATTGTGTATGTATGTGACGAAGTATATTGTTGGGGTGATGAGCTCCCAATATTTTATTTAAATATTAAAGAAGTCCCATCCGGACTCTCTTTTGTTGGTGGTTAAATTTAGTGAAAGATAGATGTAAAGCGCCGAGCCTCCAGTCAGCAATGTCTACGTTTAGATGGCTAAATATACAAATATAAGATGAAATTAAATGAATAACAATTCAATAATCAAATAATTCAAATTTCCAATTATACTTCTTCCGCTCGACACATTAATGAGCCTATTGCATCCCTTGAATATCAGTGTGAGATTGATTTACACCTGTCCTTGTATTTCCACTCATCTGTTGTATCCCTTCACTCTTATTTCTCCTAACTCCTTTTCCCCTTCCTCACCGACCCCTCTCCAAAATTACTTCTAGAAGCCAGAAATAGATTCTAGTTTGTAACAAGCATCAGTGACCCAGCCAGAAATAGATTTTAGTTTTTATAACAAGCATCAGTTAATCAGCCACAAATATATTTTAATTTGTAACATGCATAATGGCCGGCCACAAATAGATTTTAATTTGTAACAAGCATCAGTGCCTCATCCACAAGTAGATTTTAGTTTGTAACAAGTGTCACTCATTACAACAACGTACTGTTAAAAACATGGTAAACAATACTATAAACTTGTTTAATCCCTATTAATATAAACCTTGACCCTGTAATGTCTGTCAAAACATCATATTTACTTTTATTGGCACCACCGTAATACCTGTGGAACGTGTATTTTACAGGTGTACGCACATTGCCATGTATGGTTTCATGTATATGCTTGTAAGTGATCACGAATAGCTCAGTCACCCCACTCGGTCTACCTGTAGTTGTTTGACACATAAATCAGGTACAAAGAGCTGTAATTATCTGCACATTTCTAAGCTCTAATTGTTTAACAAACGAAAAGTGAGCTGTCGAATACATTATATATCTATCCATCTGTACCCTGATATATGTTAAGTATATATATATATATATATATATATATATATATATATATATATATATATATATATATATATATATATATATATATATATATATATATATATATATATATATATATATATATATATATATGTATATATATATATATATATATATATATATATATATATCTATATATATATATATATATATATATATATATATATATATATATATATATATATATGTATGTGTGTGTGTGTGTCTGTGTGTGTGCGTGTGTGTGTGAGTGTGTGTGTGTGTGTGTGTGTGTGTGTGTGTGTGAGGGAGAGAGAGAGTGTGTATTTGTATGTGTATGTTTAAGTGTATATCAAGTGAACATGTATATAAGAACGCCTGTGTCAAATTTGTATTTAACATTGAATAAATATTTTATTTCAAAAAATTTGCGGAACGCAATTTGAATCTATGTTTTAATGAATGTCATATTAAAATTTTGAATTTAGACCTTTTGGATGTATTATATCAAAATGGTGATTCCAATGTTTTCTTGAACTGACGTTCCATCTCCCTGTGAACTATATCAACAGGTCGAAATGAAAGATCTTGTAAAGTGTGGAAGCTGTCATTTTAGTGTAGAAAGCGTCATTAAAGTGTGGATACCGTAGTTCAAAGTGTGGAAGCCATCACTAAAGTTTGGATACCGTCATTCAAAGTGTGGAAGCCGTCATTAATGTATGTGGCGGCCTGAGATGATTCATTTAGATAATTATTAATATCAAATCTCTGTTGGATCATGCGATGAAATACCTGCTGTCTGGTTTGTCCAATACATTTTATGCCACAATTTTTACAGGTGATCAAATAAATAACATTTGATAATGCACAATTAGTATCAATTGGTATCATAATGCATTCTAATTAATATCATGTCATAATGCATTCTAATTAGTATCATAAGGTATTCTAATTAGTATCATAATGTATTCACATTAGTATTATAATGTATTCTAATTAATATCGTAATGTATTCTAATTAATATCATATCATAAAGTATTTTAATTAGTATCATAATGTATTCTAATTAGTATCATAATGCATTCTAATTAGTATCATAATGTATTCTAATTAGTATCATAATGTATTCTAATTAGTATCATAATATATTCAAATTAGTATCATAATGTATTGTAATTAATATCGCAATGTATTCTAATTAATATCATATCATAATGTATTCTAATTAGGATCATAATGTATTCTAATTAGTATCATAATGTATTCTAATTAATATCGTAATGTATTCTAATTAATATCATATCGTAATGTATTTTAATTAGTATCATAATGCATTCTAATTAGTATCATAGTGTATTCTAATTAGTATCATAATGTATTCTAATTAATATCGCAATGTATTCTAATTAATATCATATCATAATGTATTCTAATTAGTATCATAATGTATTCTAATTAATATCGAAATGTATTCTAATTAATATCATATCGTAATGTATTTTAATTAGTATCATTATGCATTCTAATTAGTATCATAATGTATTCTAATTAGTATCATAATGTATTCTAATTAGTATCATAATATATTCAAATTAGTATCATAATGTATTGTAATTAATATCGCAATGTATTCTAATTAATATCATATCATAATGTATTCTAATTAGTATCATAATGTATTCTAATTAATATCGTAATATATTCTAATTAATATCATATCGTAATGTATTTTAATTAGTATCATAATGCATTCTAATTAGTATCATAATGTATTCTAATTAGTATCATAATGTATTCTAATTAATATCGCAATGTATTCTAATTAATATCATATCATAATGTATTCTAATTAGTATCATAATGTATTCTAATTAGTATGGTAATGTATTCTAATTAATATCGCAATGTATTCTAATTAATATCATATCGTAATGTAATTTAATTAGTATCATAATGCATTCTAATTAGTATCATAATGTATTCTAATTAGCATCATAATGTATTCTAATTAGTATCGTAATACATTCTAATTAGTATCACAATGTATTCTAATTAGTATCATAATGTACTCAAATTAGAATCATAATGTATTCTAATCAATATCGTAATGTATTCTAATTAATATCATATCGTAATGTATTTTAATTAGTATCATAATGCATTCTAATTAGTATCATAATGTATTCTAAATAGCATCATAATGTATTCAAATTAGTATCGTAATGTATTCTAATTAGTATCATAATGTATTCAAATTAGTATTATAATGTATTCTAATTAATATCGTACTGATTTCTAATTAATATCATATCATAATGTATTTTAATTAGTATCGTAATGCCCTCTAATTAGTATCATAATATATTCTAATTAGCATGGTAATGTATTCTAATCAGTATCATAATGTATTAAAATAATTATCATAATGTATTCAAATTAGTATCGTAATATATTATAATAAGTATCGTAATGTATTCTAGTTAGTATCATACTGCATTCTATGAAGCATTGTAATGTAATCTGCTTAGTATCATAATGTATTCTTTTTAGTATCCTAATGTATTTTAATTAGTATCATAATTATTGTAATTAGTATAGTAATGTGTTCTAATTAGCGTCATAATGTATTTAAATAGTATCCTAATGTATTTTGTTTAATATCCTAATGTATCTAATTAGTATCGTAATGCATTCTAATTAGGATCATAATGTATTCAAATTAGTATCGTAATTATTATCGTAATGTATTCTAACTTGTATCACAATTATTCTAATTAGTATCATAATATATTATAATTATTATCATAATGTATTCTAATTATTACATAAAGGTATTCTAATTAGTATCATAATGTATTTTAAACGTTAATTTGGTGTTGCTGCTTCTGAAATAACTAGTTTCATTAATAAAATCTAAGTCTGTTACATTTAGATGATGAAGCATTTTACAACAGTTTTTGTGCTTTTTAAGTTTAGAATTATTACTATATATATATATATGTATATATATATATATATATATATATATATATATATATATATATATATATATATATATATATATATATATATATATATATATATATATATATATATATATATATATGTGTGTGTGTGTGTGTGTGTGTGTGTATGTGTGTATTTGCGTGTGTGTATGCGTATGTGCGCGCGTGTGTGTGTATGACTTACGGTAGATCTTTTGAGACAAATTCAGAGCTTTAACTTTCGCAATCCGCGAGTCAATGTTAATGCACATTCTACACACGTGTATAACCAGACTAATCAGAATACCTCTGAACTTTTCATCAAAAATTTTCTTCTTTTGATGGCACACATTATTTGAGAAGTGTACGTAGCGATAAGAGCGGGTGGTTTATTATTAAAGGTAAATTCAAGTTGAATTGAATTGATAGGGTATATTCGCAACTGGACTTTTACTCAGAATTAATGTACGTCATGAACAGCTAATGTGTGCTTACATTGTGAAACATATAAGAAAAATAGGGAGGGTTTTTTTTACCTGAATGAACAAGATATTTTTTCTTTGCTAAAGTAAAAATTCCAACATTTTCGAGTGATTCAGTTCATTTTAACCGTTATGATCCCGGAGTAATTTAATGACTCAATATACCGTTGTAGAATCCCTAAAGTTGGGACCAAAACTTTATTTGGTTTACAAAGAGATAGGTTCCGTATATTGGAAATAGAGATGATAATTCCAAAAACTAAATATGTAGACCTTGAGCGGATGTCTGTATATTCCAGCATTTACTTTTATAACCGACATTAGTTCTAATAGTGGTCAATACAGTCTTTCTGGTTTGTTTTTATTTTCGCCATTTCTTCAGGTAGTCACCTGTTGATATATGATTCGCCGTAAAGTTTATCAACTCTTCATCAACTCGGAAAGAGAAACTTAAATAACACAAGAACATTTCATTAATCCATGGTTAAATACCGCTTAAACTCGCTTATAAGACAGGTCTACCTGTAAATCGCACATAACATGATCTGCCATTACATGATGTGCCTGCAAATCTGGGTCTGTGCCGTTTTAAGGATTAGTTGTACGATAAATAAAATAGACACTAATTTGCCGGCGCATTATGCTATGGTAGATCAAGATCTTTAATGTTTGCAGTTTGACGCGACCTGTAAGCAAGTATAAACGGTATTAATCACCCGTTTCATGTTTTCTATTACAGCAAATACAGTTAAGTAGGAATTACCTTGATTTCTGCGTACCTATATTGTAATTAGGGCTGTACTGAACATTCGCTTGGTATTCGCTTCGTGGCTGTACAGTAGGCCAAATAGTTTTCTGGATTTTTTTTCTAGATTTATCAATTTATGAAGGGAAAGTTTTATGTCAGGCTTTACGCCAAAATGTCCGGCTTTACGCCATTTGTACCTACCCACCCACCCACCTCACCCAAAAAAATCAAAAACCTCAAATAGTAACGGTTGGACCGAATACGAATCGTGGTCACGTGACATCTGTTTCTGCATATGCGGTTGATACAGCGAATGGACTGAAAAGTAACTTTCTCATTAATATAATATATGCTGTGGTTGCAGCCAGTCGTTTCCTACTTTCTGGACAGAGGTATCGCAGTGTCAGTAGTCTCATTGTTTATGTACAGTGACTGAACGTTAACGTTCAGCGTTTGAGGCTTGAGTAGGTCAATTATTAGCTAAACTTATTATTTATTTTTACACTAAATTCAACTGACTGTTGGTTACTTCACCAATGGATAAACGAAGTCCAATTTGGAATTTTTTCAACAGTTGAAACGATGAAACAAAAGCAATGTGCCAGTTATGCAACGCAGTCATTTCTCGTGGCGGTAGTTCAGTGGAGTCATTAAATAACCATTTGTCGTCCAGATACTCGGACGAATACAAACAGGTCATAAACCAGAAAGCATCATCATAGTTCGACATCTAGCCTTCAGTAGACAGGAAGGACTCAGCAAATACTAAGCGACATCATTAACACGAAAAACGTTTTCTATCGACAGCCCAGAGGTGCAAAAAGTGCACCGGGCCATGGGAAAAAAAATGATTGCCGTTGATATCCAGCCATACTCAGTTGTTGATGATAGGGACTTTAAAGAACTGATTGATGTAGTGAGGAGTCGTGTCCAAGCTGCCATCAGCGAAGCAAACTTTTGTGTCTATCTATAGATACTTGGACAGCGCCGACAACGACAACATCTTTCATGAGACTAATTGCACATTTGATCAATGATAAGTTTGCATGCCAATCTTTTGTCCCATCGTGTCAAAATTTTCAAGGACGGCACACTGGAATTCGACTAGCTGGTGATCAGTTGGATGTGATGAATCGCTGGAATATTGAAAAACAACGCATCCACATGGTCATATATAATGGAGGCGTCAACATGGTGAAAGTGATACATAATGCAGACCTTCCCGGAGTCGTTGTTTTGCCCATACACTGCAGATGGCTCTGCATGACACCATTCTGACACAGCCATCTGTTCTTGACTTCATAACACTCTCTCGAAACAATGTGTATCATTTTCAACATTTTTAAGTGCTACCTTGAGCCTTCATGCCATTCAAGAACAAACTCGGAGTGCCAAACCATCATTTGCCTCAGGATGTACTGACCAGATCAAATTCGACGTACCAGATGCTGGAATCTTTTGATAGAGCAGAAAGGAGCTGCGTCTTTGTACGTTGCAGAATGTAACGAGAAGTACAACAAGGCGCTATCCATGACAACATGCCAGTGGGCTTTAGCAACAAGAATTGTTGCAATTTTGCAGCTGTTTGAACAACTGATCTATGGAATAGGCTGCAGCTATTCCTGCTTTTTGATGATCTTACCAGCTGTTCAGGCTATCTTGTTGTAACTTCAGAAAAATGATTTTGATGATGGCATCAAGGAGACAGTCAGCAAACTGATAGCAATTTTAACAAGATTTTCGAACTTTTACAAAAATAGCAACTTTGTGATGTCAATTGGCTTGGATCAACGCTTTAAGCAACGTTTTTTTTACCATTGTACAGCAAGTACAAGCCAGGACAGACATTATGACTGCTACGTTACTATGCTAGCCAACGCCATCTACAGCTACAGGACAACTTTTGGACCTCATGGAATCAGTTGGAGCCTCTAAAGCCACAGAACAATGAAATGTTGTCACCATAGAAACAGAAGTGAACAATTAACTGGTAGAGCCATGTATTCCAAATGACACTGGCCCATTGGATTGGTGGAAAATAAACAAGTCAAGATTTCCCACTTTGTGTCACACTGCAAAGCGTTACATTTCTGCACCACCTAGGAGCGTACCAAGCGAACGTCTTTTTAGAACAGATGGCGATACCTTCAGGGTAACGAGAAGCTGCCATGATGACAATATGAAACGATTGGTGGTTTTAAAAGCTAACGCAGCATTCATGCGTTAACTAAACTGTAAGTGACATTTACTTGTACATATGATATGTATATATGTTTTAGTGTATATGTATGTGTCTATGTGTATGTGTATATATATATATATATATATATATATATATATATATATATATATATATATATATATATATATATACACACACACACACACATATATATATATATATATATATATATATATATATATATATATATATATATATATATATATATATGTCCTTTTATGTTTACAATGTTTTACTCTATATCAGTATTTTAATTTAGATGTATGGACTATGCAATATGAAATAAAGAATTCTTATCTTATCTTATCTAAGTTTAGCTAAATTAGTTCCATTCCTAGTTTACTCAGACTGGCAGAAAAATACAAGAATTACATGCAGTTAACTGATTACTTCTAGTTTATGCATTAAATTTACTGAAATGAAACTTTTGCTTACATTTGAAATTTTGAATGTTGCCTGTAGACCTATTTTGTACACTATTCGTGTTCGTATTTGGCCGAATAGTGATAATTGCCTATTCGGTACAGACGTAATTGTAATGTGGAAAATGACGTCACACTGGATTAATGGATACATTGCGTTTTCAGCAACCAAAAAAATGTAACGCGTCATCGTGGTAATAATAGATAAATATAAATGTACCATATAAATGTGATGTGGTCGCCAGAATTTGTATGAACTTATGCGTTTAGACACGTGTTTAACACTGAATGAGAACTACACTAAGGAATATACATCCATAGATTATATACACGAAATCTTTGAACAATTTATTTATGTAATTGTTTTCTGGATTTTTTTCTAGATTTATCAATTTATGAAGGGAAAGTTTTATGACAGGCTTTACGCCAAAATGTCCGGCTTTACGCCATTTGTACCTACCCACCCACCCACCTCACCCAAAAAAATAAAACACCTCAACAAAAGTAAATCTACTGCATTAGACGACGTGCGAGAACAATGTATTTTACTCAGCTAAACAGAAGGTGAAACATTTTAGTTCGGTTCGACACGAACTTTGACGGTATAGAGGAAAATTGCTCTAATCGAGGTCTGTGGAGCTGGTTAGAGCCAGTTGTTCCCAGACAACATTGATTGACAGATGAAGCTTCTCACCGGATACTGATCGCTTAGACGAAAACAAGTAAATAAAACATATTGTGGGTTTGTGATAATAAAGATGATTCGATTTACCTATCGTCATCAACCATTAAGCACAACAGATATATGTTTGGAGGCTATTCTGGATTTCCTCTACACACAATCGGCCGTTTATTTATTACTATCAGTCAAAACAATAAAATGTTGTGACTGATTTATGGACACTTCCTTTTCACAAAGTTGAAATCTTCGGGTAAATCCCAGATGTTAAATAAAAATGTTAAAAATTCTGAACAAAAGGTTTTGGCGGGTCTGTATCAGAATGACATCTTGATTGGATACTAAAATTCTGTCTGCTTAAAAAGTAACAACACATAATTAATAATTGTTGCATAGTTTTTCTAACTCCGCTGGTAGGTTTAAAAACACAGTTTTGAAGGACAACTGAACACATGATTCAACATTTCAAATTACGATTGTGTTCAGTGTCATGCTTTCCTATTAATGTATTTGAAAACCTGTATAAAACAACATTTAAAAAGGATTCATGTTTTTTTATTCTACAAGTGACATCACAATATCTCGGTTATATTTTCATATGAAATGCATTCCTAAATATATTTTAATTTCTATAACATATAAGTAAATTTCCTCGCAACTAAATGACATTACTTATGTTATCGAAACCAGATGCAAATGTGCCTGGACTTCTTTGTTCTTCTTTCCAATTTGTAGTTAAATTATATCCAAATATAATTATTCAACTTTATTTGCAATGATTGACGTTGAAACTCTATAGTGCAGTAAAGAAAGAATGTTATACGTAGCTGAGTTCATAAATTAAAATCTCGTCTTTGTTATATAGTTTACGTATACGAAATACGTGATTCCTGTTTAAAATCTACTTACGTATCGTCTATTTATTCTGATATGTGTAAACCTTGAAGATCGATGTTTGTGGTATATACGATAGGACCTAAATTATCTGATTTCAGGCAACACATCTAAATATTTATTCTGTCCTTGATAATATTCAATAGGTTTCCTTGAAGTGCGATTTTCGTCCTTTGTGTATTCGGGGTCTTAAAGTAAAGGCTGTTTCAACCCGATAAAGCGATTGGTACACGCTGCCTGTATGATTAGTTATATGACTAGTTATATTACTTTACCCGGCATTCAAGCAGAGTCGGGGTAGCAGTCAAGGGCATAATAAGATACCCCATTTTGGAACTTAGAAGTGAATGTAACCAACTTATTGGCCATAGCAGGTAATTTTCAATCACATAGGAGTTTGATCTTCAAATTTTCTAATATATCTTACATTTCACGCGTAAATTAAACAGACTTAAATAAAACACACATTCTATTTTTATGTTCCAAGTCATCCAAGGATATTATTTCTTAATCAGAATTTCGGTGTGATATAGTTATTTTATAGAGAACCTTGAAAACAAAAATCATAATACATATTGAATTGCATACTTTATAGATAATATGATATATTTCTAATATAGACATCGAAATGTTTCTTACTGTATAGACGAATTAATGATTTATGTACATATGGTTTATATCAGAACATAAGTGGCATAATACCGTTCATTTTTTCAGTCATACTTGTAAATATGCAAAGTCGCCATATTTTGGAAGTAAGTGTGAAAACGTGTACTGATATATTTTATTCTGTCTCAAGTGTATTGTTGTTTACAGCGTAAAGATGACATATAATTAATAAATGTTTATTTTTGTTTCTCGTTAGAGTTGATACTTGCTTTTTAAAGGTAATTAGGTATTTCAATTCAGGTTCATATTGACCAAACCTAACACCTGAGAAAAATGGGGTGTTTTGAATCGTGTGGTAGGGTGATCATAGTCATTTTCAACATAGTGTTCTTGGTAAGTCCCATATGACAATCTGCCTACGTGTCAGTCCTTCTCTCTCTCTCTCTCTCTCTCTCTCTCTCTCTCTCTCTCTCTCTCTCTCTCTCTCTCTCTCTCTCTCTCTCTCTCTCTCTCTCTCTCTCTCTCTCTCTCTTTCATAGAAAAAAGAAGAAAAAGAAATGAAAGAAATTAATATTGCAAGCAACGATGTTTGTATGTAAAAGAGTAAATCCTTGCATTTATATTGCACAAAAGATATGATTTCCAACACGTAAAATAAAAAAAGATTTTTTTAGAAGCACGTCTCATACTTACATTGATAGGTATCATTTGAGGCAAAGATCTTTTGCTTCTTGACCTTCGTGGAGTTTTAGACGTTACAATCTACACAATCTCAATATCACGTTCTCGTTAACTCTGAATTACAGTCACTCTTTTAATCAAGAATGACAGTTACACTGTTTATTTTCATTTTATTTAATTGTAATCGTTATGGTAACTATTCGTCTACAAGTCAATTTCATAGTTGGCTTCCATGAAGGAACTAACCATGATATTATATCAGGTTTTAAGAACGTTAATTTTCGTCGTAGAAGGAACTTTATTTTCGTCCTTGCTTTATGCCTATTATTATACTAGGTTGAAGTGTATCTACTGAGGAAGGAGAAAGGCAATAAGTACATTTGGAATTAGAAACTATACACAGAAAACGTTCCGCGAAGATAGGAGCATTGTTTATGTCAAATGACTTTGTAAGACACAAACTCGTAAGATTCCTGACTCAGCCACTGCTACATCCGGAAAAAGTGGTAAAATATACCATATTATTATAAAAGAAAGCGATACAAAAATCTAAATTTAAAACTGTGAAAAAGTTAGATGGACATATTAATAATTATACAACTATGAATGCAACGTTCAAGAATTAATATGTACTTCAGAATCGTGATATTTTACCATCGGTTTCCTTGAACGAAAACAAAAAGTTTATTGTTGTAATAATTGGAATCTTATATTATTTCTGATATCAAAGAACTTTATGAATAGTGTTTGACTAACTCCATGTTTTATTTAGCTTTTTGGAGCAAAATATTGAGTTTTATAACAATTGTTCTGTTGATTCCTACATAAGAGTGTAATGTAATTTCACCTTTAATTGTCATTCCATTCATTCTACATAGATAATTGGACTGGTCTTTCTCGCTGGCGGGCTGCTGATCAAGTTTGGCTCCAGTTTGTACAAGGGTGCGCTCGATACGGTGGAGAAAAGCATTGAACAATCGATTTCAAACACGGGAGGTGGTACCGTGGACGTAAATCTGGATTTAGGTTCAATAACTGAACCTGTGGCCTACGCTTTAATAGGAGTTGGCGTCTTCGTGGTACTGATTTGCTTCTTCGGGTGTTGTGGAGCATGCTACAAGATAAAAATCCTTCTAATACTGGTATGCTTTTAGTGAGAGGCAACTACATCAATCCATTTTTCAAACAATAGTTCTTAATTTTTGCTAGATTACACACACTAGCTTGAAAAAAAAACAAACGTCACAGTCTATTTTAGGGCCTAAAAATCGTCTCACCGACATTGTGGCAGCACAATTTAGATTTTTGTAAATAGGAAACTTGGTTCAGATGTCACCATTTGTAATAAGCGTAGTCACATCGGCGAGTGATTATTTAGTGAAGAAAGTAAAGAATTCACACCTATAACAAAATGTGTTGAGAATTGTTACATGCACGGTTCTCACTGTCGATTGAATCAATCGGCTGAGTCTGGCTTGAAGTCCATTGTTTCCAATATAGCCCTTGTCAGATGAAGGGTTCTTAAACATGCAGATACTACTAAATATACTGTGTTTAATCGCCCAATGATCACACATCACGGATCTAATTTCACCCTTGTATCGTTTTATGTTTCTTGTTTCACATCAGAGTAAGCGTTTCCACGCCGGATATTACTACATCACGCCATACGCCACGAGACTTGCCTCAACCACATAGCACAAAGTATTAATCATATAGCAAATTACTATACAGGTATATCTAAAAATATCCTAACGATTCCAAATGTTAACGAACTGATGGTCCAATTTATGAAACTAATCCACGGTCTCGTTTATACTGTACATGATGACGTATACTCCAAGAAATTAGCTGATCACTCGTGTTGAAAAAATATCTTCCTTACCCCGATCATCTGTAATAAACAATAGTAACAATAATCACTAAAATCTAAACGGAGATGTGAATACAGATAGCAAATGCAATGGGTTTATTTTAATATGTTAGGGCATCATTAGAATTAACAGATGTTCTTAAATACAATACAAAATAAAATTAAAAATTTTCTCACTCGTATGAAAGTGATCCTATATTTATATTTAATTGATAGGTATTTTCAAAACCGGACAGAAAAACTACATGGCAATCGCATATCATTATAGTGAAGCTTAAACGCGCACTTTGTTATGTTAACAGGCAAACCATCATTATAAATTCCCTATTCAGATCAAGTGCCAGAAACGATTAGACCAAAGTGATGGCACTGATAGGGATCATGGATATTATGAGTACTTATCCCATATCACATGGCCACATTTATCCACAAAATAATTAATGGACTAAATTCTATCCCATGCTTTTGAAAAAAAAATAATCTTTGAACATTTATTTATATTGGTATTATTTTACAGTATATCACGCTTGCAATCATGATCGTGGTGGGAGAGATCGTGATGGTGACACTGTTTTTGGGATTTCCGTCTATTGTAAGTATAATTATTGAAAACATAAATTATCATTTAGTTTATTTTTTCTTAAAAATAATTAACAACAGCTTTTTTATGTTCAATTGAAATCATAGCGCAATGATTCATATAAAGGCAGGACTCTTGGTGCAAATGGAAACGCTTATAGCTGCCTAAGAATCGAATTAATGTTAAGATGGGTATGCTGTGTAAACGAATGAAATGGAAAGAACTTGGATACGTGAATATCTGTTGATGAGGTCTAGTTGAAAATATGTTTCATTACTCCATGTATATGTGGTTTTATAATAAATATTGCCTACATGAAAAAAGTTAAGTACCTACCTCCCGGGCCTTGGTTGTGAAAGTTACAATTAACTCTCTCTCTCTCTCTCTCTCTCTCTCTCTCTCTCTCTCTCTCTCTCTCTCTCTCTCTCTCTCTCTCTCTCTCTCTCTCTCTCTCTCTCTCTCTCTCTCTCTCTCTCTCTCTCTCTCTCTCTCTCTCTCAATTAATATGATTTGTTTTATCATTTACTGGTAGATACACGTAGTTGCTGAAAGAAAAAAATGTATATCATGTTAGAGTGATATTTTAAACATATTTTAGATCAAGACACCTTTAGTCAGCAGCTTAAAGTCAGGGATCCAGTCTGACTTTCAAGATCTAACAGGAACAAACCTAGTTTCTCAAGCTTGGAACATAGCCATGCAACAGGTATGTGATTTATGTTACATAATTTATGAAGAAGATGCGGTCACCGTCTGCTTATCATTGATGCACCATTTTGTATTGCGCCATTCTTAGCTCATAGATCTTTTGAATGTTGCTTCTAATTCGCATCATATAGCTATCATTGTGCAAATGTGCCCTAAAATTCTAAATCATATATAGCCATGTGATAGTGGTGTCATTGGTATACTCTTTCCGTAGCCGCTGTATGAGTACCTCCACTTTGAGAATGGATCATGCAGTGCCGGATTAGGCCATCCGGGGCTCTAAACAATGGAAATATTATGGTTCCTCTCCCCGCCACAAATGTGAAACTGATAAAAGCTCTACAAAAACAGCATTATTAAAAGCTGAAAAGGTGGGAAAATACCAATACTGTCATCATTCCAAATTAAAATACGCGTACATGCAGACCGAAATGGACATATGTAATTCATCCAGTTTTATCATCAGCAAATATTCTTCATTTTTTATGATGTCCCTGTTAGGATGGTGCCTTTAGCACGTGTTGAGTGTGCCAAAGTTTTACGTCGGTACTGCCGTGCATGCAACTACTTTTCTATTATATTATTGCTATTGCAGTATTTTCAGTTTTCAAATAAAATTACCAAAAGATAGAATAAAAATGTAACTGCATGGAGAATCTGTCACCATTGTCAACGAATTTTGATATTGTATTTACGAAAATCATAATAGCCGTCCTCAGATAATCTCATACTTTTAACATACGAACATACTCTCGTACTCTACATAAAACGGTCAAGTGTGGTTCAAAAATCTATACTTCATTCTTTCGTGTTGGTTTCAATCAATGCAAATTCTGCGTTTCACTTTCACCGGTGCAGCAAAACGGCCAAACAATCCTTATGAAGCAACCATGTCATTTACGATAAAAACAACGGGGAAAATAGTACAAAAAATCATTATTGTGCGTATTGAGGTCAATAGAGTCATTCCTAATTATTTCTCCATTGCTACGTTTCTTCGTACAACACAGCTCTTTCAAAAGTAAATTTACATTACTGTCTTTACAAATATATATTCAGGTAAACTGAGTAACATTTCATGTGGACTGAAATTAAATGTTTACTCAAACGATATTAAGAAATATTTGTAGGTAAGTAGGTGTGTAGGTATCCCTAAACTCCAACAAGACAGGCACTTCATATCAATGTGTGATGTGGTTTAGTTCATGCCAGCACAGTCCTGGAATCAAGATGTCATTTATATGTCGAGTTTTGAAAACAAAATGCATTTTGTAAAGAAAGAAAGTTTTTAGTAGTGACTATCATCAAAATATACGCAAACACAGGGTCTTCAAAAATAAAAGATGACATTTAAAAATGTTACAATTCTTTAAATAGATATAAAAGAAAAGTGTGTTATTAAAGAAAAGTGTGTGTGTGTGTGTATGTTTAAAACTTATTTTTCTCTCGTGATAACCTTCCAAACAGCTTTAAGAATGATTTTAGTTCAAGCAAGTAGTTCTGATGAAGTACACTCCACTAGAATGTGTGCCGCTTTCACTGAACACTAGCAAGGTCTGCACATTATTCGAATTACACTAGCAAGGTATACACTTTAATCGAATTACACTAGCAAGGTATACACTTTGGTCGAGGTACACCCCACTGGAGAAACAAAGGAGTTAGGTACAACTATAGGAATATAAACTTTATGCAAGATCAATTTTCAGTTAAACAATACAGAAATACAGAATACAAAACTATCATTAATGGGAAAACCCTTTTTAAATACTTTACATTACACACACACACACACACACACACACACACACACACACACACACACACACACACACATATATATATATATATATATATATATATATATATATATATATATATATATGCTTGTTTTGTCTTTATTTTACTGTGAAATTTAAAAAGCAATACCACCATCAATTTTAGAAGATTTAGAAAGTAATATAGTAGTAACACTGCTTTGTACTAAGACTTTCCTCATGTAAAGCTTTCTTGTTAAATAATTAGTTAAAAAATAATATGTTTCTAGAAAAAGTTGCATGTACACTGACATAATGTATGTACACTGACATGATGTTTGTACACTGACATGTGTACACTGACATAATGTATGTAAACTGACGTGTATACACTGACGTAATATACGTACAATGACGTACGTGCACTAACGTCATGTATGTACACTAACATGTGTGTACACTGATATAATGTATGTTCAATGACATGTGTGTACACTGACATAATGTATATACACTGACATAATATATGCACACTAGCATGTATGTACACTGATATAATGTATGTACAATGAAATGTGTGTACATTGATATAATGTATGTACAATGACATGTGTGTACATTGATATAATGTATGTACACTGACATGTCTGTACACTAACGTAATGTATTTGACTATCATATCTACCATTGAAGACGGAGCAGTTAATGTCTGGTCCGGTGTTTCAATGCAGATCTATACAAATATGTTATATGGTGTGTTCTTTGTTTCGTCTGTACCTGCACAGCTAAGCAATTAAGTTAAATGGTGTGACCTTGGAAATGAACTTTATTCAACTTGTCTTGGCACTAAATACTTATGCAGCTGCGCGGCAAAACAATTATATCCAGACGTTAGCCTCCCTGTTGCCGTCGCAACTGCCAATACGTCCATTATTAGTTATCTTTGTTGCAGAGGAGAGTTGCAAATGAGTGTTCCGATATCAGGTATTAGTGTTTATATGCATAAAACTTTACACGCACACACACACACACACACACACACACACACACACACACATATATATATATATATATATATATATATATATATATATATATATATATATATATATATATATATATATATATATATATATATATATATATATATATATATATATATATATATATATATATATATATATATATATATATATATAAAGAATACAAATCTTATGGAAGAGTTCTGCGACCGGGCTTCTGTACATCTTTTTTTCGCAGAACACTTCTCCCCTGGCCACACTTTCAGTGATATAATACTTATCGCTATTGCTAACAACCACAGCTGGAGTTCCGAAACCAGGAAGGAAAAGGAATCATACTGGATACGCCACCTTAGAACATCGAAACCAAGCGGTCTAAACCAAGAAGACTAGAAAATGAAAACTATGCAATAGTAGAATTTAACATTTTCTAAATCTTATTAGTATCCTTCAATTTGTACTATAAGAATAACCGGTATTGAAACAAATATCCGGGATATAATCTGCGTTACATAAATGTACAAAAAGTAAAAATAGGTGTTGATTGGGCTTGTAGACTTTTAGGGAATTATACACCGTTTTCAGTATCTGCAACTAGTCTATACAAGCTGGTTGTATTTATAGTTTTAACCCATGTGGAGACAGCCATGTAGAGGTTTACAAACACAACGTTTTTGTGTTTATTTGTTTGTCGTATATATGTTTTGTATTTGCCTTTGAAAAAGACTCATTAAGAGTCGAAAGCGCTCGGGCTAGTTAGTTGCTAGTTTCGCACTGGTCGTCGTCAGTTTATTGCATATATATATATATATATATATATATATATATATATATATATATATATATATATATATATATATATATATATATATATATATATATATATATATATATATATATACACATACATATATATATATATATATATATATATATATATATATATATATATATATATATATATATATATATATATATATATATATATATATATATATATATATATATATATATATATAAACTTAATACAGTTCAAATGTTGTGGAGCAAGCGACTACAGCGACTTCACCGGAGCATCAAAATGGAATACCGCTAAATACAGTGGGACCTGTAGCTGCACACTAACGACTCCGCTGGCTTGTTGTATGACACTACCATCCGGCAATACTGCGAGTGACCTTACATGCGCAACCACTCCAACAACGAGCAACAACTATCTTAACACGGTAAATCTTCGTCAGCCTGTCTACTTGTTTGTCTCGCTCTCTCCTTAACGTCCACAACTAAAGACATATATATAGATATAATTTATTTTAAATAAATGCAAGGCCCAAAAAGATTTGCAATTAATTTTGTAATATGTTATTTTTGTATGATAACAATCTCGAAATCTAGTTTTGCACTTGGAAAGTTTCATTGTTAGACGTATATTTGTCGTCAAATTGCATGTTTACGTCCTTCAGTACATTAACCATCAAATATATTGACAGCTACCGTGTTGTTTAGAAATATAATATTACATCAAAGACTTGACATCTATACAGATTGAAAAATCAAAGCAAGAAAAATAAATAAGTAAATAAATAAAGAAAAAGTAAATAAATAAATACTTTTATTACAAACTTTAACAGTCCATCTGCTATACATTACACGTTTTGTTTGTTTTAGGGTTGCGTTGACAAAGTTTGGAACGACTACATCATTAGCAACAAGATCGCTGTCAGCGTTGCAATTTCAGTACTTGCCCTGTTTCAGGTATCTAAACATCTAAAAATGTATTTTCTTTAGGAAAGGTTGATGATTGGAAACTGTTTTCGTGAGTTTTCATTAATGAGAACTTGTTGCTCGCAGATTCGTTGACCTTATGAACTTGTTTACTATTGCTTCATCTCGTGCTTGTCAAAAATTATTCATTATTATTTCTATATAGTCTCGATCTAAGAAATTAAATGCTGTAAACTGAAGCTAGAATAAGTAATTATTTAACTGTATAAAACTCGAGGAATAATGTCTCGTATTTGAGCGCCATACTGGAGATTACTCAACTTGTTTAATAAATTCAATATTAAATGATCACATGACTACTGTATTATTACGCTAATACACCTATATAAAAACAGAGGATTTCAAATAGGTAACGCTTATCAAATAGGTAATGATTATGAAAAGAACTGAATAACTTGATTCATAAATTAATACCTGATCATTACTCATATGATATTCTGTTTATTACAATGTTTTTGTTTAGAATGGAAAGAAAAATAACACATTATTGTTGCTCAAAAACTGTAACTTTCATTTTTTGTGTAACAAATAATCTCAGGTGCAAGTTGAAGCAGTATGGAATTATTTGATAGCAACATCATTTAGAAGCATACTTCTTAACAAAAATGCCTTTTTAAGCAATAGAGCATTTGCTCTATTAGGATAATTTTTCAAAAACTGGACAGCCATTGAAGATTTCTTGGTGTTGTTAAATAGTTCACTTGGTTAGATCACCACCTAGAGTAGTTGAAACACCATATAGATTAACTTTTATATTTCTGTTTGGAACGTTTCTAGGGACAGGTATGTTGTTACCAAAATGGACATTAAACAACCGTAAGTTGTTGTTGTTGTTGTTGTTGTTCTTCTTCTTCTTCTTCTTCTTCTTCTTCTTCTTCTTCTTCTTCTTCTTCTTCTTCTTCTTCTTCTTCTTCTTCTTCTTCTTATTATTATTATTATTATTATTATTATTATTATTATTATTATTATTATTATTATTATTATTATTATTATTATTATTATTATTATTATTATCATCATCATCATCACCATAATCATCATTATTATTATTGCAGGTTCTTCTCGTCGTGTTTGCTGTGGTCATTTGTTGCAAGGATGAAAAAGAAAAAAAGAAAAAGAATGATGTCAGTCCAGAGAGCGCGAATTTCAACGAAATCCAAAAAGAGAGCACGAATTCCAGTTGGCATTGGAATGGTCGTATGAGGAACAAGGTACATCCGAGGAGATTTTAGACCTTTTACTGACAGAAGCGATTTAACGAAACCTCATTACACTTCTGACATTTGGTGTGAAGGTGTCAGTATTTTCTTAAAATCCGTGACCTTTGTTTCTAATTTTAAAATACATGTAATTGTTAATAAATGAATTTAGTATCTGTCTAATATGTATGTAAGTATGTATGTATGTATGTATGTATGTATGTATGTATGTATGTATGTATGTATGTATGTATGTATGTATGTATGTATGTATGTATGTATGTATGTATGTATGTATGTATGTATGTATGTATGTATGTATGTATGTATGTATGTATGTATGCATGCATGCATGCATGCATGCATGCATGCATGTATGTATGTATGTATGTATGTATGTAGCATGTATGAATGCATGTATGCATTGTTATGTATATTTAATTGAATTATTTGTTAATTTAAATTTTTTTAATTCTATTATTTGCTATTGCAACGTAACTTAATTTACTCGATTTAATATTTTCCAGAAATTTACCTGATATGAAACATGTATTTATTGTTACAAACCTTTAATGTGTCTAGAAGATTGCACTCGTCAGCGAATCTGTTTTGCGTCTTAAATTAGTGTATAACTGTTGATTTTATCAAAGATTGGCAGTCTGGCTCCAAACAATTGACACTTTAAGTTATCTTTTGTCCAGTTTAAGTTCAATTTCTATTTTATTTAATTTTAAATAATTATGTTCTCTGGATATATATATATATATATATATATATATATATATATATATATATATATATATATATATATATATATATAGAGAGAGAGAGAGAGAGAGAGAGAGAGAGAGAGAGAGAGAGAGAGAAAGATAGATAAAGTGCTCCTACAAAATTATTGGAAAGAGACATTAACTAAAATTTATATGGAATCCAAACCTGGAATATTTTCTGTGATTCAAAAAGAAACTGTTGACACGTTTACACTTGAAGGTTACTAAAGATGTCATCGCCTTCCATTCTGGATTTAATTTGGATTCGAAGTCATTTTCATTCAGGATGTTTTTTTTTTAAATCGGACATCTATTTTTTAATTCTTGTATTATATTTTGGATTTTATTCGTAAAACCATAAGTTTCGTTTTCTTATCTTTCACTTAGTGTTCTAGGATAATAAATTATTTGTTAAATTTTACAAAGCTTATTGTCTTCACACTTTTGTGTAACTTTTTGCAAGAACCTAGATTCGAAACAATATGTATGTATGTATGTATGTATGTATGTATGTATGTATGTATGTATGTATGTATGTATGTATGTATGTATGTATGTATGTATGTATGTATGTATGTATGTATGTATGTATGTATGTATGTATGTATGTATGTATGTATGTATGTATGTAACTTCATACCGCAGGCCACAGAGCTGATCTATGCCGCCAAACTGCCAATCCTGTCTGCTAGCTCCCATTACATCTCACAAAAGAGATTTTTAAATATTTGTATAGGTCCTTAGGAGTTCCACAAGGTCTGTGTATTTTGTACAGGTAAATGCTGGTGTTTGATTTCAAAAAGGTAGGGGGACGTGTTGATATAGCTTTATTTCTCTTTATGCTCACATCTTTCATTGTTTAACTCGAAAGGATGAGCTTGATAACCCCTTCTTGATTAGCCACTTTAATAGGACACTTTGTGAGCGTGACTCATCCCCTTCTTTATTAGCCACTTTGATAGACAGAACCATTAATGAATTCGCCACTTCGATTTGAAACCTTATGTGCTTGAAAAGACTCATTCTGGATTAGCCACTTTAAAACGGACACCTTATGTGCGTGACAACCCCTTCTGAAGCCACTTTGATAGGACACCTTATGTGCTTGATCAGAAGACAGCGAGAATGAATATATATATATATATATATATATATATATATATATATATATATATATATATATATATATATATATATATATATATATATATATATATATATATATATATATACACACACACATTGTTTGGTTTAAAGTCGTGTGAAAAAAATCAACGAGTTCCATTTGTATAGAGATTAACACCTTGATGAATGGGCGAATTGCGGGCGCACGCGTGTGATAGAGAGTGAGAGATATTAATAAATCTATTCATTTGTTCAAATTGTATTTTAAATTATGTTGACAATAAATACACGCAGCCCATTTTTTAATACAAAACGTTTATTATCGATCTAGGTATGAACCTTGATAATTACAGCTATTATGGTAAAGTTTCTGAAAGAAATCATGTTTTATGCTTTCTGTGTCTATTAAGTTTCCAAAGATTTATAGTTTAACAAAATATTTGCACTCAATTTTTTAGTCTTTTACTGATTTGTAATACGAATCTTCATGAGAGTCCTTTTATTTACCTAAAATGACACAAGCAGAAAAATGGAATATGGGACATTAATTCCTATTGGAGGAATGCAAGCAAGACCTGGTCTCTGTCCCCTATGTGTCAAAATAAGCCATGACCGTACTTTACACATTTCGATGAATTGTCCCTTAACCTTAGACGACAGAAACCACTTGATGGAAAGTCTATTTTTGTATATGCCTCCAGTGAGTTACCGTGATTTCTGTGATCAGATCGATGATTATATACTGATTATGCTACTTGATGGTTTAAATCTCAGAACATTTGGAATATCAGGCATGGATTAATTTGATCAGACTCTATCAAGTACTTCATTAAAATAAACGCTACTATATACTCGATTCAATAGGAAACGTACACCGAGTATAAGCAATGAAATATCTGTACTTAACTGCAGAACGATTGGGATACTATTTTTTTATTTTTGTTGTGTGTTTTTCAAATGTTGAAGCATATATTTTCTCTGTAGTTATATTTTTAAAAGCAAAAAGATATTGTGATCTCTCTGTGTTAGTAACTATATTAATCTATTTAATAGTTTCTTATTACAAGTAATTTAGAAGACTTTATAAGTACGAATCCACATTTTTGTGATTCAATATATTACATTGCAATTCTATACTTTGTCTTAAAATCTTCAGAAAATGGAAGAATAAAATAACATCAATCAATCTCTCTCTCTCTCTCTCTCTCTCTCTCTCTCTCTCTCTCTCTCTCTCTCTCTCTCTCTCTCTCTCTCTCTCTCTCTCTCTCTCTCTCTCTCTCTCTCTCTCTCTCTCTCTCTCTCAACCTCAACTGTAATTTGTAACCCATATCTCTCTCCGTACGGGTGTACCATACTGGACCTATATTGCGTGTGATAAATGAATTATAAACAGCAATGGCATGACCTATGACAGCTAATTATGATAGATTTTATAAAGCCCCGTATTATATATAAAGATTAATGACGTCTATTAAACATCATCTCATGTAATCAATTGTGGCCTCAAACACCCCAAATATATAAAACTTCTCTTTATCATGTTAAATTAGCAAATGCGTCCCTCAAAATGGTCAGCAGATCAAACGTATATGCAGACACTGTATGTACCGTACTCAGCTGCTAGTTCCAGCAACGTTATATTTAATCGGTAAATATTTTGCATCCCATTTTGAAAAATGAACTTGCTGAAAAATAAAAAATCAGTTGTGTAATGAAATAATGTAATAATAATAATAATAATAATAATAATGTAATAATGTAATAATTCTAGTGACCTTAAATATCGTTGATTATAGTGTTTCGCAAACTTTACTTGCATTAAAAATAAAAAAATCCGAATCAAGACACACACACACATACATACATACATACATACATACATACATACATACATACATACATACATACATACATACATGCATGCATGCATGCATGCATGCATGCATGCATGCATGCATGCATGCATGCATGCATGCATGCATGCATGCATGCATACATACATACATACATACATACATACATACATACATACATACATACATACATACATACATACATACATACATACATACATACATACATACATACATACATACATACATACATACATACATACATACATACATACATACATACATACATACATATATACCTTCTGAAAGATGTAATCGTTACGGTTGCATTGCATCTGGAAAGACTTACTTTCCAAATGAATTGTAATAAATATATAAAACTCCATTTTCGGAGAGTAGATAGTTCATCATCAAAACACACATGTGCTTTCTAGAGGCTCAACTTTTTTTTCCATTTATGATAAATGATGTGATATTTGTAAACTTAGCTGTTATGGTAACTTGGGTTACAAATGCGTCAAAGAGTGATAGAGGTCACACAATTTTTGCCCAACGTAGATACATGACAAATCTATACCTTCTTTTTGACACGACTTACATATATCACAAAGACACTCCTTGTAAGAAAGTTATTTCGAGCAAGTTTAAAAATCTTTTGTCGTTATTCTTAAATCTATTTCTCGTTTTAGAAAAACATAATCGGGACTGTATTATTGTCGAGATAATGGCATATTTCACCGGTTCAGAATGGTTGACTGATCACTTTGTCCAGTTTACCAAGATAAGTCGTAATCGAAGCCATTAAGGAGCTCTTTGTGTTGTATGCTGATAGAATGAGACGATAGATAAACTATTATCAATATTGTCCTGCATTTGCTCGAATTAGCCATTATGTTTATTTTCATTTGAGAGAGAGAGAGAGAGAGAGAGAGAGAGAGAGAGAGAGAGAGAGAGAGAGAGAGAGAGAGAGAGAGAGAGAGAGAGAGAGAGAGAACACAAACTTATAAATTGGTATGAGTCAGAAATCTCCAGGTGTTTACGGCCTTTAAGCCAGGGCATACCCACCAATGGTATAGTAAGTGTGCGAAGACGATTGTAAGTTTAAAAAGGTCCTTTTCCTAGATAAAACATAAATGCACCATCCCTAGCGCATAATGACATCCCTGCACATCCATGGGTGGTCTTCAAAGAGCCATCTTAGGTCACAAATCAAAGGACTAATACCCTTCCTTGTACCTGTTCAGGTGAACATGAATCACAACATAGCACAGAAGCAGGAACACTCAGGTGTAAATGCGGTTGTTATCTAATTAGTGCAGTAATACCTCATATTAATATAATGTAGAGTTCCTCGACAGGAGTTGATTTCAATATCGATCAAAAATTGTCATATGCCATTATCAAAGTCTTGTATTGCCGAATGTTAAATATATGTGCAAAATAGTGTCGAAATGGGTGTTTACAGCACCTCTAACTATCATGATGCCCAACCTAAACTTCTTCTAGGTTCCCCATGACGTTTTCTCCGGGAGGGGGGGGCTTATTTTAGTCAGCGTGAAAACCCACTGAATAAAACTTAAAATGATTCCACAGACCGATATTTGAACAGGAATGAATGATTGTTTACATTACATCAGCGAAAAGCCGTATCAAAGCCCAAGATTCCTTTTCGATTATGGAATATATTAGTTCTGGTTTAATTTGTTTTAAAAATTAACACATTGGATCATAAACAACATTTTCTTCTTGAATGATTAGCTTACCAATCACTACATCACTTGCATAACATGTATATGAAAAAATTGACTCGTAATTTGAGCTGAAAAAGCTAGTGCACATGTAAATATAGCTTTTAATTTGTCAAAAGATTCCGGACACTTGTCAGATCATTAAAATTTGCATTTCTTACTTTAAAAAATCTATTAGAGGTTCCGAAAATTATTACAAAACAAAAGTTACTATGATATCCAGCAATACCCCCAAAAAGGCATCAGTTGAGTTTTACTAATCTGTCCTGAGAATTCATTGATAACATTTACCTTATTTTCATTAGTTATAACTAGACCATGTGAGACAGTATGTCTCAAAAGAAATAAAAGCACGGCAAAACTCACTTTTACCTCAGTTATGTCAAATTTACATATCTGAATCGATCAAGAATGTATGCGTCACAGATATCTGGACTATATGTAATAATATTTATTAAACTCTGGAATGTTGAACGATAATTTTTCATACCAAATGGCGTTACTTCATATCGATCAAGTCTATCTGGAGTTGCAAATAACAGTTTATATTTTGCTTTTACCGTACGTTGAATTTCACAGAATCCATTCAGAATTTCAAACTTTGTGATATATTTCGCATTTCCAACTTTGTCAATGCAATAATCGATTCTTAGCTTTGGAAATTAATCTGGTTTGGTGACTGTTGATATTTCTATAGTTAGTTTATATACCTGATCTAATATCTGGTTTAGGCACAATAATACATGATAAACTCCAGTCACTTTTACCTGTTTCACTAAATCATTCTCCTGTTAATGCAGAACGTCTTAAATTAAATGCTCCTGCTTGAGAGCACTCATGCTTTAAAGATCCTATTTCACAAATTAGAATCTACAAATTATGTGTTCGTGTTAGAATATCTGGAAACTAGTGCCTATATTCACATAATATCTGTTTTAGTTCATTCTTTAATTACAATACTAGATGAGAACGTTTATAGTCCAGATTGGTTATTATTTCTGAATTCCGACGATTGTTTGACCTAAACTTATTGCAGTAAGTTTGTATTCCATAGTTATACGTCATGGTGACTGTATTAGCAGCCTATGATAGCCAAGCAAGGTTGTAGCAAATTAATTTACTCGGATCAAAAACTATTTCCAGTGGACAGTTTGTTGATTTTGACCCCAACGAAGTCCCCCAGGCTGACATCTTGTTTTTACACATGATCCGGTAGGCGGACTCACATACACATATGTACTAACCGTCGTCGATTTTGCTAGTAGCTACAAGGAAGCCGAGCCAAAAACATCCAAAATGTCGCAGATGTGGTCAAGGGCATAAATACACGTGAAAAGCCACCAAGTGCAAGTGGATGTAGGCAAAAAATTGCTCGGGGTCATTGTCACATTGCTAGCGAAAACACCGTGTTTGGGTTCATCGTAGACATGTTGGCTTACATTGCAATCACGACCTTGTGGAATGATTCAACAGTTGACTTGCAAAAAAATTTATTCGGGAATCACAACGCGCATTCATTATTTTATTCATGATCAATATCTTAGCGTGAAAGTGACGAGAAATAATTCAGTTATAGTATTGTATAATGAAATTACAGTGTACAATAGTATTGAGACTCGCTGAAGTAATTCGGCATAAAATGTTCGCCCACAAAGTGGTTTTACCGCCGGAGCCACATTGTGTCAGACTCAGTCGGAAATAACTTTATCTGTTATATGTATGTCCCGGGTGAATTAGAATTTGGACAAGGTTGTGTTGCTGACCTGGTATGTTGCTTCGATATGTTTACGATCTTATACAAAGTGGATACTACGAGGCAACCTTCACGCTACCTTCAGAAGAAAAGCTTGGATAAAGTTACTGCCACAAATGATGAAGCCTACACGTAGGGCATTTGTACAAGAGGAATTACAACTTCCTCCAGAGAATACACAATTACCGCTAAGATAAAAATTGGGATTTGCGAGTGCCGGTATGTTTAAGCATTATGTTTAAGCAGTGTTCCTCAGTAAGCTTTCCCGCTCACTCGTCTTTGAATTTCCCAAAACAGTAGTGCTAACACTACTGTACAGCGGATGGTCCATTAGGGTACTTGTTGATGTACATTGGCTCTATTGAGTTCTAGTAGAACTTATACAAAGCATCTTAGACAAATCCAACACGGAGGCCTCAAGGGAAGTAAATTTCATCAAATTTGGCCTTGATTATTTATGTTACTAGTCCACCATAAAAAATCTTACGTGACTCAAAAGAATCAAATATGAAAGAAAGAAAGAATCAATAAAATGAGAAAGTGAGAAAACAAATTGTATAACGTTTGCTATACATATGTATGTATGTATGTATGTATGTATGTATGTATGTATGTATGTATGTATGTATGTATGTATGTATGTATGTATGTATGTATGTATGTATGTATGTATGTATGTATGTATGTATGTATGTATGTATGTATGTATGTATATATATATATATATATATATATATATATATATATATATATATATATATATATATACATATATATACATATATATATATATATATATATATATATATATATATATATATATATATATATATATATAATTTTTGAAACAGAAAGAATCTACAGCAAGACACGTGTAGAATCATTATCTTCATCTGTAAACAAAATTTGGAATAAAGTGAATATTACAAAATTTCAGGATTTGGATAAAATATAATTTGTCCTCAGAATTTAAATCAGACAGCATAAATATTGTATATTTGTAACTTAAATCAATATAGGTACTTAGGTTATTCATAATTTTACTGGAACGGGTTTTTCAAGTGGTGACGCCTTTTTAATTAAATGTAAGTAACTGGGCTGGTCGATTATTGCTATGAAAATAATATCTCCTATCGTTAAAGACAGAAACGTAAACCTCCATTTAATTTACCTTCCAGAGGATTCCAATTTTCGTCCTTTTTATAGAATGCGATGGAGAAGAAGAAAAGGCGTTGCCCCTATCCTTATAACGCGATTTTGGTGATGGTACGTTTAATTCGGACAGACTCAAGATTTTATTCCGAGCACCTTTTCCTTGAATACACCATATCTTGTTTGTCTGAGTTAATGATTTTGAAAATGTCGGTTAAATTTAAGTTTCCAAACAAGTTTAGGTCTAAAATGCATTATTGAATAATCTGATCTAGACACGGTATTGTTCATTCTTATTTTAAAACATTGCATCGATGCAGCATTTTCATTGTACATTATATGATTAATAATTTAATTTGAGTTTCTGCTCATTGTAACGTCGTTTTATGTATGTCAACAATAACAGCCATGTATATTCTACACATTTAAAGTAAGACACTCCTGTAAAATAATCCAAACCAGATATGGTATTTAGGGTGCAGTTTTGTAATTGAAAATGGTGATGTATCATAGAAACATAAGTTACAACGAATCGCAAAATTATGTGATTCTAGACCCAATGCAATTAAAATAAAAGACTGTCATAGTTCTTTGATAAAAAAAAAAAAAAACTTGATTTGCTGCTTCTTGCCCAAAAGGATTCCGTAATTCCTGGATCCGAAATACAGAGGTTTCTTAGTATCTGGCAGTACTAAAACGATTTATTTAATAATGTGCTAGTTTTTGCACAGAAAAGCACAAATTATAAATTAAGTTTTGTCAAATCCGATGTCAATTTCAAATAATTGCAGAGAAATTACTTGAAAAAATACTCATGCGAATAATTTTAAACAAAATTAAAAAGTACAAACATTTAATTTCTAGCTGGTCTGTACTGTTTCTTCTATTGCGGTTTTCTTTTGTTCTTTTCTTGGAGAGATAGTTGATTTGCTTTTGTTTTGTTTTTTATTTAAAGAAAAAGAAGGGAAAATTAAAGGCGACTTTATATATTTTTATTCGTATAAGTACCTGGCTTTTATTTATGAACAAGAATATCTTTACTGACACTGACAACCCAAACAAAGTGGCATGGACTCGACTGCTCTAACATAAAGCAAAGTAACAAAGGACTCATGACGTCAGACAAAAGGGAAAAACACGACGGATACTGACAAACTGAAACCAAGGGGAGAGGACTCGAATGCGACTGACGTATCAAACAAATGGGAGAGGACTCGACATCCACTAACAGTTCAAAAACAATGGGAGATGACATGGCTGCTGTTTAAAATTCCGAAGAAAGAGGAGAGGACTGTAAGCTGATAACATAGTTTTATTGGATATTTTTTGATTGAAAATTTAATTCATTATTTACCATAATGTTATTCCTATTATAACACAGAAAACAATATTGTCGGTAAATTCGCCTGATGCAAACATTCTTAGTAAAGTTATAAGTTGTAAATTACGAATTATACTAGTATCAATGTATGTGTTTTCTAATCAGACTAATAATTCACGAAATAATTTAGATAAGACTTATGCTTTTAGGTGAATTGTACGCAATGTATTTTCTTTTCATTGAAACACAAAAACGCAATAAAGACCATACAGATTAATGAATCACGAGACTGTTATTAAGCAACTTCTAAGAGATGCTTTGATTTATGAAAGACAGCATAAGCGTTTGATCCGTGTAAGACGCCAATGGTCAGTTTGATTAAAAGCGAGTTCAAAGACATACAATATTTGCCGTACAGTCTCTCTCTCTCTCTCTCTCTCTCTCTCTCTCTCTCTCTCTCTCTCTCTCTCTCTCTCTCTCTCTCTCTCTCTCTCTCTCTCTCTCTCTCTCTCTCTCTCTCTCTCTCTTTTAATATTCATGCAATCAGATGACATGGAGAGAAAGCAGAGGAGCATATAAACGGCCAAAGTTCCGTGTGCATTTTTCTACAATGAAATCTTTCATAAATATATATGGCTGCATAACCCACGTTTAAATATCTACTGGCAAGCGTGATACGGTAGGGAATTATTATATCTTCGTCTTTTTGTTTCAATGCACTCGATCCATTTCTCCTTCCATCATGTACATAGATACAACATAGGCTTCAGCTCAAGTTTCACGGTGGGAGCCAAATGTTACATCACTTGCCTTCTGCTCCTAGAACAGTAAAATATAAGTCTAGTTTTTTGTAAAAATTTGCGTTTATTGTACATGTGGTTTGTAACAAATAAAAATGATGTATTTATCCTGCTTTCTTTTACCCTAATCATATGGAACAAAGGTCAAGGTCACATTTTCTCCTTGCACCAAACCATATAGCACTCTTCTTATTGTAATTCTATCACCAGCACGCTTCAGAAAACACGTTAGACTGATTGTTTATCACTAACATGCTGTTCATGATATTGTCTACACAAACAATATAATAATTACTTACTTTTTGTCCTGTAAAAAACAAATTAGTATGAACATTAATCGGTCTCAGCTCTTCATTGATTAAAAAAAAATTGCCAGAGCTCTCACTCTGGTTTTTGTATATTGGTGAGGTAATCCAGGGTGATTTCCCCTTCAGTTTCCTATTGTTTTTAGTATTTCCGTCTTATCGTGAATTAGTTTTGAACTTGATGCTTTACCGATTTTCTCATATTCCTTTTCTAAGTGGTTAAAGGATTTTTGGGTCTTTTATAAAGTTAGTGCAATCACCAGCATAATGGAGCATTTTAATTTCATCTTTAAAATTTGGTATTTTTTCCCTTCTATTTGGTTGGGGTTTTTTTTAATTTTTATACTCAGTATTTCTATTGCTTTTACGTAAAATAGCACTGTTAGTGGGTAACCTTGCCTCACGGATCTTTGTATATCAAAACTATCCGTTTCAGCCCCATTTACCTGTACTTTTGCAGTGATTTTATTGTATAGGATTTCAGTCTTTTTTCAGAAATTTTCTCCAAAGCCAAATTTTTACAAAACCTTTGGTATGTAGCTATTGCTCAATTCTATCGAAAGCTTTTTCTTGGTTTTGGTCAATTAGCACCATAACGCCCATTTTTTTTTTAGTTTCTTTAATATAGTCAATTATTGTTGTAATGTTTAGTATATTTCTTTATATGTCTCTACCTTTTATCCCACAAGTCTGGTTTGTATTGATCATTTTTACCATGCAGTTTTTGCTAAAATTTTGCTAATAATTTTGTAGCAGTTATTTAAGAGGGAGATGGTCCTCCAATTTTTTTTAATTCCTCCCTATATCCTTTTCCTTTGTATATAAGGGAAATTGACCCTCTGGATTTTGTCATTGTGTAATTTTAAAATATTATATTATTATAAAAAATTTCTAGGCTCGGCGATAACTGACCTCGGATTTTTATAGAATTCCGCAGTAAGTCCATCTCTCCCTGGGGATTTCCCTTTTGTTAGTTGTTTTATAGTGCTCTTTATTTCATTATTGATGATGAATTCATCACATAAGTCCTTATGTACTGATGATATTCTTTCACATTCAATTTCATTTAGATACTCATTTATTATCTGTTTTTATCTTCATGGTTGTGTATTCTATAGTATTCTTATATTCTATTTAATTTTATTTTTTTTGCCTGAAAGTAGTTTCTGACAATTATCTTTCATGTTTTCCATACTTTTTTCACCCTTCTTTCCTTAGTTCTTCTCTTTTTTAAAGACCTTTAACCTTTTTGCATAATCCATTTAATTTCCTTCTCAAATTATTTATTTGCCAATATCGTATTATTCATTTTCCACGATCCATTTCCACCATTTGTATCTTTAAAAATTTTCACCTCAAGTTCTATCAATTTATATTCCTTAAAGCGTTTATCATTAAAATTTGTAGTATAGAATCTATCGAGTCTACTGGCCTGTACATTTTTATGGTAGTAAGCATATTCAGTCCTTAGTATGTTTAATTTTCTGTAAATATCGGTTAACTCATGTTTGTTTAATAGTTGAGACATTTCCCCTTAAAAATAATCATTTGGCGTTAAAAATCCTGTTCTATCGATTGAATCTGCTATCCAGTTAAAATCTCCCATTATTATTAAATCATTCATAGTAAATTCATCTATTTATGTAAATGTTCGATAAAATCTTGTTTTTTTTATTTAATCGCCGGAAAGTATATATATATATATATATATATATATATATATATATATATATATATATATATATATATATATATATATATATATATATATAAAGTTTTCCACCACCACATGCAGTAATTTCACAGCCAAAATCAATGTCTCCTTCTTTTTTGCGTTCCCAATTTATTCCCTATTACATTTTATTATTATAGCAACTCCACCCTTAGTGTCATTATGCTCGTAATTACTTGTAATTACTATTCCATTTAATTTTTCTTCTAATATATCAATAAATTCTTTGGTTAGCCCATTATTTGTTTCTTGTTACATTAATATAACATATTTAATTTCATTATTTAATTTTAAAATCTTATCCTCATCGATACCATTTATGTTTACTGAAGCTATAGGAAAGATTTTTACCCTCAATTTTTGTTTTCCCACCAGGTAGACGTCCATATTATTTCAGATTAAAGTATACTTAATTCGTAAAAGTTAAATTTTATTTAAGTTTTTTGAAATTATTCTAGTATTATTATTTTGATGAAGAGAGCTGCCACCGCCTAGATTTTGAGTTAAGTTTTCGTTTGTATCAGTGTTTTCATTTTCAATTTTGTCGTTTTCGTTTGTTTTATCTGTTCCAGTTTCGTCATCCTTTTCATTGTCCGTGACAATTTCCGTTTCGGTTTCTCTGATATTTACTTCGTTTGATTCGTCTTTCTCTGTCACATTTTCTTTCTTTCCACTTTCACTCATTGTGTTTTCTTTCTTCTTTTCTCTTTTTTACTCCCCTTTTTCTCCATTGCTGTTTTCTTCTCTTCTAGTGTTTGCCTACTACTGTTGGAAGATGATGCTGACAAAATTGTTGTTGCTATTTTCCTTTTTTTTCTGGTTCTGATTTTAGCAACTGGTGTAGCAGTTTGATCCATGACAGATCCTCCATCATTAACCTAGTTCCTGATAGCTCTTCTTGAGGGTTTTCTATTTTTTCCTCCTCGGAGAGTACGAAGAATTTTTTCTCAGTAAGTCTTTTTTTCCGTATTCAGGATTCCCGTAGTGTCAGGACGTAGGTAGTTTATCCATTCCGTATTGTCCCCTTCCGGATTGCCTTACCTACTATCTTTTCTGGCTCTGGAACTGGGATTTCTTCACTTCCTAGGTTTATTGTCTCTATTGACGATGTTTCAGGTTCTGGTTTGACCGTCTCTGTCTGTTTGTTTGTGTTTATTCCCTGTTATCTGATTTAGGAGTTAGTTAATGTACTGTCCCCCTGAATTTCACTTTGCTCTTGTTCATTTAGATTCACGTTTTGGTTCGTAATCATGCTTGCATACGTTGGGGGAGGGCAGTCTGACTTTTGCAATCTTTTGGTCCATGTCCCACCTGTTTATATCTTGGGTATAAACGGTCGTTTTCGCACCCTCTATACCATGTCTTGACGAGAAATCCCATGATGTAAAAATACGTAGAGATTTTTTCGCATCTTCTTTATCAACAGTCAAAATCCTTACATCAGATTTTATACTACTGAACCCCCATATTTTGGCTAATTTCTGGCCTACAACTTGAGCTTTCAATTTGTTTCAACTTGACAATCTTCTCAACAGTTCACTATTGTGAATTTCTAGAGGGAGGCCAGAAATAAAAACGTCTATTTTTTGGCCTCTACCTCCTTTACAACTGGTTTTGTTCTTTCTACTGTCGCTTTCATCCCTTTCACCTCTATAAAATCGTGTTTCAAAATTGGACTTTCATAGTTTAATGGGTACAGGATAAATTTGTTTCTCCCACCCCCATTTTGTAATCCATAAATGCAATTCATATCCACCCCTTGAGCCATCAGGGCATGCAGAATATCCAATTGCCTGGGACTATTTGGATTGTCACCAAAATCAATTTTTTTTACATCCCGTGGGGTGTAAAGCTATAAGCCTGTTCCCGTCCACCTGTGTTACAAACTAGTTTTGCAGTTTTGTGCCTGCATATTTGATGCTATCTATATGCGCTTGAATCATTTCAAATATGTAAGTAGAAATCAGCTATTTTGGTATTTCAGACTTCTAGGTCTCACACCGCTGTTTAACATAAACTTCTTTAAACAAAGTCTATTTCTCAGTTAATCAACTGATCAAGCTAAATAAATAGAATAGATCTTCTCTAGATAATGTAACCTTATTCAAAGACAAATACAAAAATTTATATTTAAACTAACACAGTACAAAGAAAAAAAAGGAAATAAATGAAGAGAAAACAGAAATTTTATAGATATAAATGAACAAAAGTCAGCAATGATTAGAATTCAAAATATCTACACGCTAAGACTGGATAAGCAAAAGCTTTGCCTAATCAAAACAGAAAGAAAATGGAGTGCAAATAATGACTTACTCTTAACAGTCTTCTTTGTCCTTTCTGGTCAAAAAACAGTGGCTGCCAATGAGATTATTGTTTACTGATACTGACTCCCTCCTTTATGAAATCGAATGTGAGGACGTCTATCAAGATATCTTTGATAACCGACATCTGTTTGATCTCTGATTACCCTCGCAATAGTAAATTTTATGATGACACAAATAAAAATATTATTGTTAAATTTAAGGATGAGATAAACTCAAGGGTTATCAAATACTTTATTGAATTGCGAAGAAAATGTACGCCGTGTTGTTAGACAATAATAAAAATATCAAAAAGCAAAATGTTGCCTGGCGATTTTGTTAAAATGTGTATGGGATTTGATGATTACAAGTACCCGCTTGAAGGAGGCGTTAGTTATATAAAATCAATGGATATTCGAACAAATTATAAAGAACTTGAAACAGATGTTATTATCAAACGTGGGTCAAGTAATTTTGATGACAAATGTTATTGAGAAAACGGTGTAGATACGTTTGCACTTTGGTACTATCGCGATGACAGATATTTACTTGACATTATATTTGATAACTAGGGTATGCAATTTTATTTAAACTTTAGAAATAAATGTTTAAAAATTTGAATGACAAATAGCACTAATAGCAAATTAAAATATCAAACGATAGACTGAAAACAGTTGACAATTGAAATTAGTAATGAAGTATCAGGAATACGTTTTAGTAATCGTGACAAGCCGAAGCTTTCGCTCATCATATCTGATAACAACGAGTATTTCAATTATCTAGAAAAATTAAACCGTGAGTTATCAAATTGATTTAATAACTTTCATAATCCAATCAGTCAAGAAAAGTACACTAAACTTATCATTGACCTCGATCGATCGAAAGTTTAATTCATTGATATAAAATATCCTCTTAACAAACAACAAATAAAATATTTATTCGAATGTCGTCGTTGTGTAAGCGGTAGAATAAAGTTCAGTCTTTATTATCACGATTATGAAATATTTATAATATCTATAGTTGAAACACTTACGGTGGGCGATGAGGTCTATAATACGACATAGAAACCTAGTTGGTCGACTGAACCAAAATCGATAATGTGAAACCGCCTAGGATCTTTGAGCCAGAGACCTTCTAAAGTGATAAGGTCTCTGAGCTAGAAACCTTATAAATTTTATATATAAACTTGGAAATATCTAATCGATATTATGAAAAGGTCTCTGGCTAGACTGTGAAAAAAATTATAGAATTGTATTTGAGCTATTTTGATAAAACATGTCGGGGTAGGATTTTGAATGTCTCCGGAGAGTATATTTGTATTTGTTCAGATGTGGGCTATGGTCTTTGAGCCAGAAATCCACAATTCCTTACTGCTTATATCATAAATCCATCTTAAAGCAATTAAAATACAATTACACAAACACACACACACACCATATATATATATATATATATATATATATATATATATATATATATATATATATATATATATATATATATATATATATATATATAGATGCAATAAACTGACGATGAACAGTACGAAACTAGTAACTAACTAGTAGGCTAGTTAGTTACTAGTTTCGTACTGTTCGTCGTCAGTTTATTGCATCTATTTTAATTAATCCCTGACACACGTGATCCCTTGGTGGATCCAGTACGCTTGAGAGGGTTGTTATTCGCCATATGATTTGTATTCTTTATATATATATATATATATATATATATATATATATATATATATATATATATATATATATATATATATATATATATATATATATATATATATATATATATATATATATATATATATATATATATATATATATATATATACAGAGAGAGAGACAGACAGACAGACAGAGTGTGTGTGTGTGTGTGTGTGCCAGGATGTTTTGAGAAAATGTCCTCTGTTGGCTTGTAGACTGGCGAAATCTTGTTTTTCAAGTGAAGAAAGAAAACTTAAAAAGACAGCATTTGTAAACAAATGAAATTAATGTACATCGTGTGAGGTTGTCTTTTTCATCACTATATCTAATATACTTGATATTTGCTTGCAAAACAAGCGTGAAACTTCAGAGCAAAGAAATATTTTTCAAAGCCATTCAAATGTATATAAAACTGATAGTTTTGTATCATTGCCTCACAATATAATCAAATCGTCTATATCTGAATACAAATGCACTTGAAAAGTTTCGTGTCCAATTTATCTTTTTTCAATGACACTAAAGGTTCTGCCATATATTTAAAACTGTCCTATCACACATCACAAAAAGTAAAAGAAAATGCTGTAAAGAGTAAAACATCTAAGCAGCTCATGCAGGTTTAAATCCAGTATACCTCTAAAATTGCATTGAACCTCTGGTAGTTTTCTTTAAGTCATGGCGATAAAGTTTTGGTCAAATATGGAACTACAAATATGTCAAACAAGGTGTAATCAGACGTTTATATAACTACCTGAAAATCAAATATATTCTATTGATGCCAAGGTACCGGTAATGAAGTTTGTAGAATTTTAAGGTACCAAAACAATGTTCCTCCTTATGCTATAATAGCAAGATATATTACAGTACATATTGTACTGTGACTAGTAATTCAACAATATTTGGTTTCTTGGTGTAGTGAAAATGCCATTTATTCAAGTAATTTCGAAAAATATGAAACAGACTAAGTTTTCAAAATGTTTATATAATATCGAGATAATTTCTGATGTGTTGAAGACTAACTTAGTGTATTTAGAAGCTATTAAGTTCAATAACGTAAAATAATATAGTCAATACTATTATTGGGTAAAAATGTGATATTTCTCAAATGTTTCTCTAAGACTTTACTGTATTGACACATTGCAAAGCGAAATAGAGTTGTTAGCTAATAAACATTTCAGTGGGCTTACATCAAATGTTGGGTATTATTCTCTTTTACTCTGTTGAAAACTGGAGAAACACTTTATCGTTTAAAGTCATGAACATGGAGAAGCTCAATACGTCATTGTTTGTTCTAACTTGCATATACTTAAGTTTATGTTATGAGGTATATAGATTACAAACATAATTTAGTCATATGAATTAATGCTTTTCTCATAAAATTCAAGGGACTGCTCTAACGGGTCACACATTAATACCGAGCATTGATATTTAGATTTTAGACATGAGCCTTTGGAATTTGATATAATTTACTTGAAGCCAAACTTTAACATTTCCAGAATATTATTGATTTAGTTATACTTAATAACAAGAAATATACCTGGTAAATGTTTGCTTAGCCTTCATTGGCTGCAGTGAAAGTGGTAATGTATTTTATTTCCATGTAATTTAACCTTGTTCTTTCTACTGTACAAAATAAACACGTTTGTTTCCATAATGTCTTTACTTGTGTATTACGTCTTAAGAGATTTATACTGTAAAACCTCTCTTTAGCAGCCACCTCTGGGAAGTGAGACAAATAGCCTCTGAAAAAAATGCTTGACTTACAGAGATTAATATCTCCTGGTTGATGGAAACCCTTAAACATTTAACAGTTGTTAGAAAGTACTCGCATAACGGAGGTGGCCTTTACGGTAGGTTCGGCTATATTTAGGAATAAAAAGTAACCATAAACATGCCAAAGAAATTCAACTGTTTTTGTAAATACAGTGTTTTAAACACCAGTCTTAAAATGTTTTTATTTATATCTACTTAAAAGTGACGTCTGTGTAATCGAAGACAGGTGCTAATTTAACAGTTAAATGAACTGACTGTGCGTATCACTATTACCAAACTCATACTTTCTTGCAAATTTTAATACTACTGTACCACTGTGAATTAAACCATTTTTAAATCTAACATAAACTCGACTGTTCTCGTTGCTTACATTTAAATACCAAATTCTTGTGAAGAGTAGCTGTTATTTGGTCAAACATTGGATCAAAATATGAAACATATCTACAAAAGGAAGACCAATAATATTATTGGTACAAAAAATATATTGTATTTATAGTCATACAATTAAGGACATTTTTTACCTAATCATTTTAATCTGGATCTCTGCAAAGATATGCCTTAGTATTATTCTATAACATCATGTACTTGCAATAAAAACGAGTTAAAAGGCAGTTATATTGCATTTCATTGCGCTTAAACAGGCTGTCAGATTGCACCCGTTGTGTCGCGGTTTGGTTAGCGTAGTTCAGAATGTTGTTTTCGAAACTAGTCTGAACTGTGTTTTATCATGGATATATGCAAATGAATGAAAATAACATCCGTACAATGATTATTTTGTGCTTCGTCTGCAAATCGTTTTCGTCAATAAGGCACTGATCTTAGTGAACTGGTTGGTGTTTTATCAATAACTGTAATCATATTTAGATTCTTTCACTCCATACTGCACAGATTCACTAGAGTTCCGAAATAAAATCAGCAGGTTCGAAACATTGTAAACACTGTTTCCAAAATTAAATATATGAACATGCAATGTCAAACACATAACTTCATACTTGTTATAGATTTTTTGATACCTACCTGCAGGGTGGTATGTATGTATTTATAGACGTATGAAGGTTTTAACAGAACATCAGCACACTACTGGCTATATGTGTAAAATACAACATGCTGAACTAATTATCCTCTGGCACAAAAACGTCGTATCATTTGTGCAATACTTAATCTGTTGACACATCAACATTGTGAGGTTTTATTAAGTGACCTGGTTACACATCAACATTGCGAGGCCTTATCAGTGACCTGTTTCCACACCCACGTTGAGGACTGTACAAACCAGGTGTGTATCCACTCATTTATAAAGCAATTAGTGTTAACCTTTTTAATAATAATAATAATAATAATAATAATAATAATAATAATAATAATAATAATAATAATAATAATAATAATAATAATAATAATAATAAAAATAATAATAATAATAATAATAATAATAATAATAATAATAATAATAATAAAATTAATAAAAATTATAAGTATTTAGTTCTTGCTATTTGGGATATTTTTAACAAGTCCATCAAACAATGACTTCAACGAGTTTTAATCAGGGCCTCCTAATGTATGACTTACAACATAGCAAAAAAATGTTTTACACACATTTTTTACCTATTATCATATCATTCCAAGATTTTGGCCATGCCGATATGACTATAATTTATTATGTTACACTCTCATGAATCTCCAAAATTCCAAAATTTAAATATTTTCACATGTTACACCACATACATACGGGGTGTCATTAAGATGTCGGTGGTCCTCCTAATGTTGGTGTGTAAATATGGGGTTTTCCTCTTAATGTAGGAATTCTGTACACACGCACACACAGATATATATATATATATATATATATATATATATATATATATATATATTTATATTTATATATATATATATATATATATATATATACATATTTATATATTTAAATATATATTTATATATATATATATATACATAGATATATATATATATATATATATATATATATATATATATATATATATATATTTATATAAATAATGCTAATAAATTAAACTGCTGAACCCACACCAGAAAAAAAGAAACAATTATCAAAAAAATTTACAATGCAGCACGCCACTTAACATTATCAGTTACCACCAGTACGCTCGATGAACATTTTTAAGGATACGGTTGCGTGACACGTAAATATCAAAAGAAAAAGTGAAACTAATTTGTCCTGTTTGTTTTAGCCAGTTCACAGTTAATTGTCTCATAGTGTGTTGGTTACTATTAAATGAAATTCCTACCCGATAAGTTGTGCGAAAACAGACCATTACTCGACAGGTTAAAGAGCACTTCTGATCAAAACAGACCATCGCTTGACAGGTAAATGAGCACTTTTGATCAAAACAGAACATTACTCGACAGGTAAATGAGCACTTCTGATCAAAACAGACCATCGTTTGACAGGTAAATGAGCACTTCTGATCAAAACAGACCATCCCTTGACAGATAAATGAGCACTTCTGATCAAAACAGACCATCCCATGACAGATAAATGAGCATTTCTAATCAAAACAATCCCATGTTCGGTACGTATTGTCTTCAACGTATTCTTCATATTGAAAGTAAAAGTAAATGTAAACAATGAAATATTTACAATCACGTTTATCAAAGTAGGGTATTTAATGGGTTTTATCTTCAAAGTCTAAACTGTCTCTTTTCTAGATAATATAAATGAGCGTAAGATGCCTTTATATCATCATTTACTATGTGTTAATAATGCTACAATTTCTACACTACAAAGAATGATATTGATTAAAAACGACTTGGTTGAATCGATAAAACTGAAAAGGTAGCAAAAGGATGTATAAAGTAGCACACAAAACTTTACAAGCCAGTAATTGTATCGGTGTAAAAATGACAATACCATATCAATTTGACACCCCTTTATTGGTGGGGGGTTACTGTATGAACACTATTATCAGTATATAGAGATCCCACATTTCTAAACCTGATTTGTTTTCAAGTCAGTCAATTCTATTTCACTGTCACTCCTCAAACTATCAAGAGTCAGAAAGAATTTTAAAAAACTAATTGCTATTGGATTATAATCTTAAACTCCTTTTATTCGTGACAAGAAATTGTTGTTAATAATTCAAATTTAATCTCTCTCTCTCTCTCTCTCTCTCTCTCTCTCTCTCTCTCTCTCTCTCTCTCTCTCTCTCTCTCTCTCTCTCTCTCTCTCTCTCTCTCTCTCTCTCTCTCTCTCTCTCTCTCTCTCTCTCTCTCTCTCTCTCTCTCTCTCCAGAATAGCCTTATATTTGTTTAACTGCTATATTTTGTTTAAAATAGTAATTAAATATGTTCTTCAAATGTGTTCCTTTCTACATATAGCTTGCACTTCCTCTGAAAACTAAAATCATTTATTACGAAATGAGCATGTTGTATGTCGTTTGCTTATAATATTCATTTATTCATTTCTCAATTGTCATCTTTTCTTTCGAAAAATTTATTGAATCATTTCTGCATATGTCTAATTCTTTGTTGTGATTCAAATTTAGGCAGTATAAGGAAAAGCTCTATGAAATACCTACCTTTGAGAAGTAGGATCTTTTTTTATCGTGAATGGGATTAAAAGTCAAAACGTATTTTAAACTTTTCTATCAAAACTATTACCTTTCCTTGACAATCTAAGTAGTTTTCCTGTGGTAGTTTTTTTTTGTGCTAAGTAAGATCTTCTTATCAGATATTGGGGTCCCGAGTGGCCGTGTGCTCTAAAGCGCTGACCGTTAGGGGTCACTGCCATCTCAACTCTGTCTGAGTTCGAGTCTAGACTCGGCTAACGTGGGTAAGTGAGAAAGCCTGCCCATAGCTTCTCGTGGGTCGATGGCTCTTGCCGGGGTTTTCCAAGGTTCTTCCTCCACCATTAATACTGGCCGCAATGTATAGTCTATAATGTGTTGACAAATGGCATGAAACCCTATAATAATAACAACAACAGTTATCAGATATCAGCATCTGTAATATTGCCACGTTTCTACAAAGACTTGCATGATGCAAATATCCACGTACAATTCCTCATAAAGATATAGAATAACACAAGCATAGAATTTGATACTTAATCCAGTTTCAACAGAATGTAAGTTGAATTTAAGAATTGGAAATCGTATTGTTAAGACCCTACATTAGCATCATTTAATTCGATTGGCTATCAATCCATGCTATTTCACACTGATATGATATTACCTATATTTGCCTATTAATTTATAAGGTGGCTTTGTTTGATTGGGAGTCTCCAAGGATCAAATGCATGGACTTGAGTACACACCACACCTCCGAAGTACGTTTTATCACGCCTTGTTCAGTACAATGTACAATATAATCCGTTGTTATATGTTATTCAAAACTAAAGTCACGACTAATGTATACATAATATATGTTAGCTTGTATATTGAATCTATGGGATCTAGGGACTATTTAAATACATCTTAGACTGTATTATATATAAGAAAATCAATTAGTTAAAATGAATGTGATCTTTGTGAAAGTTGTTCGTAGTTCCAATCTATGTCGAGAACAGTGTTTGAGTAGTTGGACACTACAATAGATATTGAAAAGTCTGCATCAGCAATATTGATTACAGAAGGATATAACTGAAAGCAAGCATCTGTTTAATTTATTTGATCCTGTGCATTCTGAAAAAGAGATAGTCATGATACAACTTCAAGAATTCGGAGAAGTGCTTTAGAGTTAAATGAAAACAGTACAAGCCAATTAGATGCATTAAATGAAAGGTTGAGAGAACAAAGTTAGGTAGGCCCATTTAAATCATTTTGATGATGACTTTAATTTGTATGAATAAATCAATTACCCAGCCAATATTTCAAAAGTATAGAACTATAGTAGGTCAGGTAAATAGGGTTTACTTCCGAGGTTTCTAAAAGAGGCAAGAGTTTACAGTAGCCACGTGTTATTTCTTCTTTGAACAACTAAAGCACAAAGAACTTAGTAAAACAATGATTATCATTGGCTTGATTTTAAAAATGCAAATGTTTACAAATTTATATGGTAGTCGTCATAAATTAGCTAAAGTTAAAATTGGTATCTACTCCCATGTCAACAGCAAAAAAAATGTATATTATCACAAAATGTATATTCTGTATTATTGAAGATGTTCAGGTCGACATTCTAAACAATAAACTAAAATTAATTATATTTGATCCGATTTTTTGTTTTCACAAGTAACTAATTTTCTTTACCTACTAAAAAAACTTAAGAAACTCTTTTTCAAATTGTGCTTGATTTTTAACTGAAATTATTGTTCAATATTATATATAATCTTAAAACAGCTGTTGATCAAACTGTACAACTCTCTGTGTATAATTGTTGTAGATTGAAACCTACAAAAAATCGACCTAACTCAGCGTAAACTACAGTAACTCGGCGTAAACTACAGTAACTCGGCGTAAACTACAGTAACTCGGCGTAAACAACAGTAACTCAGCGTAAACTACAGTAACTCGGCGTAAACTACAGTAACTCGGCGTAAACTACAGTAACTCGGCGTAAACTACAGTAACTCAGCGTAAACTACAGTAACTCGGCGTAAACTACAGTAACTCAGCGTAAACTACAGTAACTCGGCGTAAACTACAGTAACTCAGCGTAAACTACAGTAACTCAGCGCAAACTACAGTAACTCGGCGTAAACTACAGTAACTCGGCGTAAACTACTGTAACTCGGCGTAAGCTACAGTAACTCGGCGTAAACTACAGTAACTCAGCGTAAACTACAGTAACTCAGCGTAAACTACAGTAACTCAGCGTAAACTACAGTAACTCGGCGTAAACTACAGTAACTCAGCGTAAACTACAGTAACTTGGCGTAAACTGTAAGTTACCGGTTCTTGCAACATCTTTTTTCTTTATTTTTTATATTAACAATTTTTTTACTGTAACTTTGTGCTTCTTAAAACCATTTATTTACTTCTGCTGCCACTCTGATAACCCATTTTCGACTGGAATGAATAATATGATGTTGAAATATGGTATTTGAAAGTCATTTATGTGTAATGCATATTGCAATTTGAAAGTTATTCGAGTGTAACAAACTTTGATATTGTCATTCAAGTGTAACATAATATCAACATCACTTCTAACATAAAACTAGTATCACGGTCCACTTATATTTCCATCTTCCATCTAATTTATTTTCTACCAGCATGTATTGATACATTTCTCGTCCATAATGTGTCCATAACGTGTAATGGTACCTAGGTACGTAATTAATGGTCTTGACATTGACCTTTCACACAGACCATCGTTTTTTATCTTTCAATTTTTCTTTAAGCAAAAGTCATGATTTACTTCATCCTATCTCTACAGAATCATGCACTCCACTCTCAAACACCAGGAACATATTTTCCACTCTCAGTCTTCAGGATTATGTATTCCACTCTCAGTCATTAGGAACATGTATTCCGCTCTCAATCATCATGAATATGTATTCCAAACTCAGTCATCAAGAACATATATTACACTCTCAGTCTTCAGAATCATTTATTCCACTCTGAATCATCAGAATCCTCTATTCTCACTCAATCATCACAAACATATAGTGTGCACTCAATATTCAGGCACGTATATTCCACACTCAGTCATTATGAACATATCTTATACTCTTAGTCATCATGGACATGTATTTCACTCTCAATCATCAGATAGATTCGGTGTTAAGGGGTCCGAGTGGCCGTGTGGTCTAAAGCGCTGTCCGTTACGGATCACGGCCATCTCACCTCTGAGCGAGTTCGAGTCTAGGATTCGGCGAATGTGGATATGTGAGAAAGCTTGCCAGTAGCTTCTCGTGGGTCGGTGGCTCTATCCGGTGATTTTCCGGTTTCTTCCTCCACCAATAATACTGGTGTTACAATTCACGCATCTACCAACACCACAAAAAATAATATTAATTATAATCAATGAAGAAGTTCACATAAAAAGGGACACACACACATACACACACAGATATATATATATATATATATATATATATATATATATATATATATATATATATATATATATATACTTTCTTTATAAAGTTTGATGAATAGTTTACATGTATAGTCTCGATTATTCTAGGAAAATATGTATATAAGAATTTCGTGCCTTACCTTAGTTGATATCAGTTAAGAGAATCAGCGTGAGTTCTCCGACCTTAGATGATTTCACGTATGATAGAGACTTGAATGCGTATTGACTGAAATTAACGTTGTTAAACCATGAAGTGAAATTTTACAATATGCTAAAGACTTGAATGTGTGTATTCGCTAGAACTAACGTAGTTAAGATACATTTGTGTAATTGAGACGAGAACAGAACTGTTAAGTCTCCGGTGATGATACTGTGAGTCATGTTGAAATAACCGTTAGGAAGTTCATTAATCTTATGAAACTAAGTTTGTTTATGGTCTGCCATGTTTGGCTTAACCAGATAGCCTTTGAAATCTGTTTAAATTCGGACAGAACGAAATCTGACATAACAAGAATTGAGTAATGATCTTTTCCCAGTAGGATCTTTGACAGAAGATTTAGTTTGCTTCTTTGTATATTTTGGAAGGTGAAATATCTCGACGGTATGTATCCACGTACCTAGTTATCTACGTATCTAAGTGTCAAGTACTTACATATCCACCTACCCATACGAAGTGCGAGGGCCGAAAGAGGCGAGACAATATAGTTTGGAGAAAGGAAAAGTGGAAAGGAAAAGGAAGAACAGTCACGGTGAAGTTGAAAAGTCGTAATGAATCTGGAATGAACTGAATTAATCAGGTTATGAAATTATACCAAGCAATGACTTCGATTGTGCACTCGATTCTAAAATGAACTAATTCTGTGTTTTAAACAGATCGGCTATTTATATAAATATATTTGTGTTTGAATCATTTATTTTTTAAAAAAAATGTATCGTGCTAATGTAATGTATTATCACAATTGTTTATGAAATTGATTAAATTGATATTTTTCATGTACGGGGGTTCGTGTCATTCTGTTTTATATATCTGCGCAGATCTCTATCTAATCCACCTATAAGTTTCATGCTTTAAATTGATATTTACTCTATTCGGGTAATAACACCAAATCTGATCATCCTCTAGATAACGATAACCAAATTCCACTACAACCCACCCCCAACACAATTAGGGGCATCGTGACATTTATGTTATAAACATGATAACTATGAATAAATGACAGACGAACACATGCATTGGTGTCTACATACCATAACTGACATCTTTGCTGTTAATGGCGTCAGACTTCCGGTACTCATGAGACCACATATATGTAGCACCCACTATCTTGATGAGAGTACTTGATGTCCGTAGTTTTTAACCCATGATGCACCACACCCATTAGTCTTGTTCATACATACTCATTCCGCTAGACATCAAACAATCCGTGAGATATAGTAGTGATAAGATTGCAATAGCATGGCTAGATGGACAGATCTTTCACTAAGATCCCTGTATGAATTATCCTCCCTCTCTCTCTCTCTCTCTCTCTCTCTCTCTCTCTCTCTCTCTCTCTCTCTCTCTCTCTCTCTCTCTCTCTCTCTCTCTCTCTCTCTCTCTCTCTCTCTCTCTCTCTCTCTCTCTCTCATTATCCGGATTCGTTTCGGGCCAATGATATTTGCTTGCAAATTATTCCTACGAACCACAAAATGTTTTCACATATTATCCAGTGGTGATTAATATTATAGGTCAATAATCTCAGCTTTTGCAAGTACAATTTATGGTATCAATTCGACATTAAATGCTTTTCATCTTTGTCATTTTAGTGAAGTTTTTGTTAAATTGCTTCCTTAAGTGCCGTTGAATTAATAGGTTGTGGAGGGTTGTTGTTGTTGGGAGGAGGCTTTACCTACCTGCAATTAAAATAATTTAATCTACGTACATCTATTAGTTAGAGTTAATTACAATGTGGTGTACCTGCCTTTGAAGTCATGTGGTCCAAATACATGCTGTTATGACCTAAGTGGGAAAATGAACCTTTGTCTCCATCAAGATAATGATCCTTCTCAGACACCTAAGGGGCTATTATTATGAATATTCGAGTGATTGATTTTGAGTTATTATACTTTTTATGAATATTCGAGTGATTGATTTTGGGGTTATTATACTTATTATGAATATTCGAGTGATTGATTTTGAGTTATTATACTTTTTATGAATATTCGAGTGATTGATTTTGGGGTTATTATACTTATCATGAATATTCGAGTGATTGATTTTGGGTTATTATACTTATTATGAATATTCGAGTGATTGATTTTTGGGGTTATTATACTTATTATGAATATTCGAGTGATTGATTTTGGGTTATTATACTTATTATGAACATTCAAGTGATTGATTTTGGTTTTTTATACTTATTATGAATATTCGAGTGATTGATTTTGGGTTATTATACTTATTATGAATATTCGAGTGATTGAATTTGGGTTATTGTACTTATTATGAATATACGAGTGATTGATTTTGGGTTATTATACTTATTATGAATATTCGAGTGATTGATTTGGGTTATTATACTTTTTATGAATATTTGAGTGATTGATTTTGGGGTTATTATACTTATCATGAATATTCGAGTGATTGATTTTGGGTTATTATACTTATTATGAATATTCGAGTGATTGATTTTGGGGTTATTATACTTATTATGAATATTCGAGTGATTGATTCTGGGTTATTATACTTATTATGAATATTCGAATGATTGATTTTGGGTTATTATACTTATTATGAATATTCGAGTGATTGATTTTGGGGTTATTATACTTATTATGAATATTCGAGTGATTGATTTTGAGTTATTATACTTTTTATGAATATTCGAGTGATTGATTTTGGGGTTATTATACTTATTATGAATATTCGAGTGATTGATTTTGAGTTATTATACTTTTTATGAATATTCGAGTGATTGATTTTGGGGTTATTATACTTATTATGAATATTCGAGTGATTGAATTTGGGTTATTATATTTATTATGAACATTCAAGTGATTGATTTTGGTTTTTTATACTTATTATGAATATTCGAGTGATTGATTTTGGGTTATTATACTTATTATGAATATTCGAGTGATTGAATTTGGGTTATTGTACTTATTATGAATATACGAGTGATTGATTTTGGGTTATTATACTTATTATGAATATTCGAGTGATTGATTTGGGTTATTATACTTCTTATGAATATTCGAGTGATTGATTTTGGGTTTTTATACTTATTATGAATATTCGAGTGATTGAATTTGGGTTATTATACTTATTATGAATATTTGAGTGATTGATTTTGAGTTATTATACATATTATGAATATTCAAGTGATTGATTTTGGGTTATTATACTTATTATGAATATTCGAATGATTGATTTTGGTTTAATAAAGTTTAATTTATCTACTCATTTTCAGTTTCCTTCTCTGTCCTTGCGTGTGTCAGTTAGTGCATATGTATGTACGTCGCATTTATTGTAAACACATTAACTTTTACTTTAAACGATATAACTGTTAAACGTCGTAGGTGACCTCCCTATACATGAGATCTCCAATAAGGCTAATAAATATGTCTGCAACTTTGTGACTCTCAGGGATCATAAAGGACAGTTAAAGGTCAATAGTGCACAATGCTATTTTCTCTTTAAATTACGATGTGTGTGTGTGTGTGTTTGTGTGTGTGTGTGTGTGTGTGTGTGTGTGTGTGTGTGTGCGCGCTTCACAGTTCTAACATCGTTCAATATATACTATACATATAAATTCTTCAACAAATAATTATGTTCTCGTACTCTGGTTTTCCGCTGTTTATCAATGTTCTTTCTGCTATAGTTCTGATATAACTCAAAATGACACATCATGAATATTACCCACCGTTTGGCGTTGCTTCAGACGTCACTCGAATGGAAGTCAAAAGGTCTGGAAACAAGACAACAGTAAAACAGGTCGTCACGCAAGTCTAATTAATGGACTTTTAAATTATTTAAACGTGGAATGGAGTGTAATCAAATATTGCAAATTATAGAAGGCAAACGGTATGGGTGACTACAACAATATCTTTAGGTAAATCGAAAGGTGGCATTGGGGATTGAGGGGGTATTTTGTGATCAGATTTCTATCTATCTATCTATCTATCTATCTATCTATCTATCTATCTATCTATCTATCTATCTATCTATCTATCTATCTATCTATCTATCTATCTATCTATCTATCTATCTATCTATCTGTCAATCAATGCATGCATGCATATATTCATACATAGACGCATACATGCATATATATATATATATATATATATATATATATATATATATATATATATATATATATATATATATATATATATATATATATATACATATATATATATATGTATATATGTGTGTGTGTACGTGTGTGTCTGTGTCTGTGTGTGTGTGTGTCTGTGTGTGTTTGTGTGTGTGTTTGTGTGCGTGTGTGTGTGTGTCTTTCGAAGTATCACAATAATATGATCCAAAATGTCACTGACTTTATTCACTATAAACCACTTTTAATTCCATTGAATAATTTACGTAAATAAATAAATCCATCTTAAAAATAGAACACAATAATAAGAGTGATTGAAATTCGTATGTTAAGGTAGGAAACGGAAATTTTCCAAGTAAACAGCAGTAATGTTAAAAGCTAAGACACAACACAAGAGCCAAGATGTTGGTAAGTCTCATCTATAAAACAATTAAAGTTGTGAAAAAGTTTAGGAATTTTCAAGGATTCTAACCTCAGATTCTAAAAAGCATATTTAATTCCAGGAATAATGGTCCCAATATTTAGTTTGTATTTATTATATTCTCATAGAGAAATATTCGGGATGCATTAGTATTATGTTGTTTGCATACATACATGCATACATACATACATACATACATACATACATACATACATACATACATACATACATACATACATACATACATACATACATACATACATACATACATACATACATACATACATACATACATACATACATACATACATACATACATACATACATACATACATACATACATACATACATACATGAAGCATATGGGTGGCTTGCTATTAATGGCCATTGAAATTGCATTATTTCAATTATATTTAATTTTGTAAAGACACCAGTTTCAAAAGCTGGTATCATACAATAGTGTGCTAGAAACTTCGTAATATATGAACTCTTTGCACAACCAACTCACATCTTAACATTTCCCTGTGATGCTATGTCATTGTTAGCTTATCGTAATGAATGTACGTTGTATATATATTCATATCGAAGCATGTAGAACTCTAATGCATCGTGTTTCCTTCAAATAACCATATTGACTTGCAAGCATAAATATTAGATCATTCAAAAATTCGATAGAATTTGATGAAATTAATACACATACAATATTGGCACTGCAATCTTCATAAAGTAATGAAAACGTTTTTAGATCAATACAAGGATCATAATGAAGCCTATCGTGCTCTGTATTAAAATTGATTATGCATATATTTACATATGTATATGATTTATCCACTTGAAGTCGGTTGATACATATTGATTGTTACAGTTTCTTTGTAATAGGGAAAGCAGTTTTTTACTTGACCGATTGTCTCCTGAATTAACAGATATTACTTTGGTATTAATTATATGTTGTGTCGTTGAAAAGCTATTGTTTAAACCAACTGTGTTCTATATAAACACCTGGTAATTATTACGTTTCCAAAACTGGAGAATCAAAGGTAGATTTTCATGGCTATCGATTGAAGTCCAAGATCAATGGCCAACGCATCAGGGGCTTATGGGTATTTTTTCCTTCTCATTAACTGAAATCGATAGTAGTCGACGATAATCAGCTTTAAATGGGTACTTCTCTTTCATTATACATCGGTGTTCATTATTAAGTTCCATTACTAGGTCAGTAGTTTGAGTCATACAGGCCAATTTATAATCTAAGGGCGACATGTTGCTATCCTACATTAATATATATGAAGAATAATTTAAATATTCTTTGGGGGTTTTTATTCTTTTTCTACTGGTAATGCCGTTCTGACGTGATGTGTTTAAATAGGATTCTGCAAAGAATTTTCGGATTATTCTAGAGTGTAATTTACTTGCAAGAAAATGCTGTGAATATCTTAGAATGATTAAAGACTAGTGCCATGATTTAAGAGTTCTACTTTGTGCATGTTATGCATGCAATTTATCCAGGAAGTCGCCATGCTGATAATTCCAAATTAATCCACACATTTGACACAATATATATTTGGCGATATTATTAAAGAATAACACGTAGATTGTAATTTAGCTTTTAGCAAATGTAAACCCTGTTTAAGTACTGTACCGGTTGTTAGAACGTATAAGTAATGTCAAGTTACATTAAGACAGACACAAATCTTTTTTTTAAATGTTATGTAAAATTCCATTAAGACAATGCCAAAACCATCTCTAAAACATACAGCAGTGTCAGATTCCAGTAAGACCGGCACAAATGTACTCTAAAATAAGTGTTGTCAAATTTCTTATAAGACAGATCCAAATCTTCCAAAAAGGAACCCCAAAATCCAGAAAGATAGACCAAAATCTTTTCTAAAAGAAAAACCCATCACTTCTCAAAAAGGGGTGTATCGAACTTTCCACTAAGATAGAGTCAAACCTTCTCTAACACAAGGGGTATAAAGTTCCTGTAGGAGAAACCCAAATCTCTAAAACAACGGGTGTCAAATTCCTGTGAGACAAAGCCACACTTCTCTCAGAAAAGGGGTGTTAAAATCCAGTAAGATATAGTCAAACTTTCTCTAAAGAAAGTGGTTTCGAATTCTAGTACGAAAGACCCAAATCTTCTCTTCCAGTAAGACTCAGCCAAACTTCTCTCAGAAAGGGGGTGTGAAGTTCCAGAAGGACAGAGCCAAACCAGCTCTAAAGAAAGTGGTGTCAAATTCCACTAAGACCGAGCCAAGCCTTCTTTAAAAAGAGGTCATGTTCCAGTAAGACAGGCACTGATCTTCTCTAAAACAAGAGGTGTCAAATTCCAGTAAGACTAAGTCAGACCTTTTCTCAGAAACTGGGCATAAAATTACAGTACGACGGATATAAATTTCTCTAAAACAAGAGATGTCAAGTTTCAGTAAGACAGACCCAAATGTTCCATAAAACTAAGGTTGTCAAATTTATGTGAGACAGTCGCAAACTCTTTTTAAAACAAGGGGTGTTAAATTCCAGAAAGACATAGCAAAATCTTCTCTGAAACAAGGTTCTGTGTTTCAGATTTAACATATTCCATAAAACAAAGAAGTTCATTTTAAAAAGCATAAAAAACAGGAAACATTTCGGTAGCGAAAATAAGGCAATATGTAGCCTTTAAAGTGTTGCTGTATCTCTTTTTGTTTAAGTGAGAGAGAACAGAAATTTCATTTTATAAATCCTACGATGGTTATTCTGAGTTGTTTTAGTGTACAAACATGCAAACTCCATGCTTGTGATTCAGAGTGGATTTATACCATTAATTTAATTAAATGTCATCACTGTTATTTTTATAACTATTAAATGAGTTAAATGTTACCACTGTTATCTTCGTTACTCATATTCTGTAATTCTTTACCCGTTTTCTATTGTCAAAATGGCAAATTGGGAACTGGCATAAAGTTCCGAAACAAAGAAAATATCTCATGGATATAATTTGTTCATTCGTGATTAGAAATGGGGTTAGTCTTTTGTATATTGAGTTATTATCTCGAAGTTTCGACTTATAGCTCGAAATTTCGATTTAGTATATATCTCGACATTTGGGTTATTAACTCGGAATTTGTAGTTATTATCTCGTGGTACTTATGCAGATGCACATATTTATATTGTACCACTAGTTACAGCTTATATGACTTTCGTGAGAAAATTTGATTGGCTCATTCAGACAGTATGAGCAGTCAATTTGGTCACAACTGGGAGAAAACTGACTCGCGCTTGCAGTGATTGGTTAAGTGCTTGGTGAAGCAGGCTTATGCATATTCATTCAAAGTGGGGAAATCTCTGCTAATAGCATTACAAATTTTATCAAATGCTAATTATGTATTGCACATAAAAATGGCTATACATCACAAAACATTTTGTCTCGTTACAACTTTTTTCTAATATACATAATTTTAAATAGAGGTACACAGAGGGGTAATAATTTAATATTAAAGTTATGAAACGAATTCAATAATGTCCCACTTTTGCGGGCCTTGGCTCGCAAAAATTGGGCATTATTCAACGAGTGTCATAAATTTAATATTAAATCGTTATCCATTTGATATTTTTGTATCACATAATTTTTATTTCATCGGAAATTGTTTGGATAGAAAAAAATAATTAATAATTTCGTACATTCTGGCAGACCTTTCATTCGTTGTGCGTAAAAAAAAATTAGCCCCAAACAAAGTTGAACTAGTAAAAGTAGATTATACGTATACAAACTATAAATCAAAGAACATGAATGCATCAGAATAAACAGAACATTTTATATAGACAAAATCATTATTCAATAAAAATATGTCCGATGTTTGTGACGCCACATTCGTTGATACTGTACACAGTACCGATTAAAGTAGATCCATATTTATTCTAAAATGTCGCCTCAAAAAAAAACGTTACATTGTTGCGATATTCGTGTGAAAGAAGATTACTGGATGCAAAATTCGCATATTTATTGTAATATATCTGTGGCCGGATATTTGCAATATATGATTTGAAACATGAGACCCTACAGAAGACCTAAATAAATTTCTTTCTGAGTCGGATATGCATCACATGTTTAGCGCGTAAATATCCTGTATTTGGATAAAGTTCTTCAGGCGAGAGACCCGTTTATGACCACATTATTCTGTGAACAGAGACGTGTTTATTTACTTCTGTTAACTAACATTTAAACCACGCTTGTATATAGAGTGGATTCTGTATTACAGATATACTGCCTACATCCACCCGCACAATCTATCAACGAGGCAATACCCTTAGTTTTACTTCTTGTTATTGTTTTACGCCATTTTTTAAATGATAATATTGTTATACACGACATAATAAACCTGTGTGTGTAAACTGACCATATTGACGAAAACATTTTCCCCAATTCTCTTTTGTGAATCGAGGAAATAATTGGCCGCCAAAATAATGTTCATTGAAAACACAACAAATTCCAGAAGGCGGGGTTAAAAAGGTTTCGCCATGATCGCAGCCAACAGGTACAGAGGATCATGCGCCACAATTTCATGGGTTTATTTAGACCAATCAAAATCATATAAAGTGATTTGTAACGCGTTGTGATACAAACAAATTGAAAATTCTCAAACCATAGGAAAACTTAATTGACTATATGATAAATGAATTCAACCACAAAAATATGAACATATCCCATTGCTGCCCTTGCAAGTCATAAGGCAATACAACTGTTAAAATCAAAACTATTTGACTAAAATAACGCAAGAAATACAACATTATTACCACTCAACAAGGTTTTCAACTAGCGTTTGAAAAAATTACAGTATATGGTACATTATATACTTGCCCCTTGATTAATATTCCTCTATGTAGAAAACATTTTTTATGAAAAATAAACATTTGTTTCTTCCAATCACAGTGACCTTGACCTTTGATTTACCCTTAAATTAATAGGCTGTTTCCTTATACCAAAGTGTAAGCCATCCACAAAGTTTGGTTTATGTCTGTTATGTGAAAACAAACGCTATTTTGCCGAAGCCATTTGTTTCTTATTTCATTCATAGTAACCTTTGCCTTTGACCTTTGATCCCAAAATTGATAGGCTTGTTCTTTACCTTAAGTGCAAGCAATTCACGTTTGGTAACTATAGATTTTGGATTTATTTTTCGGAAACTAAATTGGTGGCCTTGGTTGATAAAGAAGCGCAGCTGATTATCGACCTTGACACAATACTAATAGAATTAATAGGTTATTACAGACTAATTTTATGAAATGTAGACTTCCTGATTGTAGTGTGACTTCCGATTGGATACGTTTATGTGCCTGTCTTTTCCTTATAACATAGTCCAAGTCCCCGCAATCTCTAACATATGGTGCGATAATGTCTACTCGACTCATAGTTCGTTACGATAAACATCAACCTTTACCTGGCTTGATTTGAAACTTGTAGGATATTGGAAAATGGTTGAATAAGCACGATGCACACGAGTTAAAGCCAATATTAATGTGTCCTGGCTTTGAGGGCCACTATCTTCAGATTAGATTTCTAATAGATTGTAATTTAACGTTACCACTTATTTTTAGATTATATGATAAACAAAGTTAGCTGACAGATTGAATAAACATTAATGAATAGGGCTTTTAAAAGAATACTTGATACTGCCTGAGATCTTCGAAATAAACATTGATTTCCATTATATGGGCAAAATCATCTAAGCAAAAGAAAATATTCCTGAGAGTGTATGGTCTTTTAGCCCGATCAATCCTAAAACCTTTGGGGCTTAATTTCTACCAAACAATCCTTTTGTATTATATATTGACCTAAATGACAGTTGTTGGCACCAATGATTTGACAAGTACATGCACAATATTCAAATAAGACAGAATTACTGAAGTCTCTGTGGGAGTAAGTGTGCTAGGATACGCGAGTTTGTGCAATTGGCCTTGTATGTATGTATGTATGTATGTATGTATGTATGTATGTATGTATGTATGTATGTATGTATGTATGTATGTATGTATGTATGTATGTATGTATGTATGTATGTATGTATGTATGTATGTATGTATGTATGTATGTATGTATGTATGTATGTATGTATGTATGTATGTATGTATGTATATATGTATGTATGTATGTACACACCAAGTAACACGATTCAGGAGCATGATCCATTTAGTCACGAAGAATCCATCTGCCATATGGTCCTACTTTTTTGTAACCGGTTATGTTATGTTGTGAATATATATATATATATATATATATATATATATATATATATATATATATATATATATATATATATATATATATATATATATATATATATCATAACCGGTTACAAAAAGGTAGGTCCATATGGCAGATGGAGTCCTTCGTGACCAAATGGATCATGCTTCTGAATGGTGTAAAATAACGTTTAAGTAGTAGTGGTAGTACCTAAGCACTAAGTAGTCATTCTTACCAAAAACTTGTCCGAACCGCTACATCCTTTACAGTGTAATAATAATGGTTTAGAAAGATTGCCGTTTTAATAAGGTTTTACTTCCCCTAGATTAGTCGCAATAATTACTCCTCTGCTGGAAGACATGTTCCCAGGTATTTGCATTACGTAATACTGTACTAGTCCATACAGGACTTTAACGGACAGTTAGCAATTAACTATTATTGACTCTGGATTTTCAATGTACATGTATGTTTCATATGTTTTAACTAAATTAATCAGATTCTTGATTAAAATGTATAATAGTAACACTCAATAAAGGGATAAAAACAGTCCTATACAGTCGTGTCACTTTTATGTTTGAATGCTGAAGTAATATAATTACCTGACATCTTAACGAGTATGTATTTTGGCAGAGAACTGCTGTCCTGCTAACATAATTTGAATAAAATAGACACCATAAAAACATAACACTGGCTCTAACGCACGGCATATTGACAATCAAGAAGGTTGCAATTAACAAGCGAAGGTGCAAATTCCTCCTTCAGACTTATCATCCTAGACACACTGGTTTTAACAACAGTAATTAACCTTTATAATGTACCTTGCGACCAGGTATCTATATCGATTACTGTATCAGAGTTGACGACATTGTTCTGGTTAATACGCATCCAAACTCTGGAGCAAAATTATATATTGATTTATACAATCTACCAGTCTATACCAGCATCAGTCGGAAAAGTTTCACCTTGCGTGTAGTGTTCCTTTTTTCCCTGGAGTACTTCACTTCATGAACTCCTCGCATAATAAGATTTTTGAGGTTTATACACTGATATCGAGGCAATAAGGATTTCCACGTAAGTGAATCAAACTTCTTTCCTATGTATACAAATAATTCCACACTTATTTGAAACAGTTAATTTACCATTCCTCTGCCTTCCACTTGCATGTGATACATACCTTTTCTCCATAATAAGCTATTTAACTTTACAATGCATCTTTATCTGCAAACGTAAAAGATTTATCAAATAAAAAACTATATCGTCATTTGCTCGTGTCATCTTATTCAATTTAAATATATTTAAAGCTAATTATATTCAAGCTCATTCTGTATGCGTCCTGGTCTCTTAAGTTATTGGAAAATGTGATATGTCTGATTTTGAAGGCATATTGAAACTTAAGGTTAAATAAATTGTGCTTTGATGTTAACAAAGTCAAACCAGAAAGATCTTGAGAAAGTTCAATGATTATTTCTTTATTTCATTTCTGAAACATAAAAGGGCTACGTTTAAGCTTCAGTAGCATTTCGCTTTTAATGCTGCATGGATACATGCACTAGAACTGCGACCGTATATGTTCAAAAAGGGCACACGTCAAATAATTGATTTTTCAAAGGAATCTAATTGCAGCGATTTTAGGCTCGTGAAATCCGATGATTGGCACGATTATTTGGAGAGAATTTTATGAGCAGTTATTTCCGATTGGTCAGGGAAATTAAAGCCGTACACTTTGGAAAAAATGACAATTTAGGGTACTGCATACCCAAATTATTTAGTCCCATTTTTCTTGCGAGAAGATTGAGTCCGACTCCAGTGAAAACCTAGCTAGCTAGCTAGTAGTGTTACCTCGTTAGAAGGAACTCGTAATAAAATGAATCAAAAAACCGCCTTAAAAAGGAAGACAGGCTATAGGCTAGAACGCGGTTTATGCGGGGGAAAAAACGGCAGTAAGGGAACAGCTTGATACTCAGAGTGGGAGAAAGGTGGAAGGAGGTATACGTGAAGGAAACCCGATGAGTCAAGGGAGAATCCACATCTACGAGAGGTCTCAATAGTCATAAGTCGAAATGGGCCCAAAGCAAACGCGCATTAGACGTGAGAAACAAGTCGAGAGGAGACAGGCGTCAGGTGATACTGTCAAGCGTGGGAATTGCGCTCAAAATTCAACGCTCGTAATATGATGTGAACTGAACAGTGCGATTAAATTCTGTCACTGTAAATCAGTTGGATTGGAAAGTGAATTTCGGTTAAGCATTAATTGTTTGGAAAGTGAATTTTTGTTAGGCGTTAATTGAGTACATTTAATTTAGTAAATCTGCAGAAATAAAAGTGATTTTTGATTATATATTAATTGTTTAAATTTTATATTTTTATCTATTGAAAGAGGGCTCGTTGTTGTTTATTTCTTTCAATAATTTGCTGAGCTATCTATAATAATCCAACTATCAGTCCACACTGGGCAACAACACAGGGGGAGATAATTCTCTAGCTAACGAAAGCCAAATCAAATAAGGATGGTTTTAATGTTTTTAAATCCCGCCCCCCCCCCGTTACAGAAAAGGACAGTAGCATTACTAGGGTTGGTGTCACTGAGTGCGATAACTCATGGTGTCACCCATGGACGTCCTTTCTGCACAACAATTCAAACATTTTATAGACAGTCATGTGTAGGTAACTCATGGTGTCACCCCACTTATCCCACTTCCTGCACAAGAAGTCAAAATATTTATAGACAGTCATGTGCGGTATAACTCACGGTGTTACCCCCATGGATCCCTTTCTGCACAAAAATTCAAACATTTTATAGACAGCTATTTTGGTGTTACCCCCTCAGATAGTGTCAAACTCGCACTCCCTTAGTAACGCCACTGGAAAAGGAGTACTTTAGAAATTTAACTAATCAAAAGTTAGTGAAAAATTATTAATTTTAAAAAATCACCAATCAGAATTGTGTACAGTACGACATTTAGACATAGACAAAGACAAATTCTATCAAGCCCTAGACATGGTATTACATAACACGAATATAAGCTTGTTGGAGTAATTTTGCCGACTGTACATAATAATAATAATAATAATAATAATAATAATAATAATAATAATAATAATAATAATAATAATAATAATAATAATAATAATAATTAAATAAATAAATAAATAAATAATATAACAAGTAAAATCAGCAATCGGATAGACATTCGGTTATGCATAGATTTTTTATTATATTTATAAAATTATAGTTTTGTGTTATAAATGCAGACCGTTCCCCCTCCATTTATTATCTCTACTCTAGTAGCACATAAAAAGTATTTTACATGAATAGATTATAATCAACAAGTTAATGCAGTGCAAAAACACATTTGTGTAATGCACGGCCAATGCAAAAGTAAGATACATGCTATATGCACCACACACACGCACGCACAAACACACACACACACACACACCTCGAAACATAATTTCTTTATAAAGTTTATTGCAAATATATCATTTCAGTTTACATGAATAGTATATACGCTACACTTTTATACAATATTAAGATGACTGGTCAATACACTCAAGATACCATTATACATATATACAGACTACGTATGTAAGGATAACCAAAAGCAATTGCAAAATATACATAAAAAAAACATACACGAAATGCGTTAATGTGTCAGAAGTATATAACTAATAAACGCATCGTCTAAAAGGGAGACAACTCCGTCCACTTGCATGTGCATGCAATACAAACCAACATTTAAGGCAACGAAAGGCCACAAGCTACACGACTAGAAAATAAAGATTAAACATACAGCTGATTTTGGTAGCAGCTGCGGCAAATTATTTTCTGACGTTTACACACAGAGCATTTAAACAATAAGCTCCCTGACCAGGTATTTAAGAAGAATTTAAAATTTTCGAATTCTTATGACGTTCGAAAATTATTGCGGAGAGAATTTCCCTAGTTTAGCTGCCGCCCATATTAGTTAGGTACCTAAAATGAAAGGTTAGAAGGTTGTTTGCAAAATAAAAAAATAACTGTATGTTGGACAGATCTTGTTTAAAATCTTTAACACTTCAAGTTCTTTGATCTTCATTCTTCGGATGTGAAGAGTTGAGACATTTTCCAGATCCAGAAATTCAGAAACAGGTAGCTTAGAAGCAAATCTCGTAGCTCTTTATTGGAATTATTAAGTTTCTTCATCTTGATGGCAGGTTTGACGACATTATCTGACGCTTGCCACGATGAAAGACCTGCACGCGGACAGTGGTTCTTCATTTGTAATGTATTATCCATTTTCGTGAGAACATTTGATTGCTTAGATGCTTTGTGACAAATTTCGGTGATTTTCTGATTAAAGTTTAGCGTAGTCCAAAGCGAATAGGAGTCATTGTATAGCTTTTTGACAAGATATATTAGTTTTGTTAGATTGAAAGTCTCAAGCTGTTTGTTATTTTTATTTCCACGTGCAATAGTTTGGAACTTAATTGACTGCATTAATTTTATTATTGGTATATCACCTAATAAATATTGTACACTCCTTTTCTAAAGTAGATTTCATATTAAAATCGTTCTAGGTGCATGCAGGTGTGTAATCCTTGTCTTGCTTACATCGATTCAACTCATTTATTGAAGCTCTCTCTGAAAAGAAAATAATCTAGTATAAGTCAGAGAATTGACCCTTGATGTACCCCTTTATAGACATTAGCCCATGAACGAGTTGAGTCTCTAAAAGATGACCTACCGTAGTATTTAGTGCCGAATCTGAAAGTCCATATACGGGCAGTTTCTGGAGGAGGCGTTTGAAGGTTAAGCAGTACAAAGCTTTTGATAAATCATTTAAACTTGCTACAGTATATTTATTTTTGGTTTAGGGCTAAGTGCAGATCGATTTAGTGACGTTGGACAAAAGAAATCCTTTTTGAAAGCAGAAAATTATTGGTGTAACATATTGTCATGGTAATTAGTGATCTGGTCGCAGATACCTCTTTCAAAGAGGTTTGAAACAGTTTTGAAAATATCGAGAAGAGCATAATTTTCTTTATCATGCTTTTCTCATATATCAGGACCAGCTGGCCTTCCTTGAGTCAGTTGGGAAAATATTCTGGTCAGAAGAGTAGTAGATAAATTTGTTTATAAGGTCAGTGATTGCATTCCAGGTTTTAATAGTTTGGGCAAAATAAGATTTATTCCATTTGCATTTTAATACTCATATTTGATACGACTGTAGTTGTAAGGTTTGCACTGACACGATATCAATCATTTTGTTTTATATATGAAAGTTCTTGTTTATAGTGTGTAAGCTTGGGGCTTCATTGTACATTATATGGTTATTGCCTATGTCTTTGGTAATAATAATGAAAGAAAATATTGAAAACCAGTCTGACACAATAGCCTGATCAGAGATAATTTCACCATTTAGCTGTAAGATTATCGAGTTCATTGGTAAAACCCCTTTGTTTAGCACGATGGCTGTAATGGCTAGCGAAAAATACTTTCTTTTTCTTCTGCCTAAGTAGAGTTTGGAAAAGTTAACTTTTGTATATCTTCAAACTGGATTAGAAAACCAAGTTCCATTGTTGCAGTTGTTCCAGTTTGTGCATGTTGCAGTTCTCTTGTTTATATTGCTATTGTGTGTTTCTTTTAAGAGGAGCATTTTTGTCAGTGACATTTGTGAGTAACTGCTCCAGTAGACGTCATTCGATGATCAGATATGTAGGCTACAAATAAGAAATAAAAGAATGCAAAACGAAAAAAATAACGGTTAATTGAGCAATCTACCTAAACATGTCACAAGGGACCGAAAACGAAATAGGTTTCTGAAGTGGAAGAGTTTGACATAACGCTAATGACTATCATGTGGAAGTATTTCACTAAAATGAAACCACAAAACCTGTTGATGTTTTACTAAAATTAATCGATGGCTACAATAACACTAAACACAGAACAATAGCTAATTCCATATTAATCGTCCCCATGGGTGAGTTTTCTGGAGTGATCACATGCCATAGGAGATGTCTAACAAAGGTCGCGTTTGATCACACATAAAAGTTATAAAATAATATAAGGGAATGTTTCTGTTGCTTTCATTACTAACTCGACACACTACTTATTATGGACTATTGGGACCACTATTTCCCCTCTATCATACGACCACCCCAATAAAATCATTCAAAAATTTTCTATAGACAGAGCAAACTGGAATATCGTCATCTATTACTAATTGCTCTCACGCAACATTCCTCACGTCGGTACACATAACATTCTTATAGTACCATCCATGCGAAGAAAGCTATATTGTCGTTGAAAAAAACTTTACTATTAGTAAGCGTTTTGTATTTTAAATATTAGTCCAAATTTCGAGCAGACGATGTTCAGTTATCCGACTGAGAAGGACCTTAACATTGAACAATTCGTTAATAGCTCATGTTACTAGACATAGAGTAATATCGCGTTAGTTTTGTTTCCATTACTGATTTATATTGACGGGCTGCACGTTTATGAATGTGCTAGTATTTTAAATTAAATTGACTATGGTAATTGACAGCGCATTTTTTGTATTAAGTCATTTAATTTCATGTAATGGAAAGTCAAAGACAATCATAATTAACAGTTTTATTTTCAAAATTAACAAATGCCCCACACCTGTCTTCTGTCCTGTATATGTTAATAACGTGTTATTTAACAAAATAAGCTATTTAGTTATCTACTTGCATTTATGTTGGTTTATGCTATCTTTGTTGTGCAACAAAATGATTAAGTCTTAAAATATTAATTATACAACAGTAATTTGCCACCCTAATTTCTATTTAAAGAATCTTAAGACTGCTTTGGATCGTTTGCACATGTAAAACTTGAAACATTCTGTATTGCTGAGGTCATTAGATTCCAGAGTTTTGACTAACATGATCCGTCATATGCCCTGTCGAGTGACTATCATTATCTTTTATTGCTTTTTCTTTCATTGAAATATCAGAAATTGGGTATTAAAACACTGAGAGATAGAGAGAAACATAAAGACACAGACAAATAGCATGTGATCTCTCTAGTTCCGATATACAGGGCGACTATCTCTGTTAAAAACTATTCCGGAAAGATTAATCTATTCTATTGAAAATTGGCATGTTCTAGTTTGTGTCACTGTAAAAAAAAAAAATGATATGTTTATCCTCCCGAATTCCAAATGACATTTAGCATTCGGTATGGTCTAATTTGTGACATTGTAAGAGAATGACGTGTTTATTCTTTCTAATTCCATATGTCATTTGGCAATTGACATGATCATATTTGTGTCACTGTAAGATAATCACGTGTTTATTCTTCCTCATTCCAACAGTTCCTACAAAACTTTATCGTGGGAAATGTAATTAATTCATTTGATAGTTGAAATGCCCTAATTTTCGTTACTGAAGAGAATGACGAGTTTATTCTTCCAAGTTCCAAAAATTCCAAACAAAATGTATGATGGAAAAAATAATCCATTCGTTGGCACATTAAATCCTCTAAATTTAGTTGTTGGAAGAGAACGACATGTTTATTTCTCAAAATATTTTATTTTAAATATGCTTTATTCAAAGTCATGAATGTTTATGTTCTTGATAAATGCGGTTTCTGTAAGGTCAGTTGAGCTAGGGTGCTTACATTTACATTTCGACATGTACAATTAGACCTTTGCATCTCTCTACAGCCACTTTTTGCATTACGTCATCAACGACCATTCTGAAATATAGGTAATTCATTTTCCTTTGTTTATTTAAAAGTGCATTGGAGTAGAAATGTAACTTGTGGACTCTGACGAATATCATAAAACCCTAGATTAATAGAAATATCAAACAAGCACCTTGTCGGTATCTGATTAATTTGTATGCTGCATACGTATCTTTGACTAGTCAAAACGTCAAATGACTATATGACTTAAACAATATGTCAGTCACTGGTTTTGTTGCGGCTACTGTCTCTCTTGTACTCCATACAGGTATCTATGACGACAATGACCATCAATCATTAAATCTTGACAGGGACAAAATTATCTTCGATTTAGCAAGCTCTTCTTTGATATTATTCATCGCGTCCTTAACGCAAAACAAAAGATCAATTGACACAAGTTGAATTCACTAATCAACCATAAAATGTACGTATATTTTATACCGTAGAATTTAATTTGTGCGTGCCAATCAGTCAATACTTTGCCCCTCAAAAAAAGTGGGATTTTAAAAATTTATTGACTATGTAAATGTAGGAAGTAGAGAGACTAAATGTTGAAGAATAATAAACATTTATCAATAACAAGATAATGACGTATGGGCTGAACGATTATATTTGACCAGTAAGAAGAAAAAAATGGAGAAAGAAAGGAAGAAAAAGAGGAATTAATAATGAAGAATTATTTTAAATTAATTAATTATTTAATTGTCAATTAATCAAATGCTCCACACATATGTTGAGAGAAACTTTTCAGGAGATGAAAATTTTGTGAACGTAGTAAAAACGAAAACACAAACAAAATTGGTGCAGAAGCTTGTAAAAGAGATGTGTCCGTCCGTTAACAAAGGTGAAATAAACCTTCAACAACTGACGTTAAAAAGAACCTATTCCAGCATTAACATTTACAATGAGTCAGGAATTCCGGGTTTATAATTGCCACTTTGAGTCATTTTTCAAGGTAGGGATAAAAGAGGCACACAAAGCAAACCTTATTCCTAATTGTTATCTTTGATCACAGCCTTCAACAAACACACAATCAGCTTTATATTTAAAGTGCGCTAGATCCTATAATTTCTATGTACGTAAGGGAGAATGTACTCGTTGTTTGCCGTTTGCCATGGACTTGAAAGTTATACCGTAAGGGTATCATCTGACCTTTCTAACGATTGACTGGAATAGATAAAAAAAAAATGTTTCAAGACAACAATTTTACCAAATTTAAAAAAAAAATTAAACAGAATTGAGGTGAGTGTACTTAAACGAAAATGGGAACAAAAACATATAAAAATATTTTAAACCCACGACCTCTTGTTTGGCAGTCCTGTCACACAGAACGACACATACGGATGTTTATTAATAAGAATAGGGTAATAAAACGTCCTAGGGCTGAGATTAAATAGAATTTTTAGCAATTCAAACATATTCATTGAGCAGTTTGAAAGAAAGTTTTAACAAAAAATAAGAAGAAAGTATAAAAAGTTGGGATGTCGGCGCGACCTCTTCTTTGGCAAGCAGGACATACAAAAAGAAATACAGATGTGGGTGTTTATGTATAAGATAATACTGATGGTGAGATTCTAAATTTAATTCACAGCTATACACGTGATGACTTGACTAGTCATATTCTTTAAAATGCATAGAATACTTTGATGACTGGACGATTCATAATGTTATAATTTACGAACAGATTAGTAACATATTTTCGTGATGTAAATTTTGATATTTCCTCTTTGTCTTCATTTTGACTTGTTTAAGAACACAACATAGTATTCGTTTACAGGATTATAATAATATATTTATTGTTTCTGTGTTTTCTGTTATTAAATATATAAAATATTTACAAAATGTAAATATTTACTTAATCAAAGTTGAAATCAAACGTACAATTATGAAATACTCTTTATACAAATATGGCCATTCATACTTCGACTTTTTGACTCTAATTGTATCATTCAAACTAATAATTATCTGGACGAAATATCTGTCACTTGGTGGGTACGGATAACTGACATTTAACTGTATTTTGTTCATGCGGTCATACATATGTGTATTCCAAATCCTTCAGCCAGGTGGCTTTTCGAACTGGAATGTAATACTTATAAAATAAAAAGTAACTCACCGTGCAGTGTACTTTTTAGTCAGCATAATACGATAAGATGGCTTGTCAATATTACAATTATCAGATGATGGATTAATGCATTTGATTTAGATATGATTCTGCCCAATTACCACCATATGCATTTTATGCATTCGACATTTACGAGAAACTTAATCGATATTTTGTACTTCCATTGGATAGATTGCTTAAATAATGCAGGGTGAAAATTATGTTCCCATTCTCGTTGGTTGATTGCATAAATAATGACTTTGGCTTTCATTTTGTTCTTCTAGCTTTTGAGGACTGATGACTTCAAGACCAATTTCTATGGTTCAGTACGACAAACATCTGATTCATTGCTAGAAAAATAAATATTTGTTTTTCGATTTCTTTAGAAATAATAAATGAAATAACAGCATCTGTCACATCTAACGCCTTGTTAAACTAACATCCGAGGAAAAAAGTGACTTCTAAAGCCTGGTATCTCCTTAAAACATGTTAATTTTCTTTGAAGTTTCTTTAAAATCTTAAGATTGGGATTGTTTACGACAGGTGATCGCTTAACAAAGTTAATTGTCATAAATACTGTTATGATATATATTCATGTGTTAGGTTAAAGTGTCTTTGAACTCGTGTGTTATCAGTGAAAGGAAACAATCCTAAGTGAGGTTTATCTTTAAAACAATATGCAATCTCTTCTGATGCTGCACCTACGATACATGAGAAAAAGATCGGGGTAAATTATTGCCGTAAATACATCAAGTACGACAATGTTATCAATGGATAGGCTTTAATTCAAATGACATTTTACTATCAATAAGTTTCACCACTGTAAGATTTACTAAGAAGAGATAACCCACTGTAAGGAGCCACTGAACGTTATAGACCTTTTCCTTATAGCAAATACAAGACGAAAAATAATCGGAGGCAAAAAGTAGTCATTTTGAATTTCCCGCATTCCTGTCTTTGTGAGTTTTGCATGATAAAGACCTTACTAACGTCACAACGATTTGAAGACGTGCCATAATTCATAGCAACATGAGTAATAGTTCAGGCTACAGAATTTACATGGGTTCTTCAATTTATTTTATTTCGAAAATTTCATTAATTGAAGCACAGGTGAACCGCTGTGAATATTAATTTCCATGAATCTTTTTAATGTAAGAATCTATTCTACATACCTAGCCCACAAACTTACCAATTTGGGAATTAGCCCTACAGTTACTTCAGGATCTCTTTCAATGAGTCGAAGTTATTCGGCTCACACTGGAACGAGATTATGTTATGAGATTATGAAACCTCCGTTATAACTAGCGGCTATTTTAAACTGCTTTCAAGATAAGGGTTATTATTTAGTCATTATAACTTTAATTGAAGCAATTAATGGCAATATAACTTATTATCACTGTTGGAACCAAATGGTTTCTTCAATTTCTCCAAAGATTTATTGGCAGTTCCAAGGACGATGATGTTTTATTGCCTAGGCTACAGAAGCATAAACGGATTTCACTGGCTGATGGATAAATGCTATTAGCTACAGAAGCCATAATGGATGTAACTAACTGATGGATAAATGCCATTAGCTAAGGATATGACTGGCCAAGGGATAAATGTCATTAGCTATATTGTAACGCCGTAACCGGGCTACAATATTTTGGGGTCCTCCTGTCTAGCTTTTTGACAACAAAGAATAACACCAGATCGTCTAAAATAAACATCGAAAGTATATATTTGTAAATTCCCTTAACGAAAAGAAACAGTTGGACATAGAATTACTGCATGTCAATACAGTTACACGTGTATAAATATTCAAGACTTAATACTAAATTTATGTAAACCAAAGAATCACGGGAGACAAAGGTGACAGACTCCCGTGGGGAAAGGTACAATTGTGCTTCAAATATAAATGCCCCTTCCCCACCTCTGAGTGGAGTTTAAAATATATTTGTAATGATATCATTACAGAATTCAAGTCATGGAAGTACAAGAAATAGTTACTTAAGTCGTGGTGGTGATTAAGGTGAAGGTGAAATATCAACCTTCAGGAGCTGAAGGTGCTGAATATCCTAAGGTTAAGGTTGCAACAGTAGTGACTTCACATTAATCTACTTTTATATCAGTTCCTGAGGGAACAACACCTATGTTTCTCAGGATTATATAGATTGTAATGATCTTTCGCCTTCACTTACACGGGTTAATAGCGGCGATAATTCACTGAAGGTGAAATCATTTCAACCAATACGGTAGCAGACGTCTCTTCATAAATAATAAATAACTTCTGCAATTCCCCGTAATGTCAGACAAGCATATCAAATTTCATTAGATAATAACCATTGCAACTTGTCTATGTCTATTTAACATGGCCTGAGACATTCTATAATTGACGAAATGGTTACAAGGACACCCGATGATTTACTTTCGTCTGCTCCAAACGCTGGACAGGCTAACTGAAGCTCTACATTACGTGTATGTGGTACTATTTATACAAAAGGGTGTGACCAATAGCCAATAACGCTCGCTGACTAAAAGAGTACAAATTGCGGATTAATATGTATTGGCAGCGAGTGCACAGCAAAACATTAGAATTATGAAAAAAATGGACCATGTCCTGGTGGAATTATACATTAGACAAGGTAATTTCATTATAGTGCTATGACTAACAAGTAAAATATGCACAAAATAATCATACAAGGTTACAATACATACCGAATTGGTTTATAACATACATAAAGCAAATCTCTCATCTATAAAATGATGCATAGTAATTACCTTGTAAATTCGTATTGGATGAAATGTTCATTACAAGAATCCATAAGGGATTTGACTCGCTGATAGACAAATACCATTAGCTGTAAAAGCTAAACTGAATTTGACTGGCTGATAGATTAATACCATTGGCTGTAAATGTATTAACGGATTTAACTGGCTGATTGATAAATGCTATTAGCTGTAGAAACCATAACGGATTTGGCTGGCTGACCCAATGCCATTAGCTATAGAAGCGAGGATTTGACTGGCTGATAGATAAATGCCATTAGCTATATAAGCCATAACGAATTTGACTGGCTGATGGATAAATGTTATTAGCTATAGAAGCCACAACGGATTTGACTGGCTGATGGATAATGCCACTAGCTATAGAAACCATAAAGAATTGGACTGGCTGATGGATAAATGTCATTAACTATAGAAGCCACAACGGATTTCACTGGCTGATGGATAAATGCCATTAGCTATTTAAGTCATAACGGCTTTGACTGACTAACACAAATACCATTAGCTATAGAAGCGAGGATTTGACTGGCTGATAGATAAATGCCATTAGCTATATAAGCCATAACGAATTTGACTGGCTAAAGGATAAATCCCATTAGCTACAGAAGCCACAACGGATTCGACTGGCTGATGGATAAATACCATTAGATGGAGAAGTCACAACGGATTTGACTGGCTGATGGATTAATGCCATTATTTATAGAAACCATAAAGAATTTGATTGGCTGATGGATAATGCCACTAGCTATAGAAGCCATAACGGATTTGACTCGCTGGTGGATAAATGCTATTAGCTATAGAAGCCATAACGGATTTAAATCGCTGATGGATAAATGCCATTAAATACAGAAGCCACAACGGATTAGACTGGCTGATGGATATATGCAATTAGATACAAAAGCCACAATGGATTTGACTGGCTGATGGATAAATGCCATTAGATACAGAAGCCACAATGGATTTGACTGGCTGATGGATAAATACCATTAGATACAGAAGCCACAACGGATTTCACTGGCTGATGGATTAATGCCATTATTTATAATAACCATAAAGAATTTGATTGGCTGATGGATAATGCCACTAGCTATATAACCCATAACGGATTTGACTCACTGATGGATAAATACCATTAGCTATAGAAGCCATAACGGATTTGACTCGCTGGTGGATAAATGCTATTAGCTATAGAAGCCATAACGGATTCGACTCGCTGATGGATAAATGCCATTATATACAGAAGCCACAACGAATTAGACTGGCTGATGGATACATGCAATTATATACAGAAGCCACAACGGATTTGAATGGCTGATGGATAAATGCCATTAGATACAGAAGCCACAACGGATTTGACTGGCTGATGGATAAATACCATTAGATACAGAAGCCACAACGGATTTGACTGGCTCATGGATTAATGCCATTATTTATAATAACCATAAAGAATTTGATTGGCTGATGGATAATGCCACTAGCTATATAACCCATAACGGATTTGACTCGTAATGGATAAATGCCATTAGTTATATAAGCAATAACGGATTTGACTGGCTGATGGATAATGCCACTAGCTATAAAACCCTGAACGGATTTGACTCGCTGATGGATAAATGCCATTAGATAAAGAAGCCACAACGAATTAGACTGGCTGATGGATAAATGCCACTAGATACAGAATCCACAACGGATTTGACTGGATGATGGATAAGTACCATTAGATACAGAAGCCACAACGGATTTGACTGGCTGATGGATTAATGCCATTAGTTATAGAAACCATAAAGAATTTGATTGGCTGATGGATAATGCCACTAGCTATATAAGCTATAACGTATTTGACTCGCTGATGGATAAATGCCATTAGATACAGAAGCCACAAGGAATTTGACTGGCTGATGGATAAATGTCATTAGATACAGAAGCCACAACGGATTTGACTGGTTGATGGATACATACCATTTGATACAGAAGCCATAACTGATTTGACTGGATGATGGATAAATGCCACTAGCTATAGAAGCCATAACAGATTTGACTCGCAGATGGATAAATACCATTAGATAGAGAAGCCACAACGGATTTAACTGGCTGATGGATTAATGCCATAATTTATAGAAACCATAAAGAATTTGATTGGCTGATGGATAATGACACCAGCTATAGAAGCCATAACGGATTTGACTCGCTGGTGTATAAATGCTATTACTATAGAAGCCATAACGGATTTGACTCGCTCATGGATAAATGCCATTAAATACAGAAGCCACAACGAATTATACTGGCTGATGGATAAATGCCATTAGATACAGAAGCCACAACGGATTTGACTGGCTGATAGATTAATGCATTATTTATAATAACCGTAAAGAATTTGATTGGCTGATGGATAATGCCACTTTCTATAGAAGCCATAACGGATTTGACTCGCTGGTGGATAAATGCTATTAGCTTTAGAAGCCATAACGGATTTGACTCGCTCATGGATAAATGCCATTAAATACAGAAGCCACAACGAATTAGATTGGCTGATGGATAAATGCCATTAGATACAGAAGCCACAATGGATTTGACTGGCTGATGGATAAATGCCATTAGATACAGAAGCCACAACGGATTTGACTGGCTGATGGATAAATACCATTAGATACAGAAGTCACAACGGATTTGACTGGCTGATGTATTAATGCCATTATTTATAATAACCATAAAGAATTTGATTGGCTGATGGATAATGCCACTAGCTATATAACCCATAACGAATTTGACTCGCTGATGGATAAATGCCATTAGTTATATAAGCCATAACGGATTTGACTGGCTGATGGATAATGCCACTAGCTGTATAACTCATAACGGATTTGACTCGCTGATGGATAAATGCCATTAGCTATATAAGCCATAACGGATTTGACTCGCTGATGGATAAATGCCATTAGATACAGAAGCCACAACGAATTAGACTGGCTGATGGATAAATGCCATTAGATACAGAAGCCACAACGGATTTGACTGGATGATGGATAAATACCATTAGATAGGGAAGCTACAACGGATATGACTGGCTGATGGATTAATGCCATTAGTTATAGAAACCATAAAGAATTTGATTGGCTGATGGATAATGCCACTAGCTATATAAGCTATAACGGATTTGACTCGCTGATGGATAAATGCCATTAGATACAGAAGCCACAACGAATTTGACTGGTTGATGGATAAATACCATTAGATACAGAAGCCATAACGGATTTGACTGGATGATGGATAAATGCCAATAGCTATAGAAGCCATAACGGATTTGACTCGCTGATGGATAAATACCATTAGATACAGAAGCTACAACGGATTTGACTGGCTGATGGATAAATACCATTGGATACAGAAGCCACAACGGATTTGACTTGCTGATGGATAAATACCATTACAACAGAAGCCATACTGGATTTGGCTAACTGATAGATAAATGCTATCAACTATTAAAACCATATCAGATCAGACTGCCTGATGGATAAATAACATTAGCTTTACGCGTGATGAAACCCATTCAAGAAATCCTGTACTTTATGTTTCGTAACTTTTCGTTAATCGATATTTAAGTATGACAGTAGTTAAAAGTGAGAAGTTTGAAACTGATAAGAATAAACACAACAGGAAACGTTTTTCAAATAAAGTCTGCGCTAGATGTAAGCTGATTAACTTGTTTTGATATCGTCAAGGAAATACACATACACAAAACTCGTTGAAAGAATTAGAACTAGGAAGATACACTCTTTGTGTTTAGAGCTCTACTTAAATACTCAAACAATATGCTCGAAATACTCATTTTCTATCAACACAGAAATCATACACAGTCGGTAGAAACTATCTGTATGAATTCAGTGAAACAAAATCAGACTGGAAGTTACCTTAAATATGAGTAGAAATAGATGTACAGAAAACAGCCATTCTTGAAATCATTGTATAATAATCATTAATTATGGCAAATAAGAGTAATATTCATTCCCGCTCGGGAACTCCATCAGATTGCTAATTATGTTCAAGACAAGCCACTTGATAATACATGTAGAGAATTATATATGTATATCATATTGTTATTGTTGTACAATAAGGTCATCAATTCGATGATTGCATGACGAACAAAGACTAATTTTCAAACTCAGTTGTAACCCCGCAATATTCCATATATTGACAAATCCCGATAATGCGATGGAGTGCAAACATTCGCAACAAAACGAGAGGTATACTGTTTGTATTGTGCTGACTATTACATGTTTGTATCACCTGACCTTTTTATCGATTTCTTGGAACTGAAATTGGTCCGTTTATTTGGAATATACAGGTAGACGATTTGCTGTTCAGCTCACTGCTATATACCTGAAACCTGATGAGAAGTATTCACGGATGTGAAGAATAAGTTGACTGGGTCGTTCATTCTTCATGAAAATCGAGTTTAATAAAAACCTATTGTTTTAATACACTTTCAGCAGGCTAGTTATAAAGATATTTCGGTAAGTATATTTGATCTTTTTATGTGTTTTGTGTGTGTATGTTTTGTGTTGCATCATAATTTTCAAATGATCAATATAAAATTAACTAATTTTCACCAATTGTCACATTGTTGTTCTCTTTGCCATAATTTTCAATTTGATTTGAAATATGACAACGATACCTGCATATTATTTTCTTCGAAGCCACGTCTATCATCATCTAATATACAAATAAATCCGTTTTAAACATGAAAATGCATTGATGTGTTTTTGGAAATATTTAATAAAAAAGAGGTATGTAATAACACACACACACACACACACACACACACACACACACACACACACACATATATACACAAGTTTATATAAAATGCCAAACGCTCCAATCTTCTCTCAGTTCCAGTGTTTATTTGAAGACAGTGCTTATCTCGTAAATCGTGTAATGTTTGATGATGTCGCAATTTCAATACGAAAAGCTAAGCGACAACTGGTAGTGTTAGTGCATTCACTTAAAATACAATCCAATTTGTCATTACCTGAATAGGCTTAAAATGTGCATTAGTTCCCGGGACACTACTATATATGCATGCGAAGCGTGAACTGTGTCCAAACACCATGCCAAGATGGTGAACAATTTTCGTCTGGGCTGCCAGAAGAAACTGGCAAGAGGGCTGGACAAGAAACAAAACAGTTTAAGTTTTCAAATGGGCAGACATTCTAATCATTCTCACTCTACTGATAAAATCACAAATAAGATAAGCCAGCCACGTGACTAAAATATCAAACAAGTTAGTACCAGAAGAAATCTTTTATGGCCAGCTGATAAAATCACAAATAAGATAAGCCAGCCACGTGACGAAAATGTCAAACAAGTTAGTACCAGAAGAAATCTTTTATGGCCAGCTGTAGGAGGGAAAACGATCTCCGGAAAGTCGGAAGAAACGCTTCAAAGACTCCCACAGGTCACCCCTGAAACACTTTAACTGATTCTTGGGAAGATCTTTCACAGAATAGTTCCACCTTGTGCAGTCTCATCCCTAGTGAATCTACATACCACGAGCTGGGTAGAAGTGCAGAAGCAGTGCAGAAGCTCGATCAGAGTAAATCTCAGAACTACAGCACCCACTCTTTGCTTGAGAAATCCTAAGTATTCCTCCTGTTCAACGTGCCACAGACAGTTCATAACCCCAGTTGACCTGATCAGCCACTCACGTGCTCACAAAAGCCAAATCTCTTAATCAACGAACACTGCATGTTACATTAGTCTCTCTCTCTCTCTCTCTCTCTCTCTCTCTCTCTCTCTCTCTCTCTCTCTCTCTCTCTCTCTCTCTCTCTCTCTCTCTCTCTCTCAGATGAACATCACATGTTAATTTATTTTCTCTTACTGGAAGTATTAACACCACGTGTTACATTAGTTTCCACCTTATTTGGAGAAACAGCGTAAGAGACGTAGCAGGATTTGTAGACATATGTCATGTCAGTCCATCTTTTTGCTGATTATCATGAAAGCATATCAACTTACGACCATAAGATCAATTTCGAAAGTTCAGAAAATCAAACGATAGAATTTCTGCCAACCGAGAATTTTTATTTTTGCATTATACAGAAATAAATCGGAAAGTTTTGTATCCCTTTTTCCACATAAAGTTTTTAGAGAAGTATATTGTGCTATATTTACTTAAGTGAGGCAAAATTATCACATCATTGATGTCAGACTTATTTTTTTTCGGCTAATTGTATATATGTTCTGTTGGTATTTTGGGGTGGAAATATGGGCGCCATTTATGTCAAATTGACTTTGTTTTATACATGTTTCTCAAAAACATATTACGCACAAAAAATCTTTTCTAAACATTATGTTTGAGCATGCTATTAGAAGCAAATGAAAAGTTAGAAATATATTGCCACTCCCACCCACCCCCAAAAAACAAAATTCGAGTTATATAAACTGTCTCACGTGTGATAGAGATGTCTGTTTAGCATATAATACTCATACAAGGATAATTAAAACACGGATACATAAATACAGAGCTCATATGAAGCATTATACAATGTCAGTACCCAATGCTGGGCAAATAAACCATAAAAAATGGAAAATGCACGCCCTCATTGAACAGTTTACCGCTTAGATAAATAAAAACTTTGAGAAACACATGTTCAAGCAGTCTCCAACTGGATAGCAACCTAGACTCATGACTGAATAGGTGCGAGTTCGATACCGTTTTGTATCCTATGACAATCACACTATGTTAATTGTCTTGATGGGAATTGCATACTCCTGATGATATGCTGTAAAATACCGAACGAAACTCTGTTCCGTGCAATATGTGCGTTTTTCTTATCACCACTACTCTGCGTTATATTAAGGTATATCCTTTCTAATATGTGGGTAATACGGTTACGTTAAATTAAGGTTCAACCTTACTAGCATGTGTGTAGCACTACTAATACGTTATATTAAGGTACATCCTTTCTAACTTGTTGCACCATTACCTTATAATAAGATATGTTCTTTCTAATATGTGGGAAGCACCGTTACGTTATATTAAGGTACATCCTTTCTAACATGTGGGTAACACGGTTACGTTAAATATGGTACAACCTTACTAGCATGTGTGTAGCACTATTACGTTATATTAAGGTACATCCTTTCTAACTTGTTGCACCATTACCTTATATTAAGATACGTTCTTTCTAATATGTGGGAAGCACCGTTACGTTACATTAAGGTACGTCCTTTCTAACATGTGAGTAACACCGTTTCTTTATATTATGGTACGTCCTTTCTAACATGTTTGCTAGCACCGTTATATTCAATTAAGATATATCATTTTAACAAGGTGATAGTAGCGTTACTCTGCGTTATTTGAAGGTGACATTTCTTAAAAGGTTGATGGGACCATTTCTCTTCGTTATATCAAGGTATATCCTTTCTAACACGTTGGTAGCGCCATTAATCAACGTTACATTAAAGTGTATCATGCCTATCAAATTGATAACACCGTTACTCTACGTTATATTACGATGCTTTCTTTCTAACCCATTGGAAGCACCCGGTACTTTGATATATTGCGGTGTGTCCTTTCAAACACGTTGGTAGCACATTTACTCTAAATTATATTAATGATTATCCAATCTAACACGTTGGTGGCAACCATTGATCTACGTTATGTTAAGGTGTGACCATTTCAACAAGTTCGTATCAACGTTGCTCTAACACGTTGATGGCAACCATTGTTCTACGTTATGTTAAGGTGTGACCATTTCAAAAAGTTCGTGTCAACGTTACTCTAACACGTTGATGGCAACCATTGCTCTACGTTATGTTAAGGTGTGATCATTTCAACAAGTTCGTATCAACGTTGCTCTAACACGTTGATGGCAACCATTGTTCTACGTTATGTTAAGGTGTGACCATTTCAACAAGTTCGTATCAACGTTACTTTAACATATTGATAGCAACCATTGCTCTACATTATGTTATGGTGTGACCATTTCAACAAGTTCGTATCAACGTTGCTCTAACACGTTGATGGCAACCATTGTTCTACGTTATGTTAAGGTGTGACCATTTCAACAAGTTCGTGTCAACGTTACTCTAACACGTTGATGGCAAACATTGCTCTACGTTATGTTAAGGTGTGATCATTTCAACAAGTTCGTATCAACGTTGCTCTAACACGTTGATGGCAACCATTGTTCTACGTTATGTTAAGGTGTGACCATTTCAACAAGTTCGTATCAACGTTACTCTAACACGTTGATATTGCCTTCTTTCTACGTTATATTAAAGTGTGTCCTTTGTAACTTGTTAACAGGAGTATTACTCCACATTATATCACATTATATCCTATCTAACAAGTTGGTAGAACCGTTATTCATTGTTATATTCTTAAAACATTGTAAGGACGACTATTCTACATTATGTTAAGGTGAGTCCTTTCGTACAAGTTGAAAACACCCTTGCTTTAAGTTATATTAAGGTGTGTCCTTTCTAACAAATCGGTAGTTACTTCATAATATTTAGTGTTTCGTAATCTGTTCCGTGTAATCCTTTATAATCCCATGGGTAGATGAATTTTCTTCTCTTTTTTGTTAATGGAGAGGGCTATATTTAATATAATTTTCTGCGACATTAATTCAGCATTTGAAAAATCTTATATTTTAGGTTTTGGCTATATGCTGTTAAAATGATTGACAAGCAAATTTAATTACACATCATTAGAAGAAGCATATTTCTTTACCAAAAAACTGAAGTATTTATTTATTTATTTATTTATTTATTTATTTATTTATTTATTTATTTATTTATAAAAGGAAATTTTGAAAAGAATATATAAATTAATTTTAATTTCGGTTAGTAAGGAAATGACTGGAAGAGTTTTCTTTAATTTTGTATGTCACCTTCATTTTGGTATAATTAATTATTGTTACCTATATTTATACATTAATGGAGTTCAGGAACTCAACTTTAGCTCAAGGCTGCTTTATGTCAGCGAGCATAACTGACTCATGTTGGGTATGTTATCAAATTTATGCCTCGGAATTAAATAAATATTTGACATACTAAATAATATGCCTTTGTCTACCGTGCTTTATCACGATACCAAGAACCTCCACTCCCAATTTCAATAGAACAGTCGATATTGAGTCTTAGAACGCTTAAAAAATATCAATACATTATTATACCGTTTTATTTCATGTTTGCCACTAAATGAGTTTGCAAACAATTTACCGGATCAAATTGTAAATATTATACTAGCTGCAACTTAGGAAAAACCAAATATAGAATATATCAGGCATTTTCTCGGATTTCAAAACAATTCAGCGATTCCGTTTAAAATTGTACATGAGAGAGAGAGAGAGAGAGAGAGAGAGAGAGAGAGAGAGAGAGAGAGAGAGAGAGAGAGAGAGAGAGAGAGAGAGAGAGGGTATAATTTGTTAGATGGTAAAATGGCGTTATTTATTTTCGCAACCTATATCGCTAGTACTTATTATATGTTGTTTAAACAAAACACTTCCTTAGCGACGCATTTAAATTTGCAAACGTTCTACACCTCAGCTAGAGCGTTTTAAAATTTAATCACATATTTTATCGTCCTTGTTGAGTCACTTGATCGAACATGCTATGACAATATTGGCTGACGTTTCATCTATTTTGAATGTAACTTTACCGGGTTTTTATTGTTAGCGTTAAGGGAACACGACACGCATACTTGGTGACATTGCGAAATAATTCCGAATTTTATGTTCGTATTTGAACCATCCGTAATTAAGTTGCTTTTTAGGATCGATACTTTTAACACAAGAAGAGAAAAGGTATTCTAATAATACGGCACAGAAAAGGAAAGATAGTCAAGCGCGCGCATGTATGTATGTATGTATGTATGTATGTATGTATGTATGTATGTATGTATGTATGTATGTATGTATGTATGTATGTATGTATGTATGTATGTATGTATGTATGTATGTATGTATGTATGTATGTATGTATGTGTGTGTGTGAGTGTGTGTGCGTGTGTTGCGGAAGAGTCTTACATTATAACTCAATATTAAATAAATATTTGATGTAAATTATGAAAGAAGTATTAAAGTCACAGTCAAACATGGGATACTTAGCTGAGAGACAAAGGGACAGAATTAATTGGGAATTCACATTTTTTTTTTCATTTTCATTTTATGACAGATTTTTAAAGCGATGTTAAAAAATACACACACACAAACACAGACACACACACACACAAATTTTGTGTCATGTTCATTGTCTATGTGAGATAACCTGTCCAATAACTTTTGCCAAAGCCATCCCGTGAAAGATGGTATGTCCAATTGCAGATAAATAAATTGAGCTAAACTGTTCATTTTAAGTAAAGACTCTTGCAAACTCATTTAGCCTTAGTGATCATACATTTGCTTGTTTGTAGCACAATTTTTAGCTGGATTTACTCAAACCAATATGTCATATATACGTAAGCAGGAAGTATACAATCATCAAATAATTCGTAATGTAGACACTACCAAAATTATATATATATATATATATATATATATATATATATATATATATATATATATATATATATATATATATATATATATATATATATATATATATATATATATATATACACCAGACAGAACAGACGGTGCTATCCTTCAATTCTGTAGTAGAATCTTCATAATAGTGGGCAGAAATTAATTACCAGTCGTCATACGAGTGTGTCTGCTACACACATGCTTATATAACACCGATTCAGCGCCATCACTTTTTGGTGATACATGCTTAGTCGTGACGGTATATGGGCTGGTGCGTGCAGGCAAGGCGATGAGTGCCATTTACTCGCGGACCAGGGTTCGAAACTTGATAGAGTACAAATTTAATTTCTCTAACCTGTATGATAGTTTTGTTTATAATAAACTATATATATATATATATATATATATATATATATATATATATATATATATATATATATATATATATATATGATGAAAAGCGACCTGTAAAATCGATAGCAATTTGTTAATGTGTACATTCACACTACTTAAGGTGATTATTTTTTTTTATAGTAAAAGGCATTGTGTATTTTTTATAAACAGGCCTTTCAGAGGTTGAAATAAACCCTGGCCACTTCGAGAGTTTTAGGCCTAGTGTGGGCCACGGTTACAGTGAAATTTAGAAATTATGAAATAATCTTTGTCCTAGTGTGATTCCAGTGCATGAGATGACAGATAATGCGTTTTATCAGTGCATGCAAAAATCTATATTCCATTTGAGGTGTTTCAGGAAGCTGAATTATTATTAATGGTATTAACAATACTTATTTGAAAAGTACTTCGATGTGATCCTTGAAATTCATTTTAAGAGTACTTGCATGTGATAACATAAAAATCGTTTACTGAGTACTTGCATGTGATAAATTAAGCTCCTTTCAACAATGCGTTATATAAATTGTGGACATTATTGCGTAACTTAAATATGATGTAAGTTGCTAGGATGGAGTACCAAGACACAACCGACCATATAATAGTAGTAAGTTAAAATACCAAAATAAATACCATATTTCCACTGTCTGCTGATATTGAAATAAATTCACATTTAAAATATTTGCCACATTGTATTGTTTATGTCCGAATACAGAAAAGAGAATCCATTATGTCTACAAATTCTAAGGAAACCTTACATATATTGTCGAATTTTAATACTTTACACAACAGAAAATGCCAGAGAATAAATGAGTATAATTACTTTCCAAATACTAATAGTGTTGATCATAATTTGGTCTTTAGAGTTTATTTAAATTTATTGACAATTTTTTTATTTGTGTAATTTCATTCCAAATTAACTTTTTGGATTTGCTTTGGGATATCGTGTGTACTCTGACCTTGACCTAAGTTAAAGTTTATATAGTATAATATACTCTTTTACACAGTCTTTACTGAAGTTTAATAACTTTTGTCCAAATTATCTATATTATTCGTACTGTTAACTACAGTATAATATTGGTCAAAACATTTAAAAAATCAATGCTTTCTGACATGTCGACATTTTGCTTTACTAGAGTCTCCCCGTTATGGAGGTTCTTGTTTGATCTACTTTTGAGGATTATCTCAGTTGTGGAGAGACATTAATAACTCTAGTTGATTATGATAAACCAAAACGCATTCGATGATGACATCCATACGTATATCTTCGTACCCTATTGCTTATTGGTTAATATGAAGGTACTATGGACACGAGTGCTCTCAAGTATAAAAATTTCTACTTCTTGCGTGGTTTTATGGGCACATTAGCACAATCCTGGCTATCTAGTGCTGAGTTATCTTTTGGTAGTTGCCATAGTATAATATATATAATTGACAATATCTTATCAAAAAGAAACAGAACAAAGTGAGCTTCCGAGTCAAAATCAGCATGTATTTCTATAAGCTAAAAGATTACATTGAAACATTAAATTTCTGTACAAGGTACACAGTATATACAGTACAAGATAAAGGTAAAATAATGAACATTCTGTAAAAGGTACACAGTATATGCATTGCAATATAAAGGTAGAAAAAGAGGCTTTTGAGTGCAGTGCAGAGATGAAATGCATCACTTTGATGATTTGGTTAAATGCTTTACGAATTAAAATGTATTGCAAATGACTGTCGATTTGGTTTAATCCATTTAGGGATGAAATGTATTGAAAATCATTATGGCAATCTGGTTTAATGTTTTACAGCGCAGCAACACTTAAAAGGTAATTTAGTGCCGAGGCGTTGGTGGTAAAACTTTTTCCACGATAGACAATCTGGAAGCCAATCCAAGTTAATCCGTTATAATTTGAACCCGCACCGTTCTGATTGCGAATCTGGCAAGCTGAATACAGGCCACAACGGCTCCCTTCATTGTGACTGATAAATGTATATTAGAACTTACCTGAAAGAATTGAAGAAACGTATGATAGGTCAATGGCATAAATCTGTTTAAAAATTCTGAATAAAATGATATTTCCGCCGGATGTCTGAGCAAGTTTTAAAAATTATACAATTTACAGTCATATTATGACATTAACTGAGATAACATACTACAACAGCACATATTTTGTGGTTGATACCATTGAAAAACAGAGGGGAAAACGGTCATTAAAGCTCAAACTGCTTTGAAAGTTGTCATCTAAAGTTAACAAACTTTCCATAACCCAAGACACCACATGCCGGTAAAAAAAATGCGTATAATACGGAACTATTCCTCCATGAGTGAATTTCAACAGCCTTTCAACAACCTTTTAATAAACGTCATCCTTTCAAACAAATGAAACAAATGTTGCCTTGCCGTGAACTGAAAATCATTTATCAATCAAATTATTATTCATAAGATTAGATAAAGATGGAAAGGATTACAAACATGATTTCCCAATTAATTTATTTTTCTCTTTTCTTACGGAATACCGGCTAGATCTTATAATGGGTGATAGTAAAAGGAAATTAACAGGGCTTTTTTAAATTTACACACACACACACACACATACACACACACACACACCGTATGTAGTCTGTATGGGCAATCTTGGATCTTTGTGATCTAGTCAAACAAGAAAAGCTCATATCTCTTTTCTCCAAAGTATATTAAATTTAATGTCAAAAGTGTACCCGTCTATGTATGGTATACGGCGAACTTGGTCGTTTACCCCGTCATTATCAACATTAGAAGTCGCATGGTAAACTTTTGGGCAAAATTTATTAGTAGTCAAGAAGAAAAATTGTCGTATGTATTCTCACTTATACAAACACTTTGGTGATAATCTCTATGACAAAAATGTTTACTTGAAGCAAGATCTATAGTGGATGACGTTTGGTTAAGTTACCTATGGGGAAAGGGTTTTTTTGTATCAGTTAAATGATTGAAGAAATCTGTAAAACGACTTATAAACCAATACATACAAGCTTGGACAGCTACTATCGATACGTCATATAAAGGTCTTAATTACAGGTTATTTCAAAAAAGTTTAGATTTAGAAAATATATATTTTTTATTTTCAGAACATATATCCAAAATTTAATTAAGTTCAGAATTGCAAATCATAGGTTTCTTTTGCTAACTGGTAGTTGAGTTAATGTTCCCTCATACGAAAGTCATTACACGCTCTGTTAGTCCTAAGAAATAGGACACGAACATCGCTGTCTTTATCCATGTTCTTGTTTTCATGATACAAAAATGAGTACCTCATTTTTAGACTTCCAGAATTAGCGTTTATTAAAATATAATCAATTAAAGAATACATGTGACTCTTGATAAAATATATTTGCAGATTTCTATATCGTACTTTCTGAATCTTGCAATCTCTGTTAAGCCATGTGTAATAACATCACGTGATATATTAATGTTCTATTTCTTATGTACCTCATATGTTGTAAACATTACGAGCTGAATGACACAAGGCCTTGTCTAGTTTTGCCGTTTCATATTTTAGAAAACATGTAATCTGATTGTTTTTCCAATTAAAACTTCCAATTTATAAAAATGTTAATTAGGAGACCTAATTCTTCCGCAATATTTTCACGAGTTATCCTTATTTTTATTTATTTACTTTTTACGTGTGTCACTTCATGGCGGTGTCGGCAAATGCTTATAGATGCAAAAAAAAGACTAAAATCACAAATGACTAATTACTAATCATTAATTCTGGCACAATGGGTATTTATATCTTATACAAACAAACCAAAACTAAACACTACAAATGTATGACCCGTTTTATTATTACATTTAAAACTACAATTGAAGTCATTGTTAATGTTTTCAGTATGAATCATAATACAAACTATAGTTACGCAGAATATCAATTTCCAACTAGGAATTTGAACCTGATCAGGATGGACGTTAAATTTATCAGTCACTTGATTGTATTCAAACTTTAACCTACATAAACAACGAGACCTTTAAAAATTCTTCTCAGGAGATATTGACACAGTAGAAGTTAGAAATCTTTAAAGCCTGGAGCAGACTACAAATTACAGACGCTAAATTGATCAAGGTAAAGTCAAACTTATTCGATTTTACGACGTCTATGTATCCATCCAACTTTTTATTTATATATCATTTATTCCATCCGTCTGTTCGTGCGTCCGTCATTCCATCCATATATATATATATATATATATATATATATATATATATATATATATATATATATATATATATATATATATATATATATATATAATACTAAACGCTATTGCTAACAACCACAACTGGAGTTCCGAAACCAGGAAGGAAAAGAAATCATACTGGATACGCCGCCTTAGAACATTGAAACCAAGCGGTCTAAGCCAAGAAGACTAGAAAATGAAAACTATGCACTAGTAAAATTTAATATTTTCTAAATCTTTTTATTATCTTTCAATTTTTACTATAAGAATAACCGGTATAGAATAAAATATCCGTGATATAATCTGCGTTACATATGTACAAAAAGTAAAAATAGATGTCGCTTTGGCTTGTAGACTTTTAGAGAATTATGCAATGTTTTCAGTTTCCGCATCTAGTCTATACAAGCTGGCTGTATTTATAGTTTTAGCACATGTGAAGACAGCCATGTAGAGGTTTACAAACACAACGTTTTTGTGTTTATTTGTTTATTGTATATATGTTTTGTATTTGCCTTTGAAAAAGACTCATTAAGAGTCGAAAGCGCTTAGGCTAGTTAGTTACTAGTTTCGTACTGTTCGTCGTCAGTTTATTGCATCTATTTTAATTAATCCCTGACACGTGATCCCTTGGTGGATCCAGTACGCTTGAAAGGGTTGTTATTCGCCATATGATTTGTATTCTTTATATATATATATATATATATATATATATATATATATATATATATATATATATATATATATATATATATATATATATATATATATATATATATATATATATATATATATATATATATATATATATATATATTTATATATATATATATATATATATATATATATATGTATATATATATATGTATATATATATATACATATATATATATATATATATATATATATATATATATATATATATATATATATATATATATATATATATATATATATATATATATATATATATCGGTAAAGAGCTGCGATAAATCAGTTGGTAGAACATGAGTATCGTAATCCAATGCTCAGTGCTCAGTGGTTCGATACCCATCTATGTCAGTTCGGGACGGCTGCCATGGTCTGTTCTTGAGGAGAGCATTTAGCTTCCAGTTCCTCCACATGATAAAAATGTGTTAAAGTGACTCCAAAACCAACAAAAAGAGAAACAACTTTTTATCCGTAAAATCGATCAGAATTCCTTTCAACATGTTAGACATCGTTACATCTAGGTATAATTCAATTAATTCCTTTTAATTTCTACCTAATCAATAAGTAGTACTGACTCAGGTGTTCTCATCTGAAATTAAACGTACGATAAACATGGCAACTCTTATACACATACCTTGGCAACTCTTGTACACACACCTTGACTCTTCTTTCAAGATTTTTAAGTAAACATTTTGCGCCAAAATGAATATTTTGTGATGTATTGCTTTCTTACGTCTAAAATATACGCAGGTTAAAAAATTGTATAGTTTTTACCCATTTCTACCATTGAATTATATATTTTAAAAAAAACTGTACAGTACCTTTTGCACTTTTAATTGTCTGATTTATTTTCTATTATTTTATTTATCACATTTCATTTTTTTCATAATCGGCATGTGTGGCGAGTTCTTAAGTCCTTCTTTCATTTCAAGTGATGCAATTACAACAAGGATTATCGGAGCAAATAACGCGACAGTTCTAAGAAACTGAACCATGTCATTGAGAATAAAAGTGCTCCAGGTGGCTTGAATGGTATAAGGTCCCAGGTGGCCCATTGTTTTAAGGCCCTCGCATCTACAAATCACTGACATATTATTTCATCCAGCGTTGTTTCGAGTCTCGGCTTGTGAAGGTGAAAAAATATGGCAATAGCTTTCCTTGGGTTATTGACCGTTCTTCCCAGTCTCTTCCTTCAGCAAAAATATACTGGTCTCCAAAAAAGGGGCACCCACATAATTATTGTGGGAGGATAAACGTGTAGTGGTCAGTTATGAAGATATACGGATGTAGGTCAAAACGTGTACAGGTGAAATCGAGGGGGGGTGTGCGCCCATATCTCCCTATATGAAATATCATGGGCTAAAGACTGCTGTTAAACTAACAATAGTTTCAGAATGACGTCATTAGCAGCCATATTTGTGATCTGCTGGCAGATTTCTGTTGAGTTTCTGTGTTTGGAAGTTGAAATAAATTCACTGAATCTCATGATACTATTACACAAATACATACATAAACAGAACGCAAATCAGGTTTTCTGTTAGTATCAATATTTGTAATTTTTAAGTTGATGTTGCTTAAGAGTGCCATGTTAAGAATGGTCAGTTTCGGTGGTCGTATATAGGTGAAGCTGTCAGGTTGCCCAGCGTCCAAGATAAAATGGGCAGACTATCGTCTTCTAATGACCCTTCTGGGATGCATATACCTATAACTATACCAGACCAGTCTAGAAAGGCGATCCTAGCATGCTTGTATTCCTTAATTATTATTGCAAGTCACGCGATGCCATCGATTGCATTGTATATACATGTAGCAATCTCACCTGAACGTGATATTGGCAAACTATACTCGCCTTCAATGCTTCCTCGTCAAATTGTTCTTGATATAAACAGTTATACGCGAGATTTTTAATACTGCATAACATGTAACTTCTTTATCAACAGAATAGGTGCACGGACATCGCATTTCAGTGTTATTGTTGCAAATAGAGGAACAAGTAATTGTGTGTCTGCTAGACAATGGTAGCGCAGTACATCCTGCCTGACATTCTGGAATTGTCGTTTGCATATCGGAACATGTCTCATGTGGACTGCAAATAGTGTTGGGGGTCAACAAAGTTGCAAATAATGGGCATCCTAACACAGCACATCCTCTTGCAACTCGATCCAAGCATTGAATAAGGTACACATATGAAAAGGCCAGCTTATTTTTTTTTTGGTATTTAATTACTCGGTGAACAACTACCATTTTTCACAGTTCTCATTCCATCAAAATGTCACTTTCAAAGCTGCTTGAATCTCGGTTCAGTCAAATCGAACAAAGCACAGTTAAAGATCGACCATTTTCCTGCAAGAACATGGTTTAACCACCAAATAGCTTGACAAAAATAAATTATATTACCTTAGTTTGTACATCTGTTATATTAATTTATAAAGATAGATTATTTTCAGATAAACGAAAAATTATCTAGTTCGAAACTAAATTCCAGGCCGATTTCCCTTCCACTTTGCTCTTCTTCTTCTTCTTCTTCTTCTTCTTCTTCTTCTTCTTCTTCTTCTTCTTCTTCTTCTTCTTCTTCTTCTTCTTCTTCTTCTTCTTCTTCTTCTTCTTCTCCTTCCAATAATTTGCAGGGTTCATCTGGAATATACTCGCACATGGTGTGAACTATGTACATGTGATGGGAGGTCCAAGTGCATGTAAAAACAGGTTAAAAGCATCTCCGGTCTGGAGCAAAGCGATCCCCATACCAATCACTACTTGATCCCTCTGTGATTCAATATATTTTCTTTCAAATGGGCCGTCTGCATGTTCGAAGTGATGAAAATCTTTGCAACTCGTAGTTTGCATTTTAAATCTCATAATTATAACACCAAAATTAATAGCCTGGCTAAAATGATTTTACAGCTGACATTTAATGTAATAGACTGATGTTGATAACTTTTTTTTTGCGGCACGAATTTATGTGTTCCTAGCGTGGCCTGTAAATTCTGGCAAATTAGTTTACCGCCTGGGCGTGAGCCTTTAAAATTTAATAGCATATACTCTAGTATGACTGTACCTTTTGGCTCCATTTTTAGAAAAACGGCTAAAAAGAGAATATGTAACATGACTCAGCTTTTAACCACTAGACCCTTCCACAAATGAGAACGTACTAAATAAACTCTTGATACTTTTCTGTAAAAAGTTCATAAACAAGTTTGATTAATATAAGGTTCATCGACAAATATCATGGATTTATATTTAGTTTTCACTAGCAATGATATTCAAATGAATTTTAAAAACAAATAGTGGTAATTAATCAAATTTTCACACAAACAGTGATATTGAATAAATTATTCAAATATGAAACGTATTATATCTATTTTTCTCGTGAGATTTAGTGGACAATCACGAGAGATATCCTATTCTACAGCTCAAGTCCAATGATGAAGGAACAACTTCATGAGACCTTTTCCTCCTGGCCTGCCGATGGATTACTTTACCTGTTAGATCTGATCCTTTGGTCCCTCAAAATGAGTAGACTAGATCCATCCTACGAGCCAACATCAACATCGATCTCAGCATCCTGATTACGTAGCATCTTGATAGTTCTACAAGTCCCCATAAACAGCTAAAAAATATAATCACGAGTTGTGTAATACATTAGACCCAGGTTAATTACGACTACAGTGGTATAGGTTACACTATCATGCACATAACGCTAGGTATGAGTTTACTGAATAAGACTGAATGTGCGAGATTATTATTCTTATAATAACAACGAACGTGAATGAATCTATCACCGGTAAGAACAGTCTCTCTAATACAAGAATACGAAAATTACTCATCACTGAGTGCACGCAACATAATGATTGAATTAAACTTATCTTTTCAGCTTTAAAAAAATGGCTAACTTGAAACAACCTAGACAGTATAATGAGTTTACCTGATAGTATTACTGGCAGTATAATTAGTCTACCTGATAGCATTACTGGCAGGATAATGATTCTACCTGATAACATTATTGGCAGTATAATGAGTCTACCTGATAGCATTACTGGCAGTATAATGAGTCTACCTGATAGTATTACTGGCAGTATAATGAGTCTACCTGATAGTATTACTGGTAGTATAATGAGTCTACCTGATAGCATTACTGGCAGTATAATGCACTTCTTTTTAGTTAAGAGAGCTGACCGTTCTTGTTTCTTGATTGAACGAGCCATTGTACTCGTTTTGGAATTAAGGAATTTGTTATTTGTAATTTTTGTTTGCAGTATAAACAATGTAGATTAGAAGCTTTAAACTATTTCAAAAAGTAAATTAATAGCTTATGCTGCTATTATGTTACCCTTTTCATTAAACAATTGTTTCACATTTTCACGTAATGTAAGTTTCTTAAAATTTTAGCTTATATGTTTTTAATATATTTGTACGTTTCTCTGCAACTTATATTTGTCAATTATAGCCTTGTCTTATCTTGCTTATTTCTATAAAGCCGTGTTTTTGTTTATTGTATTCTTCCTAAGTTCTTCAATTCCGTTTGCGAATTGCATTTAAACAAAATTATTTTCAAAACTAATTGTAAGGTTGAGTACGTCCTTTCAGAACCTTTGTTGTGTTTTGAGCAGGTTCTAAAGTTGCTGTGTGTGGATGTATATCCATTTAATCTATTCTGAAATTCTTCATCGCTATGGCAGCGTGAACACTTTGTCTACTGCGTCAGGAATCATATCATTCTTTGACAAACTGATGTCTTCTGCATTGTTTGTTGTTGTTTTCTATCAACTTAATGTATTTAGTTTAACATTTCCCACTTGCTATTGGAACACACTGAGAAATAACCGGTAAGTAAGAACTAAGACATATTTGAAAAGTAAGGATGGAAACAAATTCGATAAGTTTGTGTCATTGTTGGAGTTGCTACAAATTTTATGTTATTTTCTGATATTGTGTTCTACACCATGACATCAGTGATTAGCAAATTCCACATCATTTTCTGATATTATTCTCCACCGTAACAATAACTTTATCATACATTGAGATAATCATGTTACCGAACTAATACAATAAATACATGTGTCGGCTTGTACAAAGACGTGCTGATACACAAATACATAAGACAGCAAAGAATAATTATGTAAAAGATAACAAACGTACAGAAGTCAGATTGACAACTGTTATTAAATACAGCGATACCAAAATACGTTTTTAAAATCTTCGTTATGAATGAATTAAATATAGTATGAAATCGGATGTTTCAGTTTAAAATTTTATTCATTATGTGATGGACCGGTCTAATTTCGTCTTATGAGTTCAAATATTTATCTCTACGTTTTTATTTCTTCTAAGTGACACACACACGCACACACACACATATATATATATATATATATATATATATATATATATATATATATATATATATATATATATATATATATATATGTGTGTGTGTGTGTGTGTGTGTGTGTGTGTGTGTGTGTGTGTGTGTGTGTGTGATAACTGTATCTTGTGATTCAGTGTTTTGAGTACAAATTGTATCACGCAAGTTTGCGTTTTTGTTAACACTTGACATTCATATTAAATTACTGTTTATGTTGTGATATCATCATCATCAGTCCCGTTGTCTGGTAGGCCTTAGGGAAACATTACAAGACCAAACAAACAGCTTCCTCAATTCCTCTCCATTTTCTGTGTTTCTCAGTGAGTCGCTCAGTGTCAAGCCTATCCACTCTTGAATGTTTCCTTCCCACCTCTTTCTCTACCTGCCTATCTTTCTTTTTCCTTGCAAGATTGTCTTGGCAAATTCTAATGATCGTGAGACATGCTCATACCAATGCAGTTTATGTTTTTTTCACTGTGCGCCAGAGGTCTTCGTGAGGCCCAATAGCGTCTTATCCTTTGCCGTATTTCTTCATTGGTGACACGGTCATTGTATGAGACGCCAAGACTCTTTCGGATTCATCTCATTTCCGTGGTCTGCATCCTTTTCTCTATGTCAACTGTTATGGTCCATGATTCACCTGCCTAGAGAAACATGGAGATCGCCAGTGATTGCATCAGTCTGACCTTTGAAATGAGAGCAATGTGTTCTCTTAGTTCCAGATGGGCTTCAGTTTTGTCAGCGCTGCAGGTTTGCGCAATCCTTCATCTGCTAACATCCCCTCAATACTTGAGGCTGTGGACTTTTTCTAGCTTCATACCATGGACCTTGATGTCAATACTGAAGCCCTTGGTATTGTTGGTCATCAGTTTGGTCTTCTCTGCAATGAGAAAGTTGCTATGTTTTGCCGAAACTCTCTAATGTACACAATACAAATGATTCATACCTTATAACTTAACTAAGTACTACCTTTCATTTTGCTATATACATACCTGTTTGCTTTATATACAAAGCACATCCTGCACAGCACATTATAAGTGTAGGTAAATTTACATATTTTGGACTGAGGCCATACTCAACTTCATGTAAAGTAGATCAAATTTAAATTAGTATAAGTTTAGCTAATTCATTTCAGAGACTTATTGGTATTTTTAGAGTAGTATACATTTTAATGTACAGGAATTAGAATTTATTGATATATTCCAATGTCCGATTAATGTACTAGAATTAGAATTTATCACTATATTCCAATGTCTTATTAATTGCTTACAGTGGTAAAAATGTTTATTTCAGCACAAGAACTCCCAAGATATATATTACCACCTTTTCTTTGTATAGTGGAAATTGATACAACCAGAAGTGTCAGTCTTTTATGTTCATTTTGCATTGTTTGTTTTAATAATTATGGTGTTTGTGTTTTGGTATATCAAACTTCATATCTATTTCAGTACTTTCCCTTCTCCAAGAATTATTTTGTGTTTCCACAACACTTTGTTTCTGTGCTATTTTTATCTTTCTTGCTGCATTGTTTGTTTCCTTCATATGCTGCTCACGGTAATTATCAAATTAACTTACTCGTTATTGATTACGTTATCACTTACTGCTTCCCTCGCCGATATTTCTCCCCTCCCCATCTCATCATATTTTAAAGCTTTCTTGGATATCATCTTTTTCATGAAGCTTTTGGAAGAAGCCCAAGTAAAGTTCTCCCAAACCCGATGAAAGCGAAAGCAGCTTTAAATCTCTATCCGTACTACGTAAATGTAACCGGATAAAGCCAGGGCTTTATATTGCAGAAACCTGGTTATGTATGTCTGTTGCAATCAGGCCTATATACAAACCAATAAAACAATAACACGATAGTAAATGCATAAAATTTCAGACTCTAATGGAAGAAGAAAAGAAAGAACGTCTCTAGCTGCACTAAAATAATTGATTTTGTTAATAGCAGCCTTGCGTTGGTCTCCACGGGTAAGGAAAGTGGACGCAAAGTAAGAATTCAAAAAAGAGATGTGTAATAATATTTGATCACTTTTTATTTTAAAAAAAAAAGAATCTGAAATTTTGACAGGATATATATGGATTTCTATAAAGGCTAGATAGAGCAAACATATCGTCATAGCTATAGAACATTTACTGCACGCTAATCAGTCGACTTATCGAATGAGTTTTGGGGGAAAATATAACTCTTTCGTGTGGAAAAAGTATAGTAAGATTTACAATTCAAGTCACAGCTTGATACAGGACGTTGTGGTAAGGAGAGTATACTTATATGTTTTCTCCTTAAAGCAAGTCTGAAACGGCTATTGTATTAATACGGTGTGATTGATTCGAATGGAATTGAGATAAACGGATTTTTTCTGTCTGGTAAGCCTACTTAAATTTTTTCACTAAGTTTCAAATCATGTATAAATAATAACTCATTTATAAATTGTGTAAGTTTAATTTGATCTTTACCTTAGATTTAAATTTGTTAAAGAAAACGTTTTTGACTCATCAGAATTTAATTTCTAAGTCACGATTACTTGCGGCTAAGGTATGTCTACATTCTTTTGTTTTGACCAAAAAATATGTATCGATACCTTCCGGTTCATGAGGAAAAATGTATCGATACCTTCCGGTACATGGGGAAAATATATCGATACCTTACGTCACATTTGAAAAGAAAATAAAGATACTTGTACGCGTTAAATCAAACTGTTCAATATTTCCACTAATTTGTTTTTAGAGATGGAGAAAAAGTGGATTACTCGAATGAAGCTATCCAATACACAATAAGTTTTAAAGAAGCTATTGCAATAGGAAAAGCTAAGCTCATTCATGTGATGTGTCAACGGTGAGATTGTGACCTATAAGGCTCGTGTTAATCAATTCACTTTGCTTGTATGCTTCTGCGATTCGATCCTGATGTGATCATGTACATCCTTTGTTTCGATTTCCCTCCCATAGTTTTCGTTTTATTGCATAAGGAAGTTAGGCTTGAACAAGGTTGTCGCAGTTGCCTAAATCTATCCTACAATCGCGTTTTCATGCACTTCATATTTATTGTTCTGAAAGTAAAACACACACACATATGTGTGTATATATATATATATATATATATATATATATATATATATATATATATATATATATATATATATATATATATATACACACACACACATCAGCAGTTAAGGTAACTAGTTTTCACATTTAAAGTTTATAATAACACCTAGAAAAAAACTGGCGACCTTATTAATTGGTGTTCAAAAGGAAAAGGCTAAATAATTTGTTTTATATAGAGACCAATCATTTGTTTATTTGTCTTATTTCAGTAGGGGGGGTCAGGAGAATCTGATTGTTTTCTCTCCATAATTTTACCTCTAGCTAATATAATGTTTGTAATTAATATGATAGATATAATAAGGATTTTTTATAAATCAGAGCAAGGATATTTTGTTCAAGCTTGTTAAAGTGTAGGGAAGTGGTTCAGGTCCATTGGATCGTTATGGAATGAAATAAGACGCTCCAGTCCCCATGAATCTCCCAGCTACGGATAAAATAGCGTGATGATATCACAGCATCACTGGGCGGAAATCGTCCTCGATGAAGTCAATGGTCAAGGTGGAATAGCTCAGAGATGAGCTCAACGACCATGTGATCAGATCCTGGGAGTGCCACATTATATCAGTGGATTTTGGCTGTGGTTATCCAGTCTGGAGAGGGATGGGCTCGGCAGGCTGTAACTTGCCCTTGACACACCACATGAAGACAACAAATATTTATTCCATACAGGATCGGTCGTAGCCCAGGTCAACAATGACCACGCATTCCACTGCACAACAGGACGAAGGTGACAAGTATGCTACTGGTGCCCCTACCACCAAGATCCGTGGGAGAGACAACATTATCATTGGTGTATGGAACGTTAGAAAACTGAGGGAAAGTTGAAAAGAACTTACAAATGGGTTGGAAATGTACAACCAGAATATTATTGCTCTCTCTGCGAAGTGCGCTGAAAAAACTTTGTATAAATAACAACAAATGAAGGGCATAAGCTCTACTTCACCGGTAGAGGGAACAAACACAATCATGCTGTTGAATTTCTTGTCCATAAGGGCATTGTGGACAGCATTATGGGTTGTTGCCCAGTCTCAAACAGGCTCATTACCATCCATGACTCCCTTCAACATCACAATAATACAGGCCTATACACCCACATTAACTATAATGACAACGAATTGGAGAATTGTTATAACTAACTGCAAGATGTGCCTGACAACTCACCTAAAAAGGATATTGTGTTTTAACAAAAAGACTGGAATGCAAAGGTGGCATTTGATTCACAAAAAATGGCAAAACACCCTTGACCCTTCTGCAACGCAAAAACAAATGAAAGAGGTCTCAGGCTCTTGGAGTTTGCTGCCTACAACAATCTTGTGCTAGCCATCACATTCGGCTCTCACAAAGTATCTGAATATGAAATTTTCCAGGAGCATATATTGGAAGAGACCATGATTTATTAATGACAACTTTTCGCCAAGACACTAACCTAGAATCCTTAACAACTACATTCAACACAGCTGTGACCAGCCCAGTTAGCGAGATCATTGGCAAATATCGTCGAACAAAGAAACCTTTTGTTACAAAATATATCCTTGAACTATGCGACAAAACAGGAGAACTGAAAAAGATAATGGAGATCACGAAGTGGCTAGAAAATACAGAGAGAAAAACAACATGATCAGGAAAAGCATGAAAAGGCAATTGAACTCTGGAAAGGAAGACAATGCTGCAAAATCGAAGACAGTCTGAGTACAAATGACAGCAAAATGGTATATCACTGGAGAAAGATCTCACAATCTATAAACAAGGAAAAACTGCCACCATCCAAGACAAATCAATAAAATGGCTCAAAGAAAATTAAGAGATCCTCAAGCGATGAACAGAATAATCTCCGAATTGCACAATCATAAGACCCAAGGAGATCCAGCATTACTAAATTGCCCTCAGGTAGAAACAAAATTGATTTCAACAGAGAAAACTATTGCCGAACGTAGGCAGGCATCCTAGCAGGAAGGAACACCACAAAACAAATCCTCAGTCTTGGACTCCTTTGAGAGAAATACCTTCATCATCAGCAGAATCTTATTCCACATCTTTCTAGATTTCAAAAAAGGCCATTGATAGGGTATGGCGTGCAGAATTATGGGAAATACAACATCAACTCAAACATGGTGCAGGTTGTTGAGTACCTCTATGACAAAGCCACCATGTGCTGTCCTCATCAATGGCTGCAGAGGAGATTGGTTTCGAAGAACAGTTGGAGTAAGACAGGGATATATACTATCACCTACACTCTTCAATATTTTCCTGGAATGAGTCATGGAGGATGCCGTGTATGACCACAAGGACACTGTCAGAATTGGAGGAATGAAAGTCACCAACGTTTGCTTTGCAGATGGTATTGATGGCTTAGAAGGAGATGAGAAAGAACTGGCTGATTTGGTTGAGCGCCTCGACACAACTTCTACAGCATACGGTATGGAGATTAGAGCCGATAAAAACCAAGCTGATGACAAACAATATCAATGGTACATAAGTGTAGAAAAAAAGATCAGTTGACAGAATCTGGAAGAAAGAGTCACAAATTTCATGTATGTAGGATCAATTATCACAGATGATGGGCTCCAAAGCAGAATCACTTTGCAGGATTGTCCAGACAACAGCAGCAATAACAAGGTTGAGACCAATATGAAAATATACCAACATTGCTTTTAGTTCCAAAATAAGGTTAATGTGCTCAATGGTCATATCCATCTTTCTGTATGCTTGTGAAACATGGACACACATCAGATCTCCAAAGGATTCAAACCTTCGACATGAGATGCTACCGCAAGATCTTGGGCATCTCAGACATTGACCATGTAACCAAGGAAGAAGTCCAAAACAGGATCCAACGAGCCTTGGGATTCTATGAAGACCTTTTCACCACTGTAAAAAAGCGCAAAAATTGAAGTGGTCCGGTCATGTCACAAGATCATCTGGACTGACAAAAAAATCTTGCAAAGCACAATACGAGGTTGCAGAAGAAGAGGCAGACAGAAAAAGAGGTGGGAAGACGACATTAAGGAGAGAACAGGCATGGGATTTGAAGATTCCCAAAGGGCAGTAGAGAACAGGGAATGATGGAGAGAATTGGCTGTAAAGTCAACTGTGGTACCCCAATGACCTCTTGGGTTAAGGAATTGATGATGATGATGATGATGATGATGATGATGATGATGATGATGATGATGATGATGATGATGATGATGATTGTTCGAGAGCAGGATTTTTGGAGAATTTTGTAGTTTGATATTTCCTGTTTGATATTTCCAATTAGATAGCACTATTACTGTTCACTCAATACCACGTGACATGTTTGAGAAGCTGGTAGCAACGAATCCAAATTAAATTCGTAAATGATTCTTCATCTTGGATAAGCAACAAAATAATATTATCAAAAAATAACATTAACGTATTTGTGCATACTTTGTTTACATTCTTTATGAATACTTTTGTTCATATTTTCGTGTTTTAGATATCCTTGTATAAAATATACATATTATATCTAATAGATATTATATCTAAACATGAATATTTTTTTCTAGAGTAATTTTTTTTACAGATCAATTGACAGATTGGATTGCAACATTTCCTCCTCTAAGATACCTAATGAAAACGTTTTGATGTGCCTTTCATTCCCATTCTATAGTGGAATCCAGAATTAGGTACTTTGTTTTTACCTTCTTTTTCCGATAACAATTCGCCTGTAGTTTGAATTCTAATTTTTCTTATTGTTAAATTGGTCTCCAAGAAAGGCTTTTCTTATCATTTGTTTGGGTATTATGGACAACATTTAGAAAAAAAGATTGGTAGGGTTATGTCATCAAGGGTGAAACGCCAGATAATTTTAATTCACAGACAATGCCATGAGCTAACATTACAATTTTTATAAACATTTCTTTGGGTGTACAATACAGAAAAACATTTCTTTGGCTGTACAATACAGAAAAATATTTTAAATGTGTTTATTGTAACATTCCATAATTTTAATTGGACTGACTTTATTTTGTGCGTCTTGTATACCTCGGTTACTTGCTTATAAGTTGAGTTCAACAGCAAATTACACGCATAATGCCTCGGCAGGCTTTGGTCTGTGTAGTTTGTTCGGAATAATCAGTAGAGCAATCAACATCTACCCTGCGGGTCAAGATCTTCGTTGTTTGTAATTTGACTCGTTCGACTTAAAAGTCAATAAAAACGGTATGCCAAAAGATACAATTTTGTTTATTCTGACACCCGTACTTGTTTACAGATAAAAGGGTTTTATATTCATCGTCTTCTTTTTAAATACACCGGACCCTACTGAAAATATTATATTAGTGGCAAATTAGATATTCCATATTTCAACAATATTTCTCAACAAAGCAATTACAGGATAAAAGTGCACTTAAAAAATGGGGTGTTTGAAATTTATTCAAGTTTTGTTATGCTCGCTTATGCACTTGACAAAGCATGCCTAAGCTTGCACAAATTTTTCCAGTTGTTTAATACCCTTGAACTACTTCTTACCTGACTTGAATTTCAGATCAATAACACTGTCTGCAGCATGAAAGAACGCAACCTGTAAACATATTTAATTTATAGCAGATCAATTCAGAATTTATTTTCTCTATTTGTTATGAGCCATTATTACGGAAACTTTTAGTATAGCTATCGTGTGCGTAATTTATGAAGAGATAAAGAATGCTTAAAACGACAGGAACAGTAAAGGAACATGCAAATGTATGCTTTACTCGGGAAAACATTATCTTTCAGTATTTAATAAATATATGATGCTAATCTTGATGAAGATTTTCAAGTAACCAATACTTAGATAACTCTCTCTCTCTCTCTCTCTCTCTCTCTCTCTCTCTCTCTCTCTCTCTCTCTCTCTCTCTCTCTCTCTCTCTCTCTCTCTCTCTCTCTCTCTCTCTCTCTCTCTCTCTCTCTCTCTCTCTCTCTCTCTCCGTGAGTGATATAAAAGTAGATTGACAGTTATTCTATTCATTAAAGTTACATACAGCATTTCCTCAGTGTCAGTGGTCCTAATGTATCTACCTAAAAACAAGTTTGAAACTTGCTTTAAACATGTCATCACAATATTTTTCTTTAATAAACAAGCTCTTCGTCAGGGGAAACAAATACGAACTACCTGTACGAAACAAACACCTAACGCAAAATATATTAAAAATTCTGATCTCCAGAATCACTAGCGACGGTTAAAAACAAGATATATAACAATACATTAATGTGCAAAAATAACAGACATGCAGGTTTTGTGTATATAACAAGTCTTATTGAATGAATAAAAACTACCTTGCGAGAGATTCACCCCATCTATCGATTTTGGTAAAGAAATTATATCCCGGTAGAGTTATAGAAGGATTTTCTGAAAAAAAGATGCTGAGATAAGTGTGTGTCGGAATAAATGGACAAAATCAACAGCAATGATGATGATGATGATGATGATGATGATGATGATGATGATGATGATGATGATGATGATGATGATGATATTAATAATAATAATAAAATTAATAATAATAATAATAATAATAATAATAATAATAATAATAATAATAATAATAATAATAATAATAATAATAATAATAATAATATAAAAATCATAAAAAGGACATTACTTAGGTAGATATTAGAGCAAAATTTGCTTCGGGTGCAAAACTGACGACTGGCTGTAATTTTGATAAGATTGCAACATGAAGGTTAGATTTGTTTCACTGAGGCCAAACTACCCTTGAGTTTTCAATTGTGGTATCCAGTATGATCTCTTACCCCTGTGCCTTCTGTCTGTCCACCCATTGTTAGATTCAATCGATAACATCTCGAAAGACTTGAAGGAATGTCCATTGAGGTGTGGTGGATGGCATTAATTTTGTTGGCAATGTGGCTTTTGTAATTATTCATTCGCTTTTTGAAATCAATGCTTTCACCAACATATTGAATGACACAGATTTTGCCTGTCAGATGATAGACTCCAACATTGGTCCGACATCCAATTTCTAATTGATTCTGTAGTTAACTCTTGTTGTGGATCTGATGAAAGATTTGGTCTCGGCATATGTTTGCAAATTAGGTAACGCTTGTCTTTGCAAGGTATGTGCCTAAATCCGTGGTCTTGCTTGAATTTACCCTGTCTTGTACCAAATGGTCGTTGATGTATTTATTAGGTCTAAGGTACACAACCATAGGACTCTTCGTTAATTTATACATTGGAGACGTTAGGACGCTTCAAATGGCACCAATTTATGATCTGTTGTAGGTTTGAGACATATGAGTGGAAAGTTAGCAATAAGGAACACGCTTATTGGTTTTCTTACTTTTGTTCGTCAGGAATATTCCTCTCTCAAGTAGTCTATAATTTTGTTAATAGCCTCCTCAGCGTAGCTCCTTCTCTGTGCTCTCCTTTTAAGGTGCCCCGTGAGCTCTTCTCGTCTATGTTCAAACGTGGCAAAATTAGAGCATATGTGTTTGTTTTTTTAAACTCATATACCGTGAGATTTTTATTACGTGCTGTACGTGATGTGAAAGGGGGTGATGAGCTGCTTGTGGAGTCAGTAAGTGTAGGGTAAAGGCAAGTTTCTATATTCCGCTCCATAACGGTAGTTTGAGTATCTAATAAGATAATGGCTCTATTTGATGACCCCGACAAAATGTTAATCTTAGAATGAAAGTTATTGGCATTAAATTGGCACCTGATTCGATCGATTTCGTATGTACGTTGTCAATATATCTGTATCAGCTTAGAAGCATATTTTGTGCGTCGCCAAGAAGCTTATGTTCCAGTCTTTACATAAAAATAGTGGCATACGAAGGTGCCTCTTAGAGACTATTGCATTCCCATTAAGTTTTAAGAAAGGTTCGTTATTGAATACCAAATGGTTAAACTTAAAAGCCTGTGTTAAAGGTTGGACCATATAGAACGTTGGAGTGGATGGATCTGGTCAATCATACCTGGCAAGGATATATTCCTTGGGCGGTATGTTGATCTATAAGATACATCCATGGTGATGAAGAGATTGTTATTTGGAATTTTAGTTGTCGGTGTTTTGTTGAAATAGTCCGTGGTAATTTGGATATATAAAGGTAGTTTATTTCCACGAACGGCAGAAGGCGAAACCAACGAATTCAGATACGTATTCAGTGTGATTGCTATTTTCGAAATTATCAACCTACTCGGGCTATCCTCTCTGTGTATTTTAGGGAGTAAATAAAATTTCTCGGGTTTGGGAGTCACTGGTAGGAGGTAAGTTAGTATTTTCTCATCAGTGTGTCCTGCTTTGTAAAAGTGTTTTAATATCTGACTCAGTTACGCGTATTCAGCTGTTTAATCTTGACAGAGCTTTTTTACATTTAAAAAAAAAATAAAATCTCTCTTTGCATGTAGTCTCGGCTATATAGTCAGACGTATTCATGACAACAACATATTTTTATCTGCTGGATCATTGGCAATATCGTCCATCTCGCGAGGATTTTTTATGCGAAGAATCTTACTAGTGGCTGGAATAATCGCTATTTTGCGGATTCTGTGAGATATATTTATAACGATGCCGGAATCTTCATTATAGTCACTCAACCTTTCTTAGAGTTTCATTCTTCGTGCAAAACTTACGAAGTCCTCTTTCAGTTCCAGTACATTGTATGTTTTGGGCCGGGTACAAAAGTTGAGGCCCTTGAAGTGGAGACTAAAGTCTGAATCAGACAACTTAACCGATGAAAGGTTCAAAACAGCGCAAAATGTTTCCAACGGATTTTTTTTTTTTACATTTTGTTTCATCCATAACGGAAAACCAGTTTGGGATTTTTCTATGTAACATAATCTCTAGAAAAATTGCTGTGTTATTTCTCATGAAAATTGTTTTGGTCTGTGTGGTTGATAGTTGCTGTTCTAGGCTCGTTAGAAACGTGATCAATTTGTCCATGTAGTTATGAAATGCGTTTTCATTTGCCATGACTTTAGAGAGGTTCAGCATGAAATATTGGCAAGTTTTTGTGTATTAATCATTTTACGTGTTGACTAATATAACGAAATTAAAATGTGGAAACATCTGTCTGTATTCAGTGCTTAGTGTCATCGGTCAACATTATTAGAAAGTAGTCACTAATTGTATTTAAAAGTTTGAAAGTAACAACATACAATTATCTCCACATTTTAATTATGTTACTCCAATCAAAGCGTAAAGGGATAAATACGATAAAATAAATTCTCAATATTTCTAGCCCAATACTGAAAAAGACAAAGGCATCTGAAAAAAGAATCAATAGTAAATGCCAATTTCTTTACTACTAAATATAAGTTTCTTCACTACAATTGTTGCTACCGTAACAAATAAACGTATGTTGTTTGACTAATTTGAGTGTTATTGAAGCAGTATCCAGTTTAATTATATTGCGTGTTACTGCAACAGGCGATATCAGTAGCTTTGCTACAACGCGTGTTACTGCAACAGGTGATGTCAGTATCTTTGCTACAACGCGTGTTACTGCAACAGGCGATGTTGGTATCTTTGCTATAACGCTCGTTACTGCAACAGGCGATGTCAGTATATTTGCTACAACGCGTGTTACCACAACAGGCGATGTTAGTATATTTGCTACAACGTGTGCTACTGCAACAGAAAAGGTAAGATATTTGACAAAATTGTATGCTAATGCAGCAGTGGTCAATTTCTTCTCTAAAATATGATTATTGATTAAAAATCAGTTTTGAGGTAATCACATTATCTGAGATACAAAATGCAATAAGAAGACAAAAAGGTGGTAAATGTCCAGGATCAGATTTTTTATATGTGGAACATTTTAAATATTCAGATATTAGACTTCATGGGCTATTAATGGTTTTATTTAATTGTATGTTTGTGCATAACTTTGTACCAGATGATTTCACAAAAGTTACAATTATACCGCTACTAAAAAGCAAAATTGGTAATCTAGCGGACAAAAATAACTACAGACCTATAGCTCTTACGACTATTATCTCAAAACTATTCGAATGCATCATACTACAAAGATGCGAAGTCTTAATCTCTGATAATCAGTTTGGATTTAAAAAGCAGCATTCTACAGATTTATGACTTTATGCCTTTAAGGAAACCGTTAGCTATTATGTGGAACATGGCAGCCCAGTATTTGCATGTTTTTTAGACGCTAGTAAGGCATTTTATAGAGTCAATCATTGGACACTCTTTAAAAAGTTGCTGGAAATTAAAATTCCTGTATACAATGCTCATAATTTAGTCAACTGGTATGGCAAACAGTTGTATTACGTGCGATGGGAAAGTGTAATATCCAGCGCTTTCCATGTAACCAATGGAGTGAGGCAGGGAGGTATTCTTTCCCCCATGTTATTTAATATTTACATTGACGACTTAAATCGTATATTGGGCCATTGCAACGTAGGGTTACGTCTGCCACCAAATGGGCTGTTTCTTAACAATTTTAGCTTTGCTGATGATATGTCACTGATAAGTCCGTCTGTCGCAGGTTAAAGAACATTAATGAAGATATGTGAACAATATGCATTAGAGAATGATATCATCTATAATACACAAAAATCTGTATGCATGGTCTTTCAGCCAACTTCTTTTAAATTATCATCACCTCCCTCTGTACATCTTAACGGCAACGCTCTTATGTATGTCGACAGTTATATTTATTTGGGACATATTTTGAAATCCAATCAGTCAGATAATGAAGATATGATGAGACATTATCGATATTTGTGTACTCGAACAAACATGCTTCTATGCAAATTTAAGCCTTGTTCATTGAGTATCAAAATTAGATTATTCAAATCTTATTGCTGCACTATGTATTGTGCTCCACTGTGGACAAACTTTAGTGAAAATGTGAAAAGAAAACTAGTAATTGGTTATAATAATAGTCTTCGCTTTCTATTAGGTCTTCCTAGATGGAACAGTGCCTCCAACATATTTGTTAAATATAATGTATTAAGTTTTGAGGAAGTAATGAGAAAGTATGTATATTCAATGATAACAAGACTTTCTAATAGTGAGAACTGTATATTGAAATCACTTTGGAAATATGACATTAATTTAAATTCTCACATTGTTAGTAGATGGAACCAATTACTATTTAAATGTGTCACTTAAATTTCATTTTTTAACAATGCATGGCGCAAATTATTGTTGTAAATGTATCTGAATACTTGTACATATGATATGTATATATGTTTTAGTGTATATGTATGTGTGTATGTGTGTGTATATATATATATATATATATATATATATATATATATATATATATATATATATATATATATGTGTGTGTGTGTGTGTATGTGTATATGTTTGTGTGTATATGTATATATATATGTATATGTATGTGTGTATGTGTATATGTTTGTGTGTATATGTATATATATATATATATATATATATATATATATATATATATATGTATATATATGTATATGTTTATAGATATATATGTATGTATATATATATATATATATATATATATATATATATATATATATATATATATATATATATATATATATATATATATGTATTTGTATGTATGTATATATGTATATATATATATATATATATATATATATATATATATATATATAGATATATATATATAGATATATAGATATGTATTTGTATGTATGTATATATGTATATATGTTCTTTTATGTTTACAATGTTTTACTCTATATCAGTATTTTAATTTTAATTTAGATGTATGGACTATGCAGTCTGAAATAAAGAATTCTTATCTTATCTTATCTTATTCACTACCATCGTTACTACCGCAACAGTAAACATACGTTGTTTAAATTGTGCGCTGCTGCTGCAGCAGTGGTCAGTTTCATCATTATCGTATGTGATACCGCAACGATTAATATTAGTTTCTTTACTAAATTGTTTGCCATTACAACATAAAAATAAGCTTCCTTAACTTCAATGTGTGCTAGTGCTACAATAATAGCCAGTATCTTCACTAAAGTAAGTGCTACTAAAAGAGAAAATGTCGGTTTCTCCACTAATTTGCGTGCTATTGCAACAGTTAAAACCAGTGTTGAAATTCTGTAAACTGGGTGTTAACATTATGTCCTCGCTAAATATCTCTTACTGTTAGAGTAAATGTCAATTTCTTCACTACACTGTGTGCTAATGCAACGCTGATAGTCTGGGAGAATTTCACCACAATTTGTAATACTTCAGCAGTGAAAATCAATTTTATCACTAGATTCTGTGCTGATACAACAGTAAACGTCAATGTTTTTGCTAAATATCTGCTACTACTAGACTACAAGTCAGTTCCTTCACTAACATCCATATTATTTCAAAAGTAAAAGTTGAAGCAAAGGTATTTTTCTTCACTAAAATGTAAGTTACTTTAGCAGTAAACGACAGTTTATTCACTAGATTATGCGCTTGCTCAACAGTACAATTCATAAGAACAGGCATTTTCTTATTTGTTTAATGCAAAAACAAACAACATATATGTTGAATTTAAAATCAAGACAATAAGATCCATTGCCCTGAATGCAAATAGCTATGTAGATCACTATGTTACTTACGGAAATGTAACAATGCCGTTTAGCTATCGAGCTTCGAAAACATTTAACCAAGTGATATACTATCTAACACCCGTTCTATACCGTCAATCAATCTGTTGGAGTTACTAATACCCAGTGATCCATACTATACAATTATCATACACTTCGAGTTACCAATAGACAGTGATGTTTTGAATGACAAGACTCAGTGATCCAACAATCACATATTATAATCAGCATATTATGGAGCTGACTAATATCCAGTTTAAATATATCCTTAACTGTGAAATATAGAGATCTACTGGTGAAATAGTTTTCATATATTTTTAATTTTTAATTATTATATCATGTAAAAAATATATCCTTATATTTTCACATATGAAAATAGACTATTTCCCGTCATGCCATGCGATGCTTGATTGTGTGTACCTACAAACGTCATCGCGACATGACTGAAATTTTTTTTAAAGCTACGTTAAAATCCAAATCAACACACAGAACTATACATGTTAACTACTCTTTAAAATATCATGTTTTGGTACCACACGATGAAATATATCCTGTATTAACGTTGTAAAAAAAATATCCTCAATATAACATGTTATCCTACATCCACGCTATACGGGTGACATGTAATGGGATTTTCATTGATTGTAACACAAGACAATATGCTAGGAAAGATGAACAAACAATATTATTCGGGTTCGACCAAAAATTTCACAAATTCAGTTTTGTCTGATCTACGGAGTCTAGCCATCTGCATGTTCATTAGATGACTAAGATACCGTGTCTTTCAACTTTTTCGATGTGAATTTTTTTAATCAATTTGAGAACGATATATTCAGCGATTATTTTCGATTTTTTAGTGGATTCTTAGATTCCATAAACAACACAAGACATTTCATTCAATGTATATTTAATACATTAAGTTTTCTATGGCATAACAAAAATACAAATACATTTTAATGTACAGCTCGTATAATAATCTTTTTCAAAATTTTGCAACATATTCCACTTTCAAAAAACAAAGGTAATCGTTTTTTTCCATTCATGATACGGAATAGTTTCACTTCTGCAAACAAAACTCTAAATTAAACAAAATAGATTTTGCTTTGCAAAATAATTAACCTATTTGGACTCTCTCTCTCTCTCTCTCTCTCTCTCTCTCTCTCTCTCTCTCTCTCTCTCTCTCTCTCTCTCTCTCTCTCTCTCTCTCTCTCTCTCTCTCTCTCTCTCTCTCTCTCTCTCTCTCTGCTCTGACATATTTCTACGCTTTGTTAGCTGATTGAGTTCTCTTCCTCTCTCTCTCTCTCTCTCTCTCTCTCTCTCTCTCTCTCTCTCTCTCTCTCTCTCTCTCTCTCTCTCTCTCTCTCTCTCTCTCTCTCTCTCTCTCTCTCTGCTCTGACATATTTCTACGCTTTGTTAGCTGATTGAGTTCTCTTCCATTTGCTAAATAGAAGGTATAATTAATTGAACACAATTTTGTGATATATTTTTCCAAAAATTCTTTTAATCTGTTTCTTTGTTCTCACCTTCCTCTCGTCACGGGAACTTGAATGCAGATATTCAAAAAATATGTCCATAGTAAATTTTAAATGGTTCTATTGTTATATCTTGAACAGTTAAACAATTGTGTTTTTAATGTATGACGCAATTTAAGAAATACCCTACTGAGTACTGTCTGATATGACGGCACGAACATGAATAGGAAGGACGTATCACCAGAACAAACATTATTTATTCTTTTAAGTTGCAACTAAATAAACAAAAACCTTTTAAAATTGTCTCGGTATGTTCTGAGTGTTTTAGAAGGGCTGGCTACAAGTTAACCAAGGTGAATTAATCAGAGTACTGTCAACATTAGTCGATGAATCAATCTTTATGTATCCATTCATTCACCCATCCATTAATTTATTCGGCCATCCTTTCAAACATCCATCAAGCAGTCCATTCATCGAAATCCACCTCATTAGCACTAAATCTATCTATCTATCTATCTATCTATCTATCTATCTATCTATCTATCTATCTATCTATCTATCTATCGTCTGTCTGTCTGTCTGTCCGTATGTCCGTATGTCCGTACGTCTGTCCATCCATCCATCCATCATTTTTACTATTATTAAATTTATTTAGAAAACGAGAAATGTTTTGAAAATGTTTACCATAATAAATTCTTTTATTAAACTAGGATTATTAATACGTTTTATTGTTATTTTCAGACGTCACTAATGATTAATATGTGTAAATTCATTAACTGCATACGGTCGTTAAAATGTTTATATATGCCTATTATTGCGCCGTGGGCGGATCACAATTTGATATACAACTTTAAATGCCATGTTATTTTTAATGTGTGTGTGTATGTATGTATGTATGTATGTATGTATGTATGTATATATATATCTATATATATCTATATATATATATATATATATATATATATATATATATATATATATATATATATATATATATATATATATATATATATATATATATATATATATATATATATATATATATATAAGACGCACACATGTACGCATGCACAAACGCATATACGAAAACATTTTACTGTTAGGACCCTTTCTCGCGTCAAATACAAATATATTTAACATATATTCTAAAGAGTCATTACGCTTTGTGTAGTATTCTTTGGTATATTTTATTTCATTGAGTTTTTTATTTTCATCTTACATTATTTTTTTGATCTTCTATTTATCACTGACAAATATTTCAATCTTCGTTTGCAGCGTATTTTAAGTAAACAGCACAGAAAGTCATTTACCCCATACAAGAAGGAAAGTTAAGGATAAAGTGAGTGGTTCTTAAATCACGACTTGACGTGTATTTTCTTGACAGCAAACATGTTATTTTTGTCAACATCGTTCCGTGGTATGCCCTGTGTTTCAGTGTAACATAATGACGCAGCGGAGACGTGGTGGGAAAACACGAATGAGCACGCAATAGAATCTCATCGAATTATCCTATAACCTCGTGGCATGTCGATTCTTGATGAACAGAACCGGTCTTCCGGTATTGAATGTTACTCATAGAACAAGAAGGTCCTGCATTTAAATTAATTCTCGTAAGTGGTACATCAAATGTGCATTGACATAAATTAATTGTGCAGGGAGTAACTGGCATTTCGAAAGCAAATAAATTACAGCTGTACATGCAAACCCGTAGAAATTGAAGAACACATATCAAGCGCACTTATTCGATTTATTTAATCATACGTTGAATAACATCGGATTAAGAGTGGTTTCAAATTTATTTTGATTGAAGGTATTTTATTTCAGGATTCTCTGAACACTTTAAGGTCTACATGTCTTTTTCAAATTTGCAGGGTATTGTGTACTTGTTTAAGCCACTTCTGTTATCGGATCTTTACAGAAAACAACTGCAATAAAAAAAAAGTTCAATATAAAATTTGTTAATTGAAAGATATGTGCAATCCATCTCTGGCGGGATGGTATTACTACCCATCCCCCACTTACACATTTTATCTGTCATCTCATTCCAAACTGTGGGTCTAAAAATTAGGTGCCTAATCTAAATGGTGTTGCACAGACGACTACTTCTTTCCCTATTGTTCTATATAAATTGTCCGAAAATCTAGAGATAAAAGAATACGGATTGACGACGGTAAGCGAAGTTTTGTTTGCGGCTATTTAACTACCCTACAGGACAAGATGCAAATTGATCGATATACGATACCTGAGAATAATTAAGATAAATTATCAACCGTAGGCAACTCCGTTAATAAATAGTTAATCAATCTTGAATGGGAATATGATCATGACATTTAAACTGTAAAATTTGATCAACAAGTGTACTGTTCAGAGTTGTTAATTGGTCGCCATAGCATGTTGTTGTGGCCTATATTTTATGCATAATACAGAGAGAGAGAGAGAGAGAGAGAGAGAGAGAGAGAGAGAGAGAGAGAGAGAGAGAGAGAGAGAGAGAGAGAGAGAGAGAGAGAGAGATCTGGATTTGAATTATATCCACAAGCGAAGCACTGAGTGGAAGGTATAAAAAGATTGCAGACAAATGTTTCCAAGGGAAGTAAATCTGACTTGAACTGAAACTTACCCGTGATAATACGTGTACAAGCATTATATTATACTTATTTATACGGATACTGACTTCACATAATCTTTACATACAGACATTATATTATATCGATTTTATAATGCCATTGTTTACTGATGTTTCAGTTAGCCATGGCAAAACTAGTAAATTGCCGTTTAAGCTTACTATGATACGTAATAAATATAATTCCGTTAAGGTATACTGACGTTCAAAGTTTATTGATTTTATATTTTAATAACATTGTAACAATATTCACGTTATATCATTCTTGCGTTATAGCATACCGACGTTATAACATGCTGTCTTAGAGAATAATAACGTGTATGTGTATGTGTGTGTCTATATATATATAATAACATCGCTTTCAAAGTGTTGGTATAAAGCAATTTGATATACCGATATTATTGTGATCCGACCATGGCGCAATAACATGCATATATAGACATTCTCGCGACCATGTTCAGTTGATTCTAGATCAATGATGAATTTGCAGACATTAATCATTAGTAACGTATGAAAATAACGACAAAAGGAATTAATAATCCACGTTTCCCAAATGAGTTTAATATGGTACACATTCTCATTGCAATCCTTTCTGCTTTCTGTTCCCCTCTCCCCTCTCCTGCATAACGGACGACGCAGAAATATGGAGTAAGAGAGAACAGGAATTAGGGCTAGATTAAAACATTGACACAGAAATTGCATCAAGTAACCTACACTAATGTGGTTCGTCGTAACGATACGTGCGCACATTCCTTAGCATTTATCTTCAGTGTTTATTAATCATACAAAGATGCAAAACCATGTCGACATTATAAAGTAAATTTCTCGTTTACGTTGTACACATAATGTGATGTATTTAATTTTTTGTCGTTGTTGTTGTTTTTGTTGTTAAACATTTTGATAATCTAAGAATCGATTACAATTAATTAAATATAACAATGTCCAAAAGTCAGTCTCTCTCTCTCTCTCTCTCTCTCTCTCTCTCTCTCTCTCTCTCTCTCTCTCTCTCTCTCTCTCTCTCTCTCTCTCTCTCTCTCTCTCTCTCTCTCTCTCTGCACCATCGTAGCAAGATACGGGATAATATTTATGAAATAACGAACGTAGAGGATGTTCGTTTGTCATCCCACGATATCTCTGGACTTATGAATGATGGTAAAAGTTAAGACAAACTGACCAAAGGATGTGTGTGTGTGAGAGAGAGAGAGAGAGAGAGAGAGAGAGAGAGAGAGAGAGAGAGAGAGAGAGAGAGAGAGAGAGAGAGAGAGAGAGAGAGAGAGAGGGGGGGGGAGTTTGTTGTCGGTGGAACTGTTACTAGAGCAGAATAATGACTTAAATCAACTGTAAATATGTCTCTATTAAAATATAAAATTACCTCTATGTTGGTTCGTTATTTAGCTTAGTTTCTCTTCCTCATAATTTCCATGCGCCGGTGCTTGAATGCCAGCGATCATGTGAATGGCGTAGCTAACCATGTGTTTTTGTAGTGCTCTATTTTTAGCATTAAAACCATCTTCCATGTGAAAAGAATAATTATTTATTATACTAATTTAATCAATGTGCAGAAAAATTGAAACTGAAAAAGTGGACAATCAACTTATTAATATGCAAAGGTGATTGTGAATAGCTAAAAAAAAAGACATAGAACTACATTTTGTAGTGGACATACTCGGAGATGTGAAGAGTTTATTCAATTGGTCAGTACACAGCCACCTGTAGTAAATCTTAACTCTGTTTAAAGGGCAAATATATGTATTTGTATGTGTTTTAAATAAAATTTATGTACAGTATGTACATTTATGTACAATGATTCAATTATATACCATTCGTTGTATAAATTTGTAATTAAAAAGAAACTATTTATGCTTCGTTTCTTTTTAATGAAACATTTATACATCTCTTGGTATATCATTGATACAGCGTACATACATACATACATACATACATACATACATACATACATACATACATACATACATACATACATACATACATACATACATACATACATACATACATACATACATACATACATACATACATACATACATACATACATACATACATACATACATACATACATACATACATACATACATACATACATACATACATACATACATACATGCATACATACATACATTACTGACGCTGAGCTATAATACATCAAGAGATAAATTTTAAAAGTATATTGATTGTTGTTGAAATAGACTTCATAAGGATAGAGACGTTTTAATGATAGTTGTTTGCAGCTTGTTATTTGTCTATACTATGTATGAAAACCAGAAAATTGTATCATGGCCTAACAACGTAAAACTTAGCTCTGCAATGTCTATTATTTTAATTTTCTACATCTAATGTGGAAGGATTGGTTTGACCTAATGGGAAATCTTATCTTTTCACAGGTGTAAATTTATGGATTTATTTTTCACATTTAAAAATATAGGAATTGAATTACATTAACAATATTTCGCTAATAAGTCTCTTTTTTTAGACTTAAGACCCAATGGATGTTGTGAGTTATGGTCATTTGAGAATTTGTTGGAAGAATATGCGATGAATTTATGCTCGTGTATGTTCACCTTCGCACTACATGCCACAACTGCATACAATTTTATGCTCGTTGTTAGTAAAAAAGTCGAAATGGTAGCAGATATTTCCAAATTCTTTTTAGAAATGCTATTAATGTCAAGCGTATGTGTGAAGTCATGTTTAAAAACTGAACTGTTTTTACTATCTTGTGTTTAATAATGGCTTCCCGGAAATCAGATTTTAATTTTACTACTCCGACAGATTATTTTAATTTTGGGGGGAATGGAGATTTTTTTGGTGTTTGGGGGTAGGGAAAGGAACGCAATGTCTGGGATTTTCCTTCGATTTATTTTTAAAGTAATATAACCAAAATTTTTATCATGTGTTGGTTCTCTATAAATCAGAACAAGGGTGTTTTTTGCAAAGTATCTAAGACCCGAAGTTTTCTTTCTACAAAATCCTCACAACCACCCTTCCGTAAATAATCTGTCAGCTATTCAGGATCTTCAAAATCAGTTATGAAATAAGGTCAGTATTAAACAGTATTGGATCACTATTGCAGACTTTTCTTATGCAAGCTTCTATTGTCTTGAAGAACATGAAGAGACGCTGTAAATATTTCCAGTCCAAAAAAATTATTTTCAGGACTCGACATAGGCAGTAAATATACACAATGCACTGTGGCTTATTTTTTAAAAATAAAATAATATCCCTTTTTCGTTCTGCTTTGTGCAAACAAATATTTTCACGTGTTCTTTCGTTTTATAGTTGCTTCCCTTTAATTAGCTCGACTTTATTTAAGGTGATAATAATGATGATAATGATGATAATTCAACTCAGAATTTTTATTTTTATAGAACAATATACGAACATTCAAACCTAAACAAATATATTTATGAAATGAACTGAATTAGTCAAAATTTTGCTTTAAAATGCACGTGATCGACAACGTACAAAATGCAAATAAGTATTCTCTTGATGTAATTAATATTTTTTTTTTAATTCAGACTTTGATATTGCCTTCTATTAAATGCAAGTAACATTATTCACTGTTTATCAAATCCGCAGGGAAAATCAGTGAACAAAATCGTTAATTTGTTAAGCTTAACAATGTACTATTTCTGTCTACGATAATGCTTTTAAGACTCAAATCGGAGATCACAACGACCGTTACAGGGGAGGTAAATCTTACGACATTAATATCGTATATATTGTATCACGACGACATATTGCTTGTATTTGCTTATTTTCGATAGCCAATGTTCCGCTAACTCTATGTAGATAGGGTTATCGGAACCATGGGTAGCGAAGTTGGTATATGGTGCATTTTCTCTCCCCTACCACTCTTAATATTTTTGTCATAGGTAACATTTACGTTTTAAGAGGTTCAACCATCATGCCATTCTTACAGTTAATTACGTCCCTTTGTTATGCAGACTCGTAGCTGTAACAAGACAAGAGGAAAACAGTCAAAATGGGTTGTATCCAGGGTCTTGGCAAAGTCATCATCGTTATCATCAACATATTTTTCATCGTAAGTATCTTACTCCTGCAGAAAAAAAATAACATAAAATTTAGTAAACGAAATATAAAGTCCAGATATCTTCACACCTATACCTACATTGTGAGAAGATAACAAATACATGCATACGTACATATACATTGGTAATGTTTATTATTCTTCTCATTTCCTTATTCCAAATTAAAACTTGTTACTTTTAAATGTAACATATATATATATATATATATATATATATATATATATATATATATATATATATATATATATATATATATATATATATATATATATATATATATATATATATATATATATATATATATTTGTTATAAAAAAGTGTTCATTGACAAAATTAATGACTGACGAAATGAGTAAGTATGCTAATATAATATATTCATCAAACTGTTTGAGGAGTGGGCTTGCAGGCCAAGAATCCTATAAAAACCCTTACAAAGTGACATGATTGTCATGAAAGGTCTACCTTGCTTGGATTCTACCTTGCTTGGGTTCTACCTTGCTTGGATTCTACCTTGCTTGGATTCTACCTTGCTTGGGTTCTACCTTGCTTGGATTCTACCTTGCTTGGGTTCTACCTTGCTTGGATTCTACCTTGCTTGTGTTCTACCTTGCTTGGGTTCTACCTTGCTTGGGTTCTACCTTGCTTGGATTCTACCTTGCTTGGGTTCTACCTTGCTTGGATTCTACCTTGCTTGGATTCTACCTTGCTTGGGTTCTACCTTGCTTGGATTCTACCTTGCTTGGGTTCTACCTTGCTTGGATTCTACCTTGCTTGTGTTCTACCTTGCTTGTGATCTACCTTGCTTGGGTTCTACTTTGCTTGGGTTCTACCTTGCTTGGATTCTACCTTGCTTGGGTTCTACCTTGCTTGGATTCTACCTTGCTTGGATTCTACCTTGCTTGTGTTCTACATTGCTTGGGTTCTACCTTGCTTGGATTCTACCTTGCTTGTGTTCTACCTTGCTTGGGTTCTACCTTGCTTGGATTCTACCTTGCTTGGATTCTACCTTGCTTGGGTTCTACCTTGCTTGGATTCTACCTTGCTTGGGTTCTACCGTGCTTGGATTCTACCTTGCTTGGGTTCTACCTTGCTTGGATTCTACCTTGCTTGGGTTCTACCTTGCTTGGATTCTACCTTGCTTGGGTTCTACCTTGCTTGGATTCTACCTTGCTTGTGTTCTACCTTGCTTGTGTTCTACCTTGCTTGGGTTCTACCTTGCTTGGATTCTACCTTGCTTGGGTTCTACCTTGCTTGGATTCTACCTTGCTTGGGTTCTACCTTGCTTGGATTCTACCTTGCTTGGGTTCTACCTTGCTTGGGTTCTACCTTGCTTGGGTTCTACCTTGCTTGGGTTCTACCTTGCTTGGGTTCTACCTTGCTTGGATTATACCTTTATTTAGTGCTTCCTAGTACTAATATTAGAACACTTACAAGGGGACATGTATCATTTATAGGTTATCAGTTTGGATTGCATGTAGTTGTAACTTGTCAGTATTACTTACAAGGGGACATGTATCATTTATAGGTTATCAGTCTGGATTGCATGTAGTTGTAACTTTTCATTATGACTTACAAGGGGACATGTATCATTTATAGGTTATCAGTCTGGATTACATGTAGTTGTAACGTTCATTGAAGCTGAGAAATATAGTTGAGATGTTCGTCAATGTAGAGAAATGTAATTTCGACGTTCAATAAGTTAGTTAGATGCATTTCTCTCTAATAACTCAGATGAACATTTTTTAGATGTGCTACAATGATAATCGAAAAAGTAAGAATTAAGCATCAATTAGCAAATATTGTCGATTACTGTGGAACCATATAAAACTATTTTTTACAATCTCTTCTTATAAATGGCTAAGCCATTTATTTTAAACAAAATTTGGCGTGAATATTTCTTAAGACATATTGTATCAAAATTATGTTTAGAGTGGCTTTCGTAGCAACATTGTTTCTTCCTTGGAAAACGTATATTTGACTTGCCTAGAATGGCTGAGCCAATTTTGACAAATTTGGAAGGTGTGTTTCTTTGAATTTTCTCTGAAAAATGTTTTACGTGTCATGTCCGACTTGCTGCCTTAATAATTATTTGGCTTACATAGCAAACATATTGACACCCTATTTTGAAATTATTCTACATTAGTAAGTTCTAGCTAATTTTGATCCAATTTAACATGCTCATTGCAACACAGTAAATGATAATTATCTCCTGTCAATTTTGACTAGCAGTTAGTAATATTTAGAAGACTGACACTAACTTCTTTCTCCTTGAAACTGCTTTATTCTATCGGACCTGATGTAGTAGACAGAGCCCCAGCAAGAACACCTTTCACATTCAAACAAAACCTTCCAATGCAAAGCCTAGCTCAGGTGATCTTATTCTAGGGCAGGCAAACAACATGTCAAATACCACTAATTTATATTTGCTCGCTGGAAAAAATCTTCATATGATTGCCTTTCAACTGAAGGCATTTGCCTTATTTACCAGTGTATGTCACGTGGTCTGTATCAAGCCAAGTTATGACTGCTGCCTCCTTTTCAATTTCTTTTTTTTTTTTCTTCTAAGTATTTCTCTAATGTAATAGAAAAGAACAGATGTTAGGATTTTGGAAGAGAAAGGTAACAAAGATTCTTTATATGAAACTGCTTTGGGTAATTGATACTTAATATTATCTCGTTTTGTATTATATGGATTTGTTTGTAAATTATACATTGTTGTTCTCTGTGTAATATTTTGTACATTAAAAAAAATGATTTTTCCTACGTTTTTCTGAGGATTCATTACCATGTTTATTATATATAGCATTCAAATTAATAAATTATGCTACTAAGTATTCAAGCATCTTCTATTTGAATAATTTCCAAGCGATACCTTTCATATTTAGAACAATTACTTATACTTACAAATTCAATGACAGTACATATGAAACTAAGATAAATTTAAATAATATGTCCCTGTTTAAATGGAATTTAAGTGATC